>CM051458.1:37751432-37771879 GCA_028274465.1 Plantago ovata
CTTGATACTCGTCAATCCTCCACTGCTCGCTAATTCTTTGAAGGCAGTGAAGCCTTGTTGCCTCACTGCACTATTCGGATCGACCATTCTACAAATACACGAAGCATAGGCAGCCATCTTGTGAGAATGCTTCTCCAGCATCTCAAGCAAATAAGGCACCCTACGAAAAATCTTGTACTCGAACACATCAACCTGTAGAATATAGTTAAGAAGTTGAATATAAAATTTGTTCAAATATTTCCCTAGAAATAAGTAATCAACCAAATACATACTATGAGCATGCTATAGCAAGTGTCCAACGATGCCATTGGATGAATTGGGATTGAAGAGACGTCAAGGTCCTCATAAAATCGATCAATACCAAACATGATCTTGAACGCTTTCATGCTGCAGTTAACATAAATACAAATTTCCATCAAGATCCAATAATAAGAAATTCGTATAATTTAAAAATAAAAAATCTAAGAAATCAAAATATTATTCATACCAAATGAGCACTTCACCACCATAAACGTAACTGTTGAGAGTGACTACCAACATCAATATGATGTGCTCAAACGTTCCCTTGTCAATTATTTTTCGGAACATTCGAACTCGATTCTCAATATTCGACTGAGCCGCCTCCAAACCAAATGGAGTCCTCATTTTCGCAATATGTAGTGATGATTTCAATTAAACAGACTTCGATTTTATAGTACATTGTTAGTAGTCTAAATATGGTACTCTCCTTAGAACAAAATCGAACTGTTTATATATAATGTCTGGCTAAATCAAATTTTGTAATCTAAATATGGTTAAGATTGTAAAAGTGTTAGACGATACGAAATGTATTAAATCACAGATCCCGTATAAAAATATGGTGCTCGAAAGTTTTGGTAAGCACAAAATATGGTGCTTGAGATTTTCATATCGTTTCCGTATATAAGTTGGCACGTTAATTGAATTGATTATGCAAAATCTCAAGCAATCCAACGTATTTCTACAAAGATACTGACCTCTCATTCAGTCAAACTAAATCCTTTAAATTTAGAGAGTTTTAAAATTAGAAAGAATGCGGAACCACTACCATAATCATGATAAATCGTGTAGTGAAATAAACACAGAGGCATAGTAAATCAAGTACCAGTATCAAATGTTATCAGCAATAAACGATTACAAAGCTGTGGCCGAATGGAATGTAGGATCTTCATCATCCTCACCACCCGGTTCCAATTCCCACCGGCCACAGCCTTTACTTATGTATTTTTTTTTTATCATAAGACGGATTCTAAAAATAGATTATTGTTAAATACAAAACTTAAACAAAATAACCACTGATTTAAACATATAGCAACGTGACAATGAATATGCTTCCAAATCCAACTTTTCTTAATGCTCAAATGTATATCAATGTATTTAAACGGCACAGATTGTAGATTTTGGTATTCTTTCTCTTAACTCATACAATTAAAGTATGACGTAATCGTAGCCAATTTCAATTGTCAATTTTCAGAATATGTAAACTTCATGAATATCCGACTGTAAATTTTAAAAGATATGTAAAACTCAAGAGATCGAACAAACAAAGAAGAATATGTATATGGAATAAAAAAAAAACGACACTAATCGAAATAATAATCAATTGTTCATGAGGCGAAAATAAATCATGATCATAAAACGAATCATGTTTATAACAACACATTATATGATGAAATAAACATTTACGGATCAAAGCAAAATTCAAAACACGAATGAAGCCAAATTCAAAACACGAATGAAAGCTTATGGAAAAATTCCACCATAACAATATTCCATATATTAAATTTCAGATATAGCTATGTAATATTCATGAGCTCGAACACTCAAAGACGAATATGTATATGGAATAAACCCAAAAAACGACACTAATCGAAATAATAATCAATTGTTCATGAGGCGAAAATAAATCATGTCCATAAAACGGATCCATTGTATCTGGAAATTGTAAAATTACATGAATCTCAAGATTAGATTTCAGCTATACCCGCGTGAAACTCATTAGAACGACTATAGCATAGAACTTCACGATCTGTCAAACAATCAAGGCACAAACCGTCATCTAATCCCCCCTCCCCAACAATATGATCCTTACAACAAAACTTTGGAATGTTAAAATTCAAAGCAAACACACCATGATTTAATTGACAAAGCTGTTTTAAGAGATATTGTCTAAATTTCTTCAAACAAAACAATCCTCCAGGCACCGTTGCAATCTCTTTAAAGAGACATAATCCTCGTTGTCGCACTTCATCTTCATCACTCAACATTCTAACTATGCATGATGCATATCTGTTCATTCGATGTCTAGCAGCGGTTAAATGTCCTAGAAGGCGTTCGACCCTATGAAAGTTACGGTACGCAAACACATCGATCTACGAAAAAAATGAAGAAAACATTAGACAACAGGTTTAAACAATTATTGTACAAAATTAAAAATCAAAACAAAAGATGAAACTTACAATTAGCATCATGTAGTAGAAATTAGGAGTCGCTAATGGCTCGTTAGAGATAGATGAAAGATCAAAGCTCTCATAAAACCCTTCGTAATCAAACACGGTCCTGAATGAGTCCATACTTAAATTGAAACAAAAAGTGTTATTAGCGAATGAAATAATAAAATCGACAAAGAACTTCAGGATTGAGAACTTACCACACAATGATCGAAATAGAGTCGATCCAGCCACTGAATGCAAGAAGCAACAAACATTTCAAATGACTTTTCTTATTGTGTTCATACGACGCTTTTGAACCTACGGAACCCTACGGACCACTCATTGCCTCTTAGTTCGAATTCGACTGATTTAAAAAGACAAAAACATAAAATTGATAGAGAGGATACAGAATGAGGTTAGCTATATATAATCGTTTTTTAGGGTTTAGAAGATCCTTAATTCATGCAATCTCCGTTTGAATTTTAAAATTACTTACCACATTATGTAAGCACAAAATCTGAACATTCCATATATTTTGATTTTCAGCATTGATGAGGCGTTCATGGGAAGAAAGGAAAGACAATAAAAATTAATACTTACCAAAATAACTTAAAGATATTGTTACGAAAAAAAAATGAAATCGAACACCAATACTTGATGTTGTAAACAATGAATGATTGAAAAGCTGTGGCCGAGTGGAATGTGGTGATGTTCATGGTATATACCACCCGGGTTCGAATCCCTCTGGCCATAGCTTTTGTTTTTTTTTTTCAATTAAATGATTTATTCGATTATATGTCACATTTAATAACTCATAATCTAGAGTAATTATTACGGAAAAAAACTTAATTGTTACTAAATAAAATTAAAAGCATAAAATATTAAATTGAACACCAATAGTTGATGTTGTCAATAATGAACGATTGAAAAGCTGTGGCCGAGTGGAATGTGGTGATGTTCATGGTATATGCCACCTGGGTTCAATTCCCTCTAGCCACAGCTTTTGCGATTTTTTTTAAATTTATTATTGCCATGAATTTGCAAAAAAGATTATTCTTAAAATAAAAAACACAAATAATTAAATCACTGATTTATTAAATATCATTTTTCAATAATTAAAATTAATTGTGAATGAATAAACTAAAAACAATTAAACTGATTTTCGTAAAATAGTGTCTACGAATTTAATTTTAATTCCAGAATATATTTTACCTAGATTTTAATTAACATTTTAATTCACGTTTATATTTAAAAGTATTTATTATTAATTTTAAAATTCATTTTGCCAAGAATTTAATTGACACCATAATTCAACATTTAATTAATAAACGATTTACTTTTAAATTCCGAAATCTGTTTTGTTTTATAATAATTCAATTAAGATACTATTTTTTAATTCCATAATTTGTTTTGTTGTATAATTTTGGATTTTTTAAATTTATATATAGCTGAACGATTTTTGTGTTTGGAAGAAGAATTAAATTACCAAAATTAGATGAATGAAAACTTACCAAAACAACGAAATTGAATCTTTTCCATCCTCTCAAAATTATTGCCACATAGTGTGAAAGCTCTTGAGAATGAAATTGGGCTCTCCTAGACACCTAGTTTTCATGTATATATAGATGCCATCCAGTTTTTCTAAAAGTGTACAAAAAGTTATAATCCAGAGCCCTATTAAGGTAAGGTCATTCAAACACTATCATCAAAGAGGAAAATAAACAGTAGCATGGAGTATATCAATGAATTGAAGGCTGGTAGTTGGAAGAAGATAAGAAATTACTCACCCCTTATGGTCCCTGGCTTGACTGATCTGCCAAGGATTATGTAGATTTAAAAGACTTTGGCTAATTGATAGTTTGTATGGCTAAATATAGGATGTTTGTTATGGGGAGACATTTTTTGTGCATGTAGTGTGAATGGTGATCGTGGTTATTGATGAAAAATTACAACAACAATGACCTATTTATAGTAGGTGAATATCTTGGTTAATGATGATTTAAGATGATTTGTGTAATCAGCCCCATGAGCCACGTTTTTCACTCCACAAACACACACTTGTTCAATTTTTGTTTGGTTTTAAATCTTATACTTATCTTTTTTACTAGTAGTAGCTTGTTTAAGAAGAGTGAAAATAATTAAATAAATATTAAAACATGTGACAAAATATTACTTAGAATAAGAAGCTAATTTGCTAGTAGTTACGACTAATTCAAATGTTCGATAATACACATTGTTAAGTTGTAAAGAATTCGCATGCAAATGCTTATTTATTTATTTATTTTATTTTATTTTATTTATTTATTTCTTTATTATTATTATTATTATTATTATTATTATTATTATTATTTTAATTTATTTTAGTCGGGCGTTACATGTTCTTATAAAAAAAACATACTTCCTCCGTCCAATAATAAATGTAACACTTTTCGTATGTCTAATTATAATATAGTTCAATTCAAAAATATTAATTGCATAACTACAAAAAATATATACATTTATAGCACACCATTTATATCAAGTTTAATAACTAAATTAGTTATTTTTTTATTACGTTTGAAGTCATTATGTGAAGATTATATATTCACTCCATTTATTTCAATATATTATTTAATAAAATAATAATATTTTACAAGATTACGCTTCACACGCGTAGCGTGTGATGCGGTTCCTAGTAACATATACTTCAGACGAATAATATGCTTGTTAATATATTTTTTAAAGTTGAATAATCTTATTTATTTAGTCCAAAATTTAATAAGCTACTAGTAAATTGACACGCGGTACCCGCGTGATAAAGTATAATTGAATTTTAATTTGTCTAAAAGTCGATATCTAATACATTGTTCATAAAATTATCCATCGGAATATTACTACAAATTGTTTAAAGCTATTTTTAAAATCTATTACTATAAATTTGTGTATTTATCGAAATATATTATTTAAATTAATATATTATTATTGTTATCCTGCCATCAAATTAAATTAATTGATTTTACATCTCTATCTCTACATGTTATCATGGCCATATCCCTGCTAAAACATTTAGAGAACGGAATTGTTTGGTGTCTATTTGTATTAGAGTATGGAATTGCGGATGTGGGAGTATTTTACTTGGTAGTAATATATAACAAGGATTTGGAGTCAAACTACAACTCTTAAATTTTTTTTTTGGAAACGGCTAAATTTGTTTATTCCATAACGAGTATAAGATATACTCAAGATTATACACTGTACAACATACCGAATTGCTGACCTTGAACAAGAGGCCAAACAAAACAGGAAAGAGAAGCCTAAATAGGCACTGGTAATTGAAGACAACTCTAAATAATTAACCAATCCCACAAATCTTTATTCACCGCACATCTAGGCCAGCAACTATAACATATGCTACTAATGAAAACTCTTAAAATCACCTTGTTAAACAACTAGAAGTATAATTCATGCCACTAGTTTTGAGTATACACGACCCCTATTACTTCCAAACAAACCATGCATTAGGACATGAATATACAGAGATTTCTATACATCATCACATCAAGTCATCAATCACCATACGTTATTGTCAGATCCACTTTAGTATTTTACTTGAGTTTTTTAGTAGCTATTATGAGTATCTTCATATTATTTAAAGTTTTGGCTAGAAACTAAATAAATAAAAACGGATACTAAAAAAACAAAAAAGAAGCTTAATGTGAGCAAGAATCCAAGAACCGTAGGAAAATCTATTAATAGTTTATTCCTACAGTAAAGGTGCCTTGTAATAATAAATTAATTTTGTCAACAAGATACAAAGACCCAATAAAGTAGAACTATTTAAATTAAAAAGATTAAGTTAGCCTAATGTAGTAACAAGACTTTACGTATTCTATTCTCATGTCAATCAAGTTTAAAAATGCTGGCTAAGTCACAAAATAAAATTGTTTGGTATGGTTTTACATGATCAAATGTCCACGAAATTATAACATTGTATACTAAGCAAGACTGTAAATCATACACATGCAATTTGTAACATTTAATGGTACTGAACTTGTATAAGTTTTGTGTAGAACGATATTTCTTATTAACAAAAATACGTGACGCATGATCTTATCTTGAATCGTAGTAGTTCACTTCTATATCCGCAACCGGAGTTTAAACTCTCGACAACCTAATCGCCTAATGGATCCGAAGCAACAAAACTATACTTAACACATCAAACATTAATCCCCATGTTAAGCCAGCTATGGAGATAACATAATTTGTAAATATTATGGTAGAATTAAAATATTGTTGGTTCTGCTTGGGATACATTCTACATTCAACTTCATTTTAATTAAACAGACTTTCTTATTATATAGTTTTATTGTACAAGAATTAAAAAGAATACAGTCTGTAATTTCATTAATTGTAAACATTAGTTACGTACCAGCCAAAAGAAAATCGGATAAACATCCCTTCACATCATAATTACGTGCAGCCGAATTTTTACCATCATTACATGCTTTTTCATATTCCAACGAATGCCATAACTCCTCAAACAATCCGCTGCCAATATTCTTTACTACTCTAACACGCCTAAATAGGGTTAGTGATTTGAAGAGACACAGTCATCTCCTAAGTCCCAGAAGCACCACTTTTTTCCTCTGTCATTCTTCAAAATACCACATTCGAAAAACCTTGTGAAGGAAAAAATGGCGGAAGCTTTCGGACCACTCAGAAAACCTGCTGCAAAGGAGGAAGAAGGTGAGAGCAGTGTGGAGAGGGGAAGAGGACGACCTAGGAAAAACTCATGTAAGCTTAAAACGTCTCCTTATAAATCTGGAACTTTCATAAAGTTATAGTTCTTTCATTTTCCCCACGATCTTTATTAATAGCATTTAAGTAGTTTGCCAGCAGTTTAGGTTTATGATTTTTAACCATCTGCATGTTTAAATCTGAGCACAATTACACATATTAATTCTGCAACCATGAACAAGCATCTTGGAAGATAACATGTTAAGTTAAGAACACGAGGATTTAATGGATTTCTATATTTGCAGGAAAAAAAATGTGTTAATGCTATCAAATTTGTTTGTGAAATTTACTATATCAACACGAAGCTTGGTGTAATTTATCATGTGAAGAAGTACTACACTGCTTATTGAATAACTTTGATTTAGGATGCTCTACTCAAATTAATAAGGAGAATTTACGCAAATAACCCATGTTTGAGACTTAGAGGTTTGGATTGAACAATACTCAGGGTCTGTAGTTGGCACGTTTGTGGTCTCATAATTCTAGTCCAAATTTAACGAGTACTACTATTGTGGATTATTCTGATTGTTTGCATTTTCTTGGACTTCTTCCCCCTTGATTTGTTGCGAATTTTCGTATTGTAACTAACATTTCGGTAGTTGTAAAACCAGGGCCAGTTAAGGCACACAACCCTTGGCTAATTAAGGTCAATTATGGAGGAGTGTGGCTCAAGTATGACAAGGACCCGGAGGTCTACTTTGGTGGATCAGTGGTTTGGACCCATGTGAAAGATCGGCTTCAGTTTGGTTATGGTGAGCTAATGCAGGCGGTTATGGGGAGAGTGACAGGACCGCTGCCCCTTGGTTGCTTTTGGTTTCGCTCAAACGGTTGTCCCATTCCAAGTGGTCTCATCCCGCTTGAGAACATGGACGACATCAAGCTCATGTACTTAGTTGCCCGCTTGGCTAAGGAAGAGAGCTCTGAGATCTACGTGCAGGAATCGGAGATGACCTACTCAACTAAGCATGCAGGAAAAATCCTTTATGAGCTCCCTGATGCCATTCCAAGGATGGATAGTACTAAGCGCCACAACTGGTTTGAGCTATCCAGATTGATTCTTAGCAAGGAAAAGGAGGAGCTGGCCAAGAATCCGGTCGATAGGAACTGGTATGTCTCTGCTAACATGGAGGAGAACCGCATCACACTCCGTTGCCTTCCTGGGACTAAAAGAGCTGAAGATGATCTCCCGTTCAAGGTGAATGCTGGTTGGTGAATATGAAGTTCCATGAACAAGTTGTTGTAATCTATTGTTCCTAAGACTTTTAGACTTTTAACTACTGCAACATTTGGGGTTAAGCTTTGTTTTGTGTGGGCATGCTAGTGATCTTACGGGGTCCTAGCAATCGTAAATTTGCTTTGTTTTGTTAATCTATTTCTGGTTGTCATGTGGTAAACATTGCTGTCAATTTGGAATTCTGTGTTTAATGTTGTTCATTCTGTTCATGTTTGAAGATTTGGTGTTCTGTTGTTTATTTCCCCAGTTTATTATATCGAATAACCATTGCTCTGTCTTGCTTTTATTGGTATTTTTCTTAACCATCTATCAGTCTGTAAGTCTTGGTTCTCACATAATCAGAATTTTTTCAAGTAAGTAGGCGTACATGGGTTGATATCGTTACATGGATTCGCCTACGAAAATCTATATAGGATTCAAATAAGTTTAGACTTGTAGACAATGTAATGTTGTTCATAATAATATGGACAAACTTTGCGCTATAATCAGGGGCTGTTATGGACAACCAAACATGGAAAAGGAAATCTGGTTCAAGATACTTTTCCTACTTCGATTTAATGAACCAAACAAGGAAAACACTTATTTTTCTACTTGTTTTCCTACTTCAATTTATGAACCGTATTTCCTAGGAAAAGGTCCTTCTCCTTTTCCTACTCAGAACCAAACGGGCTCTTAGGGTTTAAGAACAGTAAATTGTAAGTGGGGGTAAAATGTAAGAGAGAATGGTAATGTGGTGATAAGGAAGGAGAGAGAAATATAATACTCCGTACTTCCTCCATTTCTTTAGTTACTTCCTAAATGGTACGGAGTAAAAATTATTTCATTGATTTGTATGAGTATTTAATTGTGAAAAGGTGATAAAGTATGATAGAGAGTGAAACAATGGTTATAAAGAAGGAGAGAGAAATAATAAAAAAATGATAAGTGGGTTGAAAACCATTATATATTTGGATTAGGAAATTTGTTTGAGAGAGCCTAAAATAGAAACCTAGGAAGTTGGAGTATTAATGAAATGAAGGAAGTAAAAAATTGTTGAGTGGAATAGAAACTTTTCCTTTTGGCCGGGTCAACACGAGCTGACCCGGTTTAATCAGTATTCGGTGCCCTCTGCGGGCCGAAACCACAAAAACTCGGGCGGAATCCGGGACCTTTCCAAGTTTTTGGCCGGATTTGGTCGTGTCAACACGAGCTGACCCGGTTTAACCGGTACTCGGTGCCCTTTGCGGGACGAAACCACAAAAAATCGGGAAAATATCGGACTCGGGATTTTGAACTAAAAAAAAAAAAAGAACTTGATTGAACCTTGAACGTGTTTATTTGGATCATTGTAATATTTGAAGTTTGAACTAGCTTGTTCGTTTAAATTGGATCATTTTAATGTTCTAGTGATGTACTACTACTATGAGTCTATGACTTTATTATGGTTTCAATGAGTTAATATGACATTTATGTTTGAATTTTCAATGTCATTTGTTGATAAATAATTAAATATGTATAGTATTTATTATATACATCGTATGATTTTACATATTCTTTATCTGTTCCGAGACAAATGTTCGAGATGACCCGGGTTGACCCTTCTTAAGAGGTCGTCCGAGATGGCCTCCGATTCGAGATCTTAAACATATTTATCAACTACTTCGTCTTAAACATTGTATATGCTAATTAAATTGATTATAATCCTAAAGGACATGTTATTCGATAACAGGATGAACAAGAGATTGAACCCTTAATACTCGTCCATCCCTGATGATGGAATTTTAACAAGAGAAAAATTATCTAGCAAAAATGACATATCCTACACTCTAATACAATTATGAGATACTACTAGAGATACAACTACAAGTAACAAAAACATTAAAAAAATAAATAAATAAAAGAAAGAAAGAAAGAAAGAAAATAAGCTGAAAGGAGAGAGTCAGGCTTATCGGTCTAGCATGTAATCATGTATCTATTCATGTCAAATCGATTTTATTGGAACTCACACACAAAATATACCCTCTAATTACTCCTCTCTCACTTCCGTCTATCATGATTTGTTATTAAAATATTGATATCTTATCTTAATTGACCTAAGTCAAATGGGAAGATTAAACATAATGTAAACAACTTCTTCATTTATTTGGCTAAGTTTATATTCATTTCTTTGCTTCTATTTTTCAGTATTGTTTTGTATGTAACTCAATTACAATGAATATAAGCTCCTATATTAATACTTCTAAATACTCCGTATTTTTTACTACATAACATCCCTGCCCAAAGCCTTTTTGTTCTGATAAGTTCTCCTTGCCTGCCTATAAGCTTCATCCATTTGATCATCAATTGTGTTCTCAATTAAATAATCACCAAGCTCCTCGAGCTCGATTGGAGGTGAGAGAAATAATTAACGTTGAGATTTTAAGTTGATTTTTTTATCACCTTAAATTTAGGAAGTAAATCAGTTCGAAATCACGAGTTCACCACTACTACTACTAGCCATCTCCAAAAATTTCTCCTTCCAGGATTATTCATTGTAACTGTTAATCAAGTGACTTTATATATTTATGAAATTGTACCTGTTACGTCTTCTTCTTCATAAACCAAATTTAATTTCACAAGACCACTTTCACATTGGACTAGCTTGAATAGATGATCTTTACAAGTGAAGAAAAAATAGGGTGCTCAGTGTAAATAATTAGGGACAAAATATCTTAATTCTTAGTCACAGTTATTAGTCCCAAATTAGCAGTTACCACAAATCTCTCCCTCAACTCATTATATCCGGTTGTTCACATATATACTAAAATTAGAGTTTTGTTCTATTTAAATTGACTTTGTCAATAATGTGCATCCTAATCATTTTTATTTTCACGTGGGTACCGCGTGTCATTCAACTAGTTTCATTTATAAAACTTTCTAAATTAAGACTTTTAATATAACATTAACATAAACCTTTAATATATTTTTATATGTTTTAAAATATTACTAAAAATGCCAAACACGTACATTAAAGTAATATAATAAATCGGTTGATTTACCAAATTGATTGACCTACCAATCAATTTTAATCCGTTGATCTTGCTTATCCAATTTCAATCTGGTGCGTACATGTGTCATTAGTTAATTAAAAGATGTAGGGTTCGAATCCTGTTGGCGTGGTTTTTCTCCATTATTTTTATTATTATTTTTATTGAAGGTGTTTGGTTCGAATCTTGTTGCCGTGATTTTTCTCTATTATTTGTATCATTATTTTAGTTGAAGGTGTTGGGTTCGAATCTTATTGACGTAATTTTTTTCTTTTTTATTTATTCTCTTCTTAATTTTTTATTTTTTAACATAAAGTTGTATGACGTATTATACTTAATTTTAAAAATAACCATGATATGTTCTGTAACGCCCGACTAAAATAAATTAAAAGAAATAATAATAATAAAATAAAAATAAATAAATAAAATAAAATAAAATAAATAAATAAATAAGCATTTGCATGTGAATTCTTAACAACATAACAATGTGTATTATCGAACATTTGAATTAGTCGTAACTACTAGCAAATTAGCTTCTTATTCTAAGTAATATTTTGTCACATGTTTTAATATTTATTTAATTATTTTCACTCTTCTTAAACAAGCTACTACTAGTAAAAAAGATAAGTATAAGATTTAAAACCAAACAAAAATTGAACAAGTGTGTGTTTGTGGAGTGAAAAACGTGGCTCATGGGGGTGATTACACAAATCATCTTAAATCATCATTAACTAAGATATGCACCTACTATAAATAGGCCATTGTTGTTGTAATTTTTCATCAATAACACCACGATCACAATTCACACTACATGCACAAAAAATTTCTCCCCATAACAAACATCCTATATTTAGCCATACACACTATCAATTAGTCAAAGTCTTTTAAATCCTACATAATCCTATAACATTAAAATAACTAAATTAACATTCAAACTTTTTAGTTCAAAAATTCTCACCATCCTATCCTAGTAACTAAAGGTACGTTTCTCAATCTATACTTTTACTTTATTCATGTAAAACTTTAAATTCACCATCTATAATTATAATCATTATGGAAATCTGCTGATCGCGCTCATATCCTAAGGCATTAAGCTGGTAATGAGAGGTGTTATGCTGGGCTATCTGCCTTAGGATATGAGCGCGATCAGCAGATTTCCATAATGATTATAATTATAGATGGTGAATTTAAAGTTTTACATGAATAAAGTAAAAGTATAGATTGAGAAACGTACCTTTAGTTACTAGGATAGGATGGTGAGAATTCTTGAACTAAAAAGTTTGAATGTTAATTTAGTTATTTTAATGTTATAGGATTATGTAGGATTTAAAAGACTTTGGCTAATTGATAGTGTGTATGGCTAAATATAGGATGTTTGTTATGGGGAGACATTTTGTGTGCATGTAGTGTGAATTGTGATCGTGATTATTGATGAAAAATTACAACAACAATGGCCTATTTATAGTAGGTGAATATCTTAGTTAATGATGATTTAAGATGATTTGTGTAATCACCCCCATGAGCCACGTTCACTCCACAAACACACACTTGTTCAATTTTTGTTTGGTTTTAAATCTTATACTTATCTTTTTTACTAGTAGTAGCTTGTTAAAGAAGAGTGAAAATAATTAAATAAATATTAAAACATGTGATAAAATATTACTTAGAATAAGAAGCTAATTTGCTAGTAGTTACGACTAATTCAAATGTTCGATAATACACATTGTTAAGTTGTAAAGAATTCGCATGCAAATGCTTATTTATTTATTTATTTTATTTATTTATTTATTTTTATTTTATTATTATTATTTTATTTTTTTAATTTATTTTTGTCGGGCGTTACATGTTCTTATAAAAAAAAACATACTTCCTCCGTCCAATAATAAATGTAACACTTTTCGTATGTCTAATTAAAATATAGTTCAATTCAAAACTATTAATTGCATAACTACAAAAAATATATACATTTATAGCACACCATTTATATTAAGTTTAATTACTCAATTAGTTATTTTTTTATTACGTTTGAAGTCATTATGAAGATTATATATTCACTCCATTTATTTCAATATATTATTTAATAAAATAATAATATTTTACAAGATTACGCTTCACACGCGTAGCGTGTGATGCGGTTCCTAGTAACATATACTTCAGACGAATAATATGCTTGTTAATATATTTTTTAAAGTTGAATAATCTTATTTATTTAGTCCAAAATTTAATAAGCTACTAGTAAATTGACACGCGGTACCCGCGTGATAAAGTATAATTGAATTTTAATTCGTCTAAAAGTCGATATCTAATACATTGTTCATAAAACTATCCATCGGAATATTACTACAAATTGTTTAAAGCTATTTTTAAAATTTATTACTACAAATTTGTGTATTTATCGAAATATATTATTTAAAATTAATATATTATTATATGTTATCCTGCCATCAAATTAAATTAATTGATTTTACATCTCTATCTCTACATGTTATCAGGCCCATATGGCCATATCCCTGCTAGAACATTTAGAGAACGGAATTGTTTGGTGTCTATTTGTATTAGAGTATGGAATTGCGGATGTGGGAGTATTTTACTTGGTAGTAATATATTACAAGGATTTGGAGTCAAACTACAACTCTTAAATTTTTTTTTTGGAAACGGCTAAATTTGTTTATTCCATAACGAGTATAAGATATACTCAAGATTATACACTGTACAACATACCGAATTGCTGACCTTGAACAAGAGGCCAAACAAAACAGGAAAGGAAAGCCTAAATAGGCACTGGTGGTAATTGAAGACAACTCTAAATAATTAACCAATCCCACAAATCTTTATTCACCGCACATCTAGGCCAGCAACTATAACATATGCTACTAATGAAAACTCTTAAAATCACCTTGTTAAACAACTAGAAGTATAATTCATGCCACTAGTTTTGAGTATACACGACCCCTATTACTTCCAAACAAACCATGCATTAGGACATGAATATACAGAGATTCCTATACATCATCACATCAAGTCATCAATCACCATACGTTATTGTCAGATCCACTTTAGTATTTTACTTGAGTTTTTTAGTAGCTATTATGAGTATCTTCATATTATTTAAAGTTTTGGCTAGAACCTAAATAAATAAAAACGGATACTAAAAAAACAAAAAAGAAGCTTAATGTGAGCAAGAATCCAAGAACCGTAAGAAAATCTATTAATAGTCTATTCCTACAGTAAAGGTGCCTTGTAATAATAAATTAATTTTGTCAACAAGATACAAAGACCCAATAAAGTAGAACTATTTAAATTAAAAAGATTAAGTTAGCCTAATGTAGTAACAAGACTTTACGTATTCTATTCTCATGTCAATCAAGTTTAAAAATGCTGGCTAAGTCACAAAATAAAATTGTTTGGTATGGTTTTACATGATCAAATGTCCACGAAATTATAACACTATATACTAAGCAAGACTGTAAATCATACACATGCAATTTGTAACACTTAATGGTACTGAACTTTTATAAGTTTTGTGTAGAACGATATTTCTTATTAACAAAAATACGTGACGCATGATCTTATCTTGAATCGTAGTAGTTCACTTCTATATCCGCAACCGGAGTTTAAACTCTCGACAACCTAATCGCCTAATGGATCCGAAGCAACAAAACTATACTTAACACATCAAACATTAATCCCCATGTTAAGCCAGCTATGGAGATAACATAATTTGTAAATATTATGGTAGAATTAAAATATTGTTGGTTCTGCTTGGGATACATTCTACATTCAACTTCATTTTAATTAGACAGACTTTCTTATTATATGGTTTTATTGTACAAAAATTAAAAAGAATACAATCTGTAATTTCATTAATTGTAAACATTAGCTACTTACCAGCCAAAAGAAAATCGGATAAACATCCTTTCACATCATAATTACGTGCAGCCGAATTTTTACCATCATTACATGCTTTTTCATATTCCAACGAATGCCAGCTCCTCAAACAATCCGCTGCCAATATTCTTTACTACTCTAACACGCCTAAATAGGGTTAATGAACCAAACAAGGAAAACACTTATTTTTCCTACTTGTTTTCCTACTTCAATTTATGAACCGGATTTCTTAGGAAAAGGTCCTTTTCCTTTTCCTACTCAGAACCAAACTGGCTCTTAGGGTTTAAGAACAGTAAATTGTAAGTGGGGGTAAAATATAAGAGAGAATGATAATGTGGTGATAAGGAAGGAGAGAGAAATATAATACTCCGTACTTCCTCCATTTCTTTAGTTACTTCCTAAATGGTACGGAGTAAAAATTATTTCATTGATTTGTATGAGTATTTAATTGTGAAAAGGTGATAAAGTATGATAGAGAGTGAAACAATGGTTATAAAGAAGGAGAGAGATATAATAAAAAATGATAAGTGGGTTGAAAAACTTTCTATATTTGGATTAGGAAATCTGTTTGAGAGCGCCTAAAATAAAAACCTAGAAAGTTGGAGTATTAATGAAATGGAGGAAGTAAATAATTGTTGAGTGGAATAGAAACTTTCCCTTTTGGCCGGGTCAACACGAGCTGTCCCGGTTTAATCAGTATTCGGTGCCCTCTGCGGGCCGAAACCACAAAAACTCGGGCGAAACCCGGGACCTTTCCAAGTTTTTGGCCGGATTTGGTCGTGTCAACACGAGCTGACCCGGTTTAACCGGTACTCGGTGCCCTTTGCGGGACGAAACCACAAAAAATAGGGAAAATATCGGACTCGGGATTTTGAACTAAAAAAAAAAAAAGAACTTGATTGAACCTTGAACTTGTTTATTTGGATCATTGTAATATTTGAAGTTTGAACTAGCTTGTTGGTTTAAATTGAATCATTTTAATGTTCTAGTGATGTACTACTACTATGAGTCTATGACTTTATTATGGTTTCAATGAGCTAATATGACATTTATGTTTGAATTTTCAATGTCATTTGTTGATAAATAATTAAATATGTATAGTATTTATTAAATACTTCATATGATTTTACATATTCTTTATCTGTTCAGAGACAAATGTCCGAGATGACCCGGGTTGACCCTTCTAATTAGGAGGTCGTCCGAGATGGCCTCCGATACGAGATCTTAAAACATATTTATCTACTACTTCGTCTTAAATATTGTAGATGCTAATTAAATTCATTATAATCCTAAAGGACATGTTATTCGATAATAGGATGAACAAGAGATTGAAACCTTAATACTCGTCCATCCCTGATGATGGAATTTTAACAAGAGAAAAATTATCTAGCAAAAATGACATATCCTACACTCTAATACAATTATGAGATACTACTAGAGATACAACTACAAGTAACAAAAATATTAAAAAAATAAATAAATAAAAGAAAGAAAGAAAGAAAGAAAAAAAGCTGAAAGGAGAGAGTCAGGCTTATCGGTCTAGCATTTAATCATGTATCTGTGCATGTTAAATCGATTTTATTGGAACTCACACACAAAATATACCCTCTAATTGCTCCTCAACTACTATACTCTACTAGTACCATCCATCCGTATTTACTTGCAAATGGAAATTTAAGTGGAGCTTATAAAACCTAAATAGTGAAGCCAAAGACTTCTCACCTTCTCACATTCATTCTTTGATTACCATTTCACCTCTCTGGTTCTCTCTCTAGTTTCTCACTCTCTCTTATTCTTTCTTGTTTCTATTTCACCGAGTTCTCTGGTTTCTCACTCTCTTCCACTCATCCAGAGTCACTCCACAAGGCAAAGAAGCTTGCGTCTACCCACAGTATGATCCTTAATCTTTTAAATTTTTTGATTTACATTGATCTCTTTATTTTGTATATGTTCATAGCTTCTTTAGGGCAATCTTTACTGTGCATGCTGTGAATAATGAATGATCTGTCTGTCAAATTTGATCTTCCAAATTTATTTTGCCTTGCATGTGATAATTAGTTGAATCAGATTACATAGTGGGAATTGGGTTGAAGATCGGTGGCTGACCCTTCATATTCCTGCCTACAATTTGTTTTTCTTTAAATTTTATTTGAGAGTTCCGTTTGGATTTTTGGGAGTTTAATTTAAGTCGCGTCCTTGCCATTTTTACCCTTGGTATAGTTTAGACTTTTGTTTATTATTATTATTATTATTATTATTATTATTATTATTATTATTATTATTATTATTATTATTATTATTATTATTATTATTATTATTATTATTATTAATTTTTTTTACTATTATTATTATTATTATTATTATTGTTATAAATGGAATTCAATAAATCAAAAACAAAGAAAGTTTACACAAAATTAGTGGGCAGCCGAGAAACAAGCTGGGCTCCCACTCCCTTAGCAATAGCAAAACTAATCCTAGGGAAAATATGATGAGCAGCACGCGCTCCAGTATCCTGAGCCAAAGCGAAACCCCGAACTCTAACAAGCAACTCAACAGCATCAACATCCAACTCTCCAAGTGTCGAGAAAGAGAAAGGAAGGAATCCATATCCCTTAGCTGCACACAAGTCCCGATACTTCGCACACTTGCGCTTGGCAGCATCAGTAACCGCATGTCCAGGCACAAAGTCCACCAACCCAGACCGGGTCAAAGGGGAAGACCCGGTCAGATCCACACACACATCCCGTCCCCTATCCCAAGCATAAAGGAGCAAGTCTGCAGGACGGAGGGACCTATCACTCCCGCCGCTCAAACCAATATCCACTTCTTTACCAGCAGAAATGCCAGATCGGAAACGGACATCCAAGAGAGTGTCTCGAACGAGGTTATGTCGGTGCTTGATACCCACCACCCCAGCACATGACACCGCATGATCACCAAACACATCTCCATCAAAAACCCGAGAGCAAGAAGAGCAGGGCAAGGACACCGGAAACAATGCAACACCAAGCCGATAACCCAGAACACACCTGTAAGTCCTCCCGTTCATTGTCTGCCCCAAACCAGAATAGGAACTACACGCAACCAATCAGAAGAATGGGCACCCCGCTGAGACTTCCAAAGAGCTACCTGACGTGGGGATAAAGAGAAAACAGATTCCGCAGAAGCAGCAACCTTCGTGAAATATATATCTGCCAGTCTTTTCATAAGTCTTGGGGCAGCGATCTCACTGGGGTTACTCAAAAGGTCAGAACCTGTGGTCTCAACAAACAAAGACCGGGCACCATCAAAAGCAGGTCCAAGAGAAGTGACACCAGAAGGACACAGAAGCTTAGCCTGCAAACCAGCAGACTGAAGGCGAGAAGCAACGAAGGCATAATGGCGAACATCCATAGCAGAATAAACACCAAGCCCCCCAAAAGAAAAGGGCAAAGTAGCAAGACGCCACTGCCAATCACCAAAACCGGGGCCCGACGCCGTAACAATACGCTCCAAGGAGGATCTGAGAGCCCGATCAAAAGAAAACTGGGCCGACTGAAAGAAAACGGGAGGGCAAGTGCGCAAAGTAAAATAGAGCTTCGAAATGCCCGTACAAGCACGAAGCAGCAACAACTCACACTGCGGATCATTAAGCTTTGCGACAGAGTCCATAAGCTCGATAGTCTTATTCACCCTCTTCACCACAAGCTCACTGCTGAAACCAGGGCACACACTAACCGAACCCCCGAGAACTTTGACCCCACAGAGTGGCCTGGCGATAGAAGGAGGAAAAACACCAGGAATCCTACTCCTCGGATCTTCTAGAGGCCAAAAAATCTCAGTCTTGTGAACATTGAGATGAAGTCCAGAACGTGGGTCGTCCACCAAGATCATCTCTAAGACCTTTCCCACAACTAAGGTATCTCCGACAATGGTGCCGTCATCCAAATACCAAGCCTGCAAGGATAAGTCAAAAGAATCTCTGATCTTACAAACCAACGGGTGTAAAACCAAAGCAAAAAGAAGAGGACCCAAAGGATCGCCCTGCTGGACCCCCTGACTAGACCAAAGAATGTGCTCCCCATAGTACAACCTGGCCGGACAGGAATAACAGAACTCAACCCAACGGGAAAGACCGGGGCAACGACGACGAACCTCAAGCAACAGAACCTCACGATCGACCATGTTGAAAGCATTCTGAAAGTCAACTAACAACATGGTCAAGCCCACCTCACTGCCTCTCGCCTCCACTAGCCGACTCAAGGCGTGAAGAATAGCCTCACCGCCACAAGGTACCCCAACACCAAATTGAAGACCGTCAAAATACCCAGATAAAGAGGGGCCAACCAAAACAGCACCCACCTTAGAGACCAGGCGACGCCAAACAGTACCCACAGCAATAGGACGTAAACCGCCACCCGACTTAACCAGCGGAGTGAGGGGAGCACTAGAAATATACTCACCCAAAACATGCGGGCACTTACCCTCCAAGAAAAGATGAACCACCCGAGTGATAGAGGTGATCAAATCATCCGAGAGAGCAACAGCAGCACCGCCCAGACAATCCAATAAGTGTTGAGCTCGCAGACCATCTCGACCACAGGAGGTTCCTCGAGGGTTATAAATTATTATTATTATTATTATTATTATTATTATTATTATTATTATCATTATTATTATTATTATTATTATTATTATTATTATTATTATTATTTATATTTGATGGTTATAAATTAGAAATTTCTCGCATTGTTGGTTATTTCAAGAAATGTATGCATTTTTTACTGTTGGTGTTTTGGTTCTTAAATATTTTATTTTATTTTTTTACTTAATAATATGGAAATTGTGCGTGCTAAATAGTGTAGATTCTTCACTTGACTCCACTAAGCAAAATAATTTGAAGATAGTTATCAACCGTATAGTAGACCATAAATTTATTAAGTTATCATTCTTATGAAACTGTTTTCAACCATGGTCCCTTCTATTTGAATGTTCATTATTGACAAATAGAATCTAAAAGAAACTGCAATATTCCATTGATGAGAAGGTAAGATTACAATCGGAATTGAACTTTATTTACAAGATTGAATTGGATAAGATGAATTACAGAAAGGT
>CM051458.1:37771979-37803768 GCA_028274465.1 Plantago ovata
TATCTAGCACCTATTCTAAGTCTTCAGCAAACGTTCCTCTTTTACAATGTCCTTAAAATTCTAAATTCCTATGGACCTTAAGAGTACTAGTTACTGGACTTTCCTTAATTTAGCATGGTTAATTGCTCATCAAAATTACAAGTTTCCTAACAGCTTTCATTTCGGATTTCAGCTTAGACTATTACTATAGTTTTACCCATTAAAAAGACATTGTTTGGTTCTTGGTTTTTCTTGTTTCATTTCTTAGACTATTACTACTTTCCAACATTTTATTAGTACTCCATTTAGTATAGATATTGGTAGGATGAGTAAATTGAAATTTTATCAATTTGCTTGTAACTTCTATTGTGTAGTATGTTGGCTATAAGTAATTGTCAATTCAATTTAATATTTAATTATAAAATAACATAGTAGTAGTGGCCTAGTGGGAAGAAACTGACTTGCCTGAAGTAACTTATTCCTTGGGCAATATATATCCTATAGGCTATTACTGTTGTTCTCGTATACTGGAAGTAAAATAGTACTAATGATTACACTTTTTTTGCACCTTTTGAGAGCCATTATTATTAAATATAATAAACATATTACATTGCACTTAAGACACTGTTCTTCATCCATTATCACTCGTCGTTTCATCTTCAAAGCAAATGTCGTTTTTTTCTCTTTCATTTTTCACTTCATCCTTTATCACTCGTCGTTTCATCTCCAAAGCAGTTGTCATTTGTTTCTCTTCGTTTTTCACTCCCATCCCTTGAAGGAAAAACGGGAACCGCAATTCGCAACTGAGAACAGAAAGAGGTCCTGGACAATTGCTGGTAAGAACTTGCTTGCTTTCTTTTCTTGCAATTTTGTGACTCAATTGCTTTCTTTTCTTGCAGTTTTGTGACTCAAGTTGACAATGTTTGGATGTCTCAAGATGATCTGTTCACCTACATGTGCTAGATTTTCATCAATTGATCTAATTTTAGTAGGTTTTAAATCTATCTGTAGAATACAAATAGATTTGATCTAATTGTATTCAGTGCCTTCGCTCCATCACTTACTTGCCTGTTGAGATGATGTTGTAAATATTTGCATTTGTTAGTAGTCAAATTGGTTTCAATTATGGTATGACTTAAATATTTACTCTGTTATTGCCATTTTGATTATTTGATACTGTCGAAAAATATGCCTCTGTTTATATAGGCATTTCGATGATTATATCGTGCTTTTTGGCCCTATATATGAATTTTGCAACATCCAATTACCCGCAAACTTATAAACTTGTTCTGGATAACCATTAGATACAAAAAAAAAAAAAAAAAAAGAGAGAGAAGAAGAAAATGTGTAGAAGAACATTACAAGAATGCTTGCTGGAGTACCAAGAAAATCACCCTGCATACGAAGAACGCATAAAATTATTTACGGATGCTTTGAAAGCAGTAGAGTCTCTTCCATTCAATGAACGTCCATCAAAAGATCAATGGCCTGATGACTTCATTCAAGCTCTGAAAAAATACTCGTTGAAGCCATCTTTAGCAAGACATTACGACTATGAATGTCTTTGTTACTGGGTAAGGTTTCTTTTAATATTATGATGCATAACCCTTTTGTTTGTACAAAAAAACACATATTCTGTTTAATTTTTTTTTCTGATAATTTTTTTTTATTTGTGTTTTGCTAGATATTCAATGAAATGGGAGACAAAAACTATACAACTGATGATGCTTTCAGGCTACTTGTTATAACTGGGTACTACAGCAAACATGAAAATTTAGACTTGTTAAGGTCTAGATTTTCACCATATGAAGATGGAGAGTTGTTGGATGACATTCATCAGTTGTCTCAATCTGGGGACTTGAATTATAGTAGGAGAGTTAATTTAACTCATCTATTATCAGTTGCTATTGATCCTGATAACTCAGAAGAAATTGATGATGCATTGAGTGTGAAAATGATGGAGGATGAGCGAATCAAAGTGTGGATTCATATTGCTGACCCAACTAGTCTTATAAGGTTTGGTAGCAGGATAGATTGTGCTGCAAGGGAAAGAGGCCAAACAATCTATTTGCCTACATGTACATCTTACATGCATCCAAGAAGAGTTGCAATGGATATGATATCTTTCAAGGCGAATGAAGAATGCAAATCTGTTTCTGTGTCAGTAACCATAAACAAAGATGGATCATTCAACATTGAAGATTGTTTTATTGAGCTGTCAACCATCAAGCCATTGTTAATATCATATGATCATGCTGATTCATTGTTATCATCATCAGTTACTGAGGAATCTATTAATAGGGTAATGCATCTTCTATCAGTTGCTAGTGGCTGGCGAAGGACATATCGAACTTCTGTAATGTAGCAAAGAAAAGGCAACAGTGGTGAAAGAAAAAAGATGAAATATACTCTATTGTCGAATGGAGAGTTTGACCAAATTGCAATCAAGGTGAGTATCTCACTTGTCTGAATAATTGATGTCTTTTATTATTTCTTATTTTTTATTTTTATCATTTTACATTTTTTATAATATAGTATTACATATAAAGAAAATGTTAATTTATGTTTTCTGTTAAACACTTTGATTTTTCTCATTAATGTCCTTTTTTTTTTTTTTTTCGAACAACTTAGTAAAATCGATGATGAAGAGCCCATAATAAAAGTTGAACAACGTATTGATGAGAGGACTAGATCTCAAAACTTAGTAGAAGAAATGATGTTGTTGTGCGAAGATGTTATTGCAAGATATGCGCATCAACACAGTATACCTGTGATTTATAGGTGGGGTCGGAGCTCCTATTCTACTCGTTTTCTGGAGCGTTTGGATTTAGGCTTAGACAAAGGATATGTTCAATTTACATCTCCGATACGAAGGTACACAGATGTTCTTGTACACTATCAAGTGGTAGCTTCTATAACGGGTGGGAGTACTCTAGGAAAAGCTGAAGTTGAAGAAGTACTTGTTGAGGCAAATTCTGAAACTCGTGGAAAAACATTGATTAATGAAACCAAGAGATATTCGATTATTGAACTTTTCAGAAGAGCCCGCATTGAGGGGAAAAGATTTAGAGCCATCGTTTTGGATGTAAGAACATGTTACTCTGGCAATCTTGAGTATCATGTTCTGGATATAGATCTCGAGTATGAAGGTGTGAAGATACATCCAAAGGACGTTTCAATCAAAGATGACCAATTGTGGCGGTTACAGCCATTAATAGGTAAAGCTGTTGTTGTTGAAGTCACAAAAGCTGATCCTCATCATAAAGTTCTCACTTTTCGAGTCTCTGCCAATCAAGAATTGTAGATGAACATGTAGGATGTTGTAACCACTTCTTTCGTATTAATTTGGTTATTTTGAAGGAGATGTGAAGTATTCCACAATTGCCAATTCGAGCTGTTTGATGTGTTTGAGTTGCTTGCTGCAGAAATGGAATGCAATTTCAAAACTGGCCTTGCTACCATTGCTCTTTATGTTCGGCCTGATACCCTCGAGTCACAAATGCTGACTTTTGCTTATTTGTTGGTTTAAGTTAGAGTTGTATTTTGCTGGAGAATTACTGAATTAGTGAAGTTGTCTTATTGACGTTTTTATTTTATTTTCTTCAATTTTATTTTGATTTTAAAGATCCCTTACCGCTTGATTAATCACTGCCATTACACCAAAGCCTTGTGTTAACTGAACTAAATGGGGGTGAATATGTAATTTCGGGTGGCTACAGCAGGTCAGACGCCCAGATTCGCATGGTTCACCTGCACCGGCCGCACCAGATTTAAGATCAATACCAAATAAATTAGAAGGGTTAATAATTTGTTTCGAAATCTCGACCAATCAAGTTAAATCAATTTATAAGTTTAGTTTTAATCATATTAAAGAAAAGGTTAAATCAATTTAAGACAATCAATTTAATTTGAACTTTGAAGTATTTTTATGTAGCGAATTTACCTCTTAAATAACCAAAATGTTTAATACCTTAAATTTAGTTAGTGGTCGTGGTATATCTTCGCCATATTCTTAGGGATATTTTCCAATATACACACACGATAAAGTAGTGGAAGATTTGGAAAACTGAACTCAATCTCACGTACATATCTTCTCGAGAATCCTCCTATAAAACCTGCATCAGCTTGTAGAAACCATCAATCGATACACTTCGATGGAGAGTCTATATTGGCCGAGAGACATACTTGTTCATATATTGGGGTTTCTTGCTGCCGAGGGACCAACTTATTGGGCTGGGGCAAAACAATGGTTAAATTTCTTTATCATATATATTGATTAATGTTTTCCACGATTCAAGTTTTATGAATACTTTTTGGTCTATAGTTGTAGAGATCTGAATATCCTAGGAGAGGAAAGTGAAGTTCTCAAACTTATTAAACTTGATGGAAGTTCGAACCTGCCAATTTCAGTCTTGGAGAAGCTTTTGGATGCAAATAACCCGGAAGCTTTACTACGAAAGGCATTGGTAAATTATTTTTATATTTCATTCAATGCTTGTGCTCTATTTTAATAAAATTTTACCCGTTTCCAAAAATAAATAAATAAATAAAATTGTTCCATTTTGTTAAATATAATTATAATTCAACGCCTAATACTAACTGTTTCGATGTGCAGGAGGAATTTTTCACCAATGCGAACGAATTGGCTTCATATGAGCTTTTCGGGAAGGCCATAGATTTGGGTCACGTACCATCTATTTATGCTTATTCTATCGTGAGACTGTTTAGCACTGATCTTGTAGTCAGGGAGAATGGCGCATATGATCTTTCAGCATGGACATCACTGGAACTGAATCGTGACTTCAAAAGGCGCATGGGTCGAATAACAATCAGGTCGAACAAAATTCACTATAAGCCTTTCCTGCCTAACAATTACTTTCGCCACGGTCATATGGTGATTACTCCATTTTGCCACGTTAGACCTCACTTGCTCCAAGCTGATATGGTGGTTGATGTAACTTTTGGAGATGAAATCGTGTGGGCCTAACTTAGTTCAAATGTTTGATAAGTCGAGCATTTCATATCGTTGTTTTATGCTTTGTGACCACGATTTTTATTCGGTACTTTTGTTTCTTTATTGAATTTGATACATTTTGTTTCTTCATCGAAATTGTTTTGTTTCTTAAAAGTTTTGTTTCTTTATTGAATAGCTTAAAAATTTATACTATAGTTTAAGAGTAAGAGAAAATTGATTATAAGGGCTCACTATAAATGCCTGTTTAAAAAAGGACCCTTTTGTGTTATCAATAACATTTAGTCCAAACTCAATTACATTTTAGTCCATTTGAGTTGACCACCGGTCCACCACCACTTTAAACACCTTACAAGTTCCAACCAATCATGACTTAAGAAAAAATAAATATTTTCAATCAAAAAATTAATGTAAAAACTTAAAAAATCTATATAGAATAATAAAGTAAAATAAGAGATGTAATGGTTGAGTGGAAAAGTATCGATTGCAAAAGCAACACAACGTTATCCCTGATGTTATATCAATCTCGTATTTTCTAATGATTTTGTTAGGTTTGGTGAAAAAGGAAATGGAAAACTACCCCAATAAATATGCCTTTTATGTGAAAGGAAGTTTCCAAATTGCAACAAAACTCTTATTCCTTAATTGATGCTACACAAGAATAATAAATATATTATAAAATATTATGTAAATATTATAACATATTGGGATAATGCCCACTACCGAGAAATCAGTTCCGCTCTTAGTCTTTCATTACCAGCACAGTAACCAACACACTTTGAACATTCACAAATGAATTTTAGTAACAAATGCTCACAAACCGATCCCTGATGTTATATCAATCTCGTATTTTCTAATGATTTTGTTTGGTTTGGTGAAAAAGGAAATGGAAAACTACCCCAATAAATATGCCTTTTATGTGAAAGGAAGTTTCCAAATTGCAACAAAACTCTTATTCCTTAATTGATGCTACACAAGAATAATAAATACAGTATATTATAAAACATATATATAAATATTAAAACATATTGGGATAACGCCCACTACCGAAAAATCAGTTCCGCTCTCATATACTATTAGCGCTTTCAGGGTTTTGGTGATCAACCGCCTCTTTTTTATTTTTATTTTTAATTTAACTCTCTGTCGTTATACTTTTGATCAATTTGTATTTCCGTGTCGATTCAAATTGTGAGTACACATTAGGTTAGTGATGTTGGATTGTTGATCGATATGCTTGAATCGAAGTTTGTTTATGTAATTGTTCCCCATCATGCTTCTTAGAACTTGTGATTGTGTGCGCGCATGTCCAGATTGTTTGATTAACAGTGTTTTCAGACTTAGAATCGGTGCATTCTATTCATGTTACTCGAATCGGTTAACAATTTGTTTTGTTTTTTTGTATATGTTCAGTTCATTCATTGATGCTTCTTATTTGAAATAGGTTACACCAAGTTTGCAGACCTAATAGTCCAAAGTATTCTCTCAATACCAAAGTTAGTGGTGTAAGTATTTTGATTGTCAACTTGTTTTGCATGGTTATTGTATTGTTTTTGTTACACTGTAATCAAATTCTCATTTTTTCATGTGTTAATTTTGTAGGGAGAGCAGTCATAATCATGTGTATCCAACGAAACCCAATGATACACACCTTCCCAAACGGGCTAGGCATGTAACGGATGTACACCCGACAACCCCGGCAAAACCTACATCACAACCCCCCAAGGCTCGGATAATTAGGAAGAGTCACAAATCCAACTTGTCTTCGTCATCAGACAAGGTGGCAGGTCATGTTTTTATTTCAAAAGCAATTAGTACCGTGAATCTAACATGTTCTCATTTGTTACAATCACGATGAATAGGTAATGTATTGTACACGGTCGAGTATTACGCAACTGTCAAAGCTGAACACCAAAGTTAAAGATAGACTAGCAGAGGTCTTTAAGGGGAGTTGTTTTGAAGGTATAACCAAGATTAACTTTGAAAAACACCACAGGGACCTGGTGCATTGGTTAATTCGAAATTATAATCCAGTTGCAAGTGTCTTGAGAGTCAATGACATGACGTTTCATGTCACTGATGCTTTGGTTGGAAGCGCCCTAGGGGTTCCATCAACAGGGCAGGAAATCATCATAGATGAAACTGACATGACTGGTTATGAAAATTTCAATAGTCATTTCAGTTTTAACCGATACGATAGGGTAGTTATGAGCGATTTACGCAGAGTTTTGAAGCAAGGTGGTCAAAATGATCAAGTGTTCGAGTTGCAGTACCTTGTATATGATTTTGGAGTGTTACTATTTCCGGAGATGTCCGTTGATTTACATTGCAAATTTCTAAACCTCCTGGTTGATATGGAGAACTTACATAAAAATAATTGGGCAAAGTTGATAAGAGAGACGACGAACGAAGCCGTGGCCGCATATCAAAAAAAAACAACCTATATGACTGCATGCCCATTTCTATTGGAGGTAAAATCAAATTTCTTTGACACCTGCCATTTGTCTGATTATTTCGCATGATGGGATCGTGAAATTATGCTTTATTGAATTGATGTCAGATCCTCTTATTTTCACTGGTGTCTCCATCTAAATCGAGAGGGCATAAGGTATGCCTCTCGAGTGACATGTCGTACGTTGAACAGCTCACTAGGAAATTAGTCTGTGGCATCATGCATGACTTTAAGCAATCTTCAGAACAATTGTACAAGGATCCAAAGGTCATAACCTTTCTTGTTGTAGTAGTAATTTCATATACAGTGATTTTCTCATGTTTCTGTTTTTAATTGTTTAACTACAAGAGCTCAACATTTTTTCTAAGACTCTTTTAAATGTTTCAGGCTTGCGTGGTGAACGGGGCAACCACTAACTCTGTAATCAGGGATTAGTCCGACCCAGAGGCAGAGGGAGAAGGCATATCGATTTCCGACGTACGTTGCGCGGAAGACGGAGATTCGGATGAAGACCAAACTACGTCTGATAGATACGAAGATTCGGATAACATGTCTAAGAGGTCCAGGAATGATATGCACTTTATCCCCCCTGCAATGGGCACGCGAGATCCGCAACAGACTCTGGATGAGCTTGCAGATATCATATGGCCAAATTCTATTAAAGGCTTGCAGTTGGGAGATAAGATCGTTAAAAGTTTGGACGGCATGAATGGGAAACTAGAGAAATTGAAAACAAATATTGTGGGTGTCGTAACGTCTGCTGTCGAGAAGCAATTGACTGGTGTTCTTACGAACCTATTCAATAAGAATAATCCAGAGTACCCCTCACCCACATGAGAAGAGTCAGAAATAAAAGAAGTAAATAACAACAATCCAGAGTACTGGGAAACCCAAGAGGAAACGGAGTACAAATCAGAGTACCGCGAAGATAGAGAAGAGGAGAAGTGGGAATCTCATCATAAAGATTTGGATGACGAGGTAGAGATAAAAGAATCACTTTCGTCGAAGATGTTCTCAGATGAAAATGAATTGATTGAAATGATCCTTGGTTTTGTTATTCCCCAAAGGTATGCAGTTTACGTTGGATTTAAGCCCTGTTCCAAATATATGTTGTTTCACATAATGAGGATACGAATGAACATTTTTATGTTTGATGCAGTACGATTGTTGTACGGATTGGACACTACACCCTAAGTAAAGTGGCCTTGCAGGATTTGTTAATGAGGAATTTCGTGCATAAAAGTGTAAGATATTTTGTTTGAATTGTGAGTTCCAGACTTGTTGATATATTGCGCACGTAATGATATGTGTGTTGTGATTGCAGGTGATTGATTGTGTTGCTTTATTGTGCACATCTGTTGCACTGAAAGATGGGCAGAGTGTGTGGTTCATGCCCACCGATATGGAAAGTTTGCAGTGCGAAGGGTTTTTAAAAGCAGGAGTAGAAGGCACTAAATCTGTGCCAGACAAACCAATCAATGTTTTTGTTCCAGTCATGGTTGCCAATGGGCATTGTATCCTGGTAATGTTTAAAGTCAAAAGTTGCATTCTAGAGGTGTATGACACTGCTCCATCAAATGATATGCCTAGAAACCCCCACGCTACCCTTGTTAAAAAGAAGGTATGACCATTAATACTTGTTGCCGCTGTCACGCGAATAATTACTCATGACTTTTTTGTTGTTAAATTGCAATATGGTTTGCCGCAGGCCACTGAAGTTGAAAGGTTAATCTTAAGATGGTGCGGTGGTAAGAAACTTAAATCTGATGACGTTGATTTTGATTATAAGAAGAGTATCCCGACACACTGTAATAGGTAATACCTTCGTTATAATTAATAACCATTAAATATGAAATTTTCAGCTAGATATTTTAAATGGACTCACTTGTGTGCAGTGTGGACGTTGATGTTTATGTTTGTATGGAGATGATGGTGAAGGCAAGGGTAATAGAGCGATCATCCCTCGAGACAGAGGTAACAGTAACACACAGTTTCATCTCATGTCACGTTGATCACAAGGGAAAATTGCATTGTTGTTCCTATTTTATTATATTTTTTATTATTATTATTTTTATTTTTGTTTTTTGAAACCTAGTTTTCGGAAAATAGGACTTGATATATACTCTCACCTGGACCCAATTTGCAATGGGAAATTGTTTTGGGACCATATTTTGTAATGTTTCTTTTATCATCATGTATACAGATCTACTTTACTTTACGGTTAACTACTTTCAATTTTCTGTTGGTATGTAGGAGGATTTCCAGAGAGCATGCAAAAACATCGTCTTGTCATTGTACCGGCACCACCACAGGAATGAGAACACTGCGTTAGTGCCGTCAAACCTAATTTGGTTCTTTTGTTTATAATGAATATTCTATGCACTATAGTTGATTCCCATAACTGACCTTTCAGGAACACATACAATACGAAAGAATCAAGTGTGCCTTCAACATCATGCAGGAATATGGAAACAGATAAGCCCCATGGTAATCATGTGGCTCCACAGCGTGCTCTACGCAGTCCAAAAACAGGGCAAAGCAAGTAAGTGCTGCTCATTCTAGTCCGCGTGAGGCCCTGAATTCCAAAAGGGTCACGGATATGTTGACGTCACCACGTGATTCCCAAAAAGTAAAGAAAAAAGAAGTCAGAGTCTCCTGTAAGTGACAGTAACCAGCCCAAAAACAATGGAAAGAAAGTTAATTTTAGTCCACTTGGGGCCATTAATTCAGAAAGGACCAAGCCACCAAGTGATTCTTTAAGTCAAAGAAAGATAAAATCAGTGCTTCTCACTCCTCAGTCCAAAAACAATGCAAGCCAAGAAAGTGCGGTTCATTTAAGTCCACCTGGGGCCGTTAAATCAAAAAGGACCAACGAGATTGTGACGCCGCCAAGTAATTCCCAATTCAGAAAACCAAAAAAGCCAGAGCCTCGCACTCCTCAGTCCAAAATCAATTCAAATCAAGAGCGTCCTGTTTTTTTAAGTCCAACTGGGGCTGTTAATCCCAAAAGGATCACGAAGACAGCGTTGAGAAGTCCATTTGGTCAGCCTAATAACCCTGGAATACCTGACCTTTATGAAACCATCTGTACGGCTATGCCATCTAGTGAGCATGAATTGGTCAACTATCTATTATGGGAACATGGACATGGAAGGTGAAGTTACAACAACTCTTTTGTCTCTCTCCCTCGCTCTCTTTTGTTTATTTTTTTCTTTATTCATGATCTAAGTATTCACGATAACTTAACTGTTCCTGGACAAGTAGTGAAAGTTTGGTTGGTTTTGATGACCTCGCAATCTATCTCCGTAGATCTGATATGTTGACCCTGAATCCTCACACGTGGTTTAATGACCAAGTAAGGTCCTTCCATAATTATATTCATTACATATACTTGATACATATGTATTGTGTTAATGATTTGACAGGAACACACTATGATATATACAGGTCATTAGTGGTGTTGCTGCCATGACTTGGCTGGACAGGAAATTTCGAGGTGTTGACACCAATCACTGGGTTTTGCCTATGATGTTCTGTGTAAGGCCTAACTTAAATAACTGAATTGAACAAACAATGACGTATCTCCCGACATACAACGGTTTCATGATTTTTTTCTATATTTTTCATAATATCAGATTGTGTGCAACATCATCAGCGGATCGGTGAAAGACAAGAAAAGCAGGTTTCATGACCCCTTACAACGTGAGAAATCGTTGAAGGGATCGATAAAATTCTTTTTGAAAGGAATTTCTTCGTCAGAGTGCTCCACAATATCCATACCAATAATCCATGAACACCATTTCACCATGTGCCGGGTGAATTTGGACAACAGAACACTCGAAATTTGTGACACCTTGCTCTACGATAGAGCAAGTAAAAGCTATTTGGAGTTGGCAATGAATTAATTGGTAAGAGTGTTACTTCAATACTTAGTCAGAGTGATGTAATCATATGTATTAATATGTAATATGTCTGCTATCAGCATCTTTGCGATTTCGATGGTGTAAACAGAGATATAGTAGTATATTACAAGTTGGATATGCATTAAAAGGCTAACCAGGCCAGTTTGTGCAGGTCTCTACACTTGAGGAAACAACAACGGCATTGGGCTTAGATGATTTTAAACAGAAGCAATGGAACAAATTCAAAGTTGTTTATCCGCCAACTGTGCCAAATCAAGGCAACGGGTAAGCAATTAACATTACCACAGGTTATTATTTACCAGAACTGAGTGATGTATAAATAAATATGTTCTTATACATGCTGAATCTGACAAATGCAGTCTCGATTGCGGCGTATACACATCTCTCTTCTTGATGTTACGGGAAGCCGTCAACATAACACTGAATGAAGTAAGACTCTCGATATAGATGTGATCTTTTCAGCCATGCTCTACAGTTATGGTTGGCAACGTTTATTAATTAAACTCTTGTGATTGGATTACGCAGGAAGAAATAATTGGTACTCGCAGGAAGTTGGCAGAGTTACTGTATACCTCCCGGGAGAACAGTATTTACCATAGGTGAATGAAAATGATAATGTTTTGCATCTGTGTTTATATTTGACAGTTGATTCATAAATTAGGTCGACTTTAATTAACTAATAATTACTTCTATATTAAAATGGAAATATATCTTATGATGCTTTGCAGCAAAACAATCTCAATACGTGCTCGCATCAAAGATAGGGACGGAGCCTATTTTTATAGGCATGTGCACACCATTGAGGGTTCAGAATAGACTGGGGGAATTAAAGAAATCATTAGCCGATTTGTGACAGCATTTTCCTTCCCCCACAGAGGAAGCGATCGTTTTGTTGTATCAACTGACGGTCATTGTGATTTTAAGTTTATAAATTCGGATCATGATTTATTGAAGCATATCAAGGCATGTGAGGCTGCTGGATACCGATCTGTACTCTTTTCATACGTGTGTCTGACCCGAAAGAAAGAAAATACATACATATAAGGGATATATATCATGAGCGGGGATTTGGAGACTTGTTTGACGACATGTTACAGAAATCAGCAATAGGTTTGGAGCCAGAGTGTTAATTCACCCATGTACCATGTGTTTAATTTTCTGGTACAGTATATGTTTGGGGCCATTACTGGATTTGTGCTTGTCATCCTTGCGCGGGGGCATGGTAATCTTTCCTGAATGTATCATTCTAATTTTACCGAAAGGACTAAATTTAGGGAAATTTATAGTATGTTGTGTTACAGTTTTACATTGAAGTAGTAAAAAACGCAAGAAAATAAATTTAAGAAATCCCCAAATTAACACCTGGCGTTTGAGAAATTGATCCGATGAACCCTAACCACACCAAATTGATTTTGGTGAAATCCCCGAATACATCCTTAATTTTTAAGAAACCCCAAATGGATTAGAAACACCCGAACCCTAGACATTTAGGGCACTAAATTCCCAAATCGATAACGTGAGCTCCCAAAATTAACACTAGAATTTGGATTTGATGAAACACCCAAATACGCCCTTAATTGTTTATAAATCCCAAATTGATTTGATGGACCCTAACCCCAGAAATTTGATTTGGTGAAATCCCCAAATACGCTCTTAGTTTTTTTGAGGAATCCCAAATTGATTTGTAAAACCCTAACCCTAGAAAATTGGGGCATTATATGACCAGATTGATTTCATCCCCAAATTAACATTAGGCGTTTGAAAATCCCAAATCTAACGTGATAAACCCTAACCCCAGAAAATCGATTTGCTGAAATCCCAAAAAACGCCCTTCATTTTCGGGATAATTCCCAAATTGATTTGACAAAACCCTCGAAAACCTAGAAATATTATTATGGATTTGGACCAAAAGTGGTTAATAGGCCGGAATGTCTGTTGACAGATCAATCAAATTGTTATTTTGGGCTTCCTTCATCTCCAGCCCATTACATATTTTATGATTTTTGTTGGGCTTTCCTCTTACTAAAGTCCAAAGTCTATGTTAAGGCCCATTAATTGTATATGATTTTTTTAGAATTGGGGTATTAAATTCCACAATCAATTTTAGAAATCTCAAATTGATTTGATGAACCCTAACCCTAGAAACGTGATTTGGTGAAATCTCCAAATACGACCATAATTTTAATAAATCCCTAATTGATTTGAATAACGCTAACCCTAGAAAATCCGGTTATTTTATTATCAATTTTGGGCTAAATGCGGTAATGGGCCGAATGGATGTTGGACTTTTCTTTAGGCCGATTACGTATGTATATGATTTTTGTTGGACTTTTATCCTGTCCAGGCACAAATCCTTAATTTTTCGAACATGACATACATTATCACTGGCATTATATAATCAAATAATGATGGATTTATTCAAACAAATAGAACATAGTCAGTACGTGAATCAAATAGAAATACTGAATAATACAATTTGAACATAACATGCAGAGATAAGCCCAGTGCATATTAGGCCATAAATAGCATGCCTGCCATCCATCGCAACTGCCTTTGGAAAAAATCCACCAAGTATATTCCTCTTGGACCTTCGTAGCACCTTCGATCATGAATCCGAGCATAACATTACTGACCAATTCCAATTTCATAAACTGAAAATGATATCTACCATATATATAATCCACACTAACACAAACAAACGATCTAACAGTTTCTGCATTCTTATGAACGATCCCAAACTGTCAATGGTATGAGAATAAGAGGTCATGCACACTTATGCAAATACTAAAAAGGGATTCCATCATACTTATGTCCTCTTGCTACAACTTATCAGAAGTTCCTCTCCATATTGTGCATAGCATCCAGAGAAACCAAAATTGGAATTTCCATTTTACAGTACATGTAAAATTCACCGCTGATTGCTCATGGGTGGTGCCTATTCAGCACTTGCAGTATCATGTAGTGCATGTTTACCAGTCAGTAGCAACAGAAAAACTTGACAATCCTTTTCAGCAACAGTAATTTACACGTTATCACACGTTACATCACATGGCACATCAATAGTAATTTACATGTTATAACACATTATATTTGTTTCCAGAGAATGTTACAAAAATCAGAAAACTACATGCTAATAGTCCATTTTTTAATTTTTCAGCAATTTCAATGGATCAAAGCAGCTTTTTTGCATGGTAAATACTGTAGATGGTTTATTTGAAAAGCCACAGCATAGGATAGCCGGATTCATTGGCCAATAGCAAGGGGTCAGGATTCATCACAACTCACATTCAAGAAATTTTCATATACAAAAAGAAAGAAAAAATAAATTTAAAATGGCCTCCTCTGCCTCTATCTCTTATCCTGCCAAGTTCAACTACGAGCCTAAGGTCACCTGGACCATTGGTGACAGTATCAGACTCAACATTCAAGATGTATCATGCAGTTCAAGGCTCATGCTAGGGAACTGAAATAGGAGAGGTCCATTTTGGCAAGCTACTGACCTGGCATCAAGGCTATCTATTGTGGGGTCTGAGCATATTGAGGTGAGCCATCAGGAAACTGACATCAAGGTTGCTCTCATGGAGATCAGTGTGGTATCTCATCCTGAGATCATGAACAATGTGTACCAGGATCTCAGGGACCATTGCTCAGGTGAAGAGTGGCATGGTCTAGGCCATTCTTTTATTTTCAAATTTGGTTATATTTTTAAGTCTTTTGGAATCAATGTACTGGTTTCTGCTGTGCTTACATGATTTCAATGAAAAGGCTATGTCTATTTATTTGCTCTTATTTGTTTTCTTCCCTTTTATTTTATGCAATAGATCATTTTCACACAATATTACTAAATACAATACAATAAAAAAAATAGTAAATGATAATAAAAAGGCACAACTTTGATTCAACCAAAAGTAAATTTTATACATAGCCTTGATAACAGTTAATTAGATCAACAAATAGCACAAAACTGTGACCATAGGACGCAAAAGAAACATGAATAAAATACTACTTCATCTCATTCTTCCTACAACATAGCACATTACTTGAAGAAAGCATCCACCCACGTCCTTGAGAAACGAGCTCATTTACTACTTTAGGGTATGGGGGGCATGTGGCAGACGAGCTTTGATGCACCGCCTTGGACACAATCTAACTACTGCATCCCCGTTATGAAGCAGGGAGAGTAGAAATGAAAAAGATGGAGAAGTAGAACAGCTAGGAGGCATTACGCCTTGCTAGCATATTCTGTAGAATCATTACGCCATGCTACCATATTCTTGGACAATCTTCTCTCCCTTTTTATGAAGAAAGAAAATTTCCGAGGAAAGCCAATGATTCACTCTTCTGGGTTTAGGTCGACCTCTAAGTTTTGGCAAAAAAATAGGTTTTGGAACTGGATGAACCGTGAGTTTGGGAATGATACTTAGCAAACGAGAAAGTATCATTCTATCCAAGCCACTACCATCTGAAGGTGAAATGTGAGCACCAATATTGTAGTAGGTCATACTTTCTGGTGGAAGAAGGCACAAGCAAGGGAAGAAGGTTGCAGAGAGGTTAATGGAATAAACTTTTTTGCACACACAAAAATCACATAACAAGTAGTGATATATATAGACACATATCTACCCACTAAACAGTCTCAATGCAGTATATGCAGCATTCATAGCCGTTCATTTAAAGCATTACAGTTTCCAATGGTCAAACTGACATCTCCACTTCCCCAAGGATAGAGATATGATCAGCTGAGTCAATAAAGGAAAATAATAGTTCAAAGTTTGAAAGGTCCAGTAAAAAAAACAGTTTAAAGAAGTAGTTCAAATGTTGTGCATAATGTTCTTTGACCTTTCAACAGAATTAGTTAAATTCTCAGTTATACCAATCCCCCAAACTTGTTGTAAAATATAAACAAATTTATGAACAAGTTGCCCAAATTGTTTGAGGCAAAGCGTGGATATAAATGATCTTATTCATAAAAGACCTTATACTGTTAACCAGAATTTTGGAAGTGTGCCACGGCGCCTAGTTTGTGAATTGGATGAGAAAGAACTTTTAATAATTTCACAACAAGAAAAAGAATCAGTAATCCATGTACTAAATTGAAATGCACTCAAAAGTTCCTTAGAGTTTGCTTAAAAGTCTCATTTGAATGAATCTCATGATTACTTTTTGTTGTATTTCATCATTATTAACAACCTTTTTCTTAATTGTTTTTGTCTACATCAACACTCAACCACAACAAGACAATAGGTTTAATGGTATAACCACTGAATGCACAACAAATGATAAGTAAAGAAATCCTGATATATTCAAAATAAATGTTTGCATCATGAAATAAAGTCATACATGAGTTGATCACAGTTTTCAAATAAATACTTAATACAAATTTTTTAAATTGAAAAAATATATATATGATCACTTACCTGTAGAATAAAGATCCGAAAACTGCAATTCTAATCGGCGAAAAAGACATAGGGCCGAGACGGGGTAGAAGACATACTGCAATTCCAATCTATCTTTCGATTTCGGAGACGAGACGAAATCTGGGTTGAAAAAATTTTATCGGGGCGGAGAAGATATATGGGAGAAATTTTTAAATCTATGTGGAGTTGCGTCACTGGGAAGAAGACAATCGGTGTGCTTTTGCGTCACGAGGGTTCGGCCGGAGACGAAATATGGGAAGAATTTTATTTTTGAAAACATTATGGAGGAATCGATGAACAAGCTGCAATATTTTTGAATTAGTCTATCTTAATAAACGGCTAGGGTTATGAGCGAATGATTTCTTTGAAATTTAAAATTGGATAAAAAATTGTATGCTTAAGTAGTATTGTTTTTGATATTGTGCATACATCAAAACGTGGCTGTGTGGTAATGTTTGGATTCTTTTACTCCAGCGACCAGAGTTCAATCCCCACCATCGTTAATTTGTTTTAATAAGAACGGAATTTATCATTTACAACCAAGATAACTCAGTTGTAAACGGAAAATCCCATTTACAACCAAGATAATCAAGTTGTAAATGATAGATGATGGTTGTAAATGATTTCCAACCGTCCAGATCATGATTACAACTGTTTACAACTGTTTACAAGTGTTTACAAGTGTAAAGTCGTAACGTTACGACTTTACAACATGTCGTTAGCATAGACACACCGATAAAATTAAGGGGGAATTTTCAGCAAATACAAGGCTTGATTACTGGATAAGTAAGTGCTAAAGTCAGAAAGTTCAAATTTTCGCTGAAAACATTCTCCGTTTACTTCAGCAAGCTATTTTTACTAAAGTAATGAAGAAAATCCCTTGATTAAAGGTAAAATATATTATGACGTTAATCTTGGCACATATACACTCGATAGTAATCATGACATGAAACTCAATCGTGGCCATTGATTAAAGTCAGCTGTTGATCCAACGGTTAATATCATAAAGTAAAATACGCTCTGATGGTTTCAAGTTAGTGGACGTGTACGCATTAAATGCAAAGTACACCACTAATTCAATGTTCTCTGTTTTGCCCTTGCTGAGAACTCAAACCCATTGAGTTTCTCACACAAACAGAGATACTATAAACAAGAGGAGTTGAACATAAGACAAAATTCTTTAACTCCCAAATTTCCTTTTCTCTGCAAAATTTCTAGCATGTGCTCTGAGAACACTGTACCTCCGGTCAAAAAGCATCTTGCCCGTACCTTTGCCCCTCATTCTCTTACTATATAAGTGGCTCCAAAAAGACAAACCTCAAGGGTTTCAAAAGCCTCCAAGACAGACAGTGCTGGAACAAGCACTACTGCTACTCCGACTAGAACTCCGGTACATACTCCGGCAGTGAAAATTATTCTGTCACTCGACAGAATTGCTCAAAGACCCATGCCTCATGCATTTCTAAACGCTGAAAAGTGTGAATAGATGATGCAGCGGGGAGGTTTTCTAAAAGAGAAGTACATTAGACACTTCTATGAAGACGAACTGGCGGCTGAAAACATTGAAACCTTGATGTACATAAAACAACAAGGTTTACTTCCGTTTATCACCGCTCATTCGAAAAAGGTGAGTATGGTGGATACAATGGAATTCTACAACAATGTTGAGATCCAGTCAGTGACAGATGAACATGGAGTCACTGAAAAAGTGATCTCAACTATCGTTCAAGGAAGACAAATCATCCTGAAATGGATTGATTTAGCTACAATCTTTCATATTCCAACCACTGGAACTAAAGATGACATCACTGCTACAGAGGATGAAATTAAAGCCTTTTATAATGATGTTAGAAATAATTTCATGAAGAAAAATGAAATTGCCCCTATAAATTGGGACAAATTTACAAAGAGAAAGCATCTCTCTTACTCTCTAGGACTAGTAGCTTTGCTGCTCATCCAAGTCCTAGATTCTCAAGTCGGAGGAATCGATCAAGTAGGCCTGAACAGATGGCCCTTGCTAAAACATATCCATGAAAATGGATCAGACATAAACTGGGCAAAATACGTCTTCAACAAACTTTTTTAATGTATTCCTAAATGGTGAACTTGCTGAAGAAGTCTACTTAGAAGAAACCCCTGGCTTTGAACTTCCCTTAGAAACCAAGATGGTATACAAGCTTTAGAAAGCTGTATATGGTCTAAAGAAAGAACCAAGAGCTTGGTATGATACCTTAGCTAAGTTCTTGCTGGATAATGGTTTCAAGAAAGGTGAAGTTGACAAAACCTTATTTACCATGAACCATGATTGTAAAATACTCTTAGTCCAGATTTATGTGGATGACATAATATTTGGATCTAAGGACAAGCAACTTTGTGATGATTTTGCCAAACTCATGACAAACAAGTTTGAAATGAGTATGATGGGTAAATTGAATTATTTCCTAGGATTGCAAGTCAAGCAACTCAAAGACGGAATATTCATAAATCAAGCAAAGTATGCAAAAGAAATACTCACAAAGTTCAGGATCAAAGAGGAAGAAAAGCCTGAAAAGATCCCTATGAGCGTTGGTACCAAATTGGGCTATACTAAACAAGATAAGAGTGTTGATGAACACAAGTATAGGAAGCTCATTGGTCCCTTTCTGTATTTAACAACAAGTAGACCTGACATTCAGTATGTTGTTTGTGTGTGTGCAAGATTCCAATATGATCCAAGAGAATCACACTACAAAAAGGCACTTAAGATACTGAAATATGTTAACGGTACAGTCAATGTTGGATTATGGTATCCAAAAGATTCTGGATTGGAATTGGTTGCTTATTCTGATCCTGATCATGGAGGATCAACTATTGATAGAAAAAGTACTTCTGGAACTTGTCAGTTTCTAGGTACAAGATTAATATCATGGTTCAGCAAGAAGCAAACATGTGTTGCCAATTCATCCACTGAATCTGAATATATTGCGGCTGGTTGTTGCACAGCTCAAATCCTATGGATTCAACAACAATTAAGAGATTATGGTATTTCTGCAAAGAAAACACCAATCTTTTGTGATAATACAAGTGCTATTGCTATCACGCAATCCTAAGTTCCACTCAAGGAGAAAGCACACTGATATTAGACATCATTTCATTAAAGATCATGTGGAAAAAGGAGACATTGAGGTTGTAAAAGTAGGTACTGATGATCAACTTGCTGACATCTTTACCAAGCCCCTACCAGATAATAGGTTCGCAATGCTAAGGTATAACCTTGGATTGATTGAACTGCCTCAAAAATAAGGGATACATTTGGTGGATTGCTGAAACAGGCATTCAGCAAGCCAATGTTTGCTTATATGTGTTCCTTATAAAGTCCCTTCCATTGATTTCTCTAAAAATAAATGATTGTACACTATATGTTTTCTGAAACAGGCATTCAACAAGTAATTCCTTGAAACCGGGTATTTGTTAGGAAACTTGATCACTTGCTGAGATGGGTACTCAGTGAAGAAAAACTTTAAAGATTGCTGAAACTGGCATTCAGACAATCAAAGATACTGAAACAGGTATTCAAGTATCAAAACAAAAATCTGAGACGGGAACTCATCAAAGAGCAAAAATACTTCTCAGATTTTATCTAAGGATATAAAAAGAATTTGTTTAGACGGGAACTCAGAAATGTCTTTTACCTTAAAGAAATATGAGATATTTGATTAAGGGGGAATTTTCAGCAAATACAAGGCTTGTTATTTGAAAAGGTAAGTGCTAAAGTCAGATTGAATAAAATCGCTGAAAAGATTCTTATTTACTTCAGCAAGCAATTAGCGTTGGAGTAAAAGAAATCAAATTCCGTGAATCAAGGTAAAATCAATTCGTGACGTTAATCATGGCACAGATAAACTCGTTGTGAATCATGACATGAAATACAATCGTGGCCCTTGATTTTAAAGCAGTTTTTTATCCAACGGTTGATATTGCAAAGAAAAAGTATGCTCTGACGGTTTTATGTTAGTGGTCCACTACGCATTTAATGCAAAGGCTCCACTAACACAATGAATCTCTGTGTCACCCTTGCTGAGAACTCAAAACCATTGAGCTTCTCACATAACAGAGATACTATATAAATGAAGAGTTAGAGAAAGACAAAATTCTTTAACTCACATTTCCTTTCTCTGCATTTTCTCTAGCCTGTGCTCTGAATTACTGTACCTCCGGTCAAAAAGGAAAATCTCTTTTTCGTACAACTCTTAAACCCTCAGACTACTATATAAGAGATGGCTCCCAAAAGACAATCCTCCAAGACCTCAAATCCTCAAAGGCAGACAGTGCTGGAAAAAGCACTGCTCCTACTCCGGTTGAAACTCCGGTAAAAAATACAGTGAAAATCGTGTTGTCTAACAACCGAATCACTGAAAGACCCATGCCTCCTGCATATCTTGACACTGCAAAGTGTGAGAAGATGATGCAATGGGGCGGATTTGCCAAAGAGAAGTACATTAGATACTTCTATGAACAAGAACTGGACGAAGAAAACGAAGAAGCGTTGAATCTGATTAATCAACAAGGCCTACTTTTCTTTATCACTGCTCGCACTAAACAAGTGAGCATGCTGGACACCATGGAATTCTACAATAATGCAGAAGTCCAAACCCTTACTGATGGACAAGGAGTCACTGAAAAAGTAATTTCTACCACAGTTCAAGGAGTGCAAATCATCCTGAAATGGATTGATTTACCAAACATCTTTCAGATTCCAACTACTGGAACTGAAGATGACATCACTGCCACTGATGAAGAAATTGAAGCCTTCTATAGTTATTTCAGAAATGAAAGGATGAAGAAAGGCAATATTTCTCCCGTGACTTGGACAAAGCACGTAAAAAGGAAGCATCTTTGCCATTCACTTGGTCTAGTAGCTCTGCTACTCATCAAAGTCTTAGACTCCCAAGTTGGAGGAATTGACAAAGTAGGCCTGAGAAGGTGGCCTTTGCTGATGCATATCTATGAGAACAAAACTGAAATCAACTGGGCTAAGTACATTTTCAACAGGCTTGTTGACTGTGTTACAAAGAATCAACTGGGCTAAGTAGATTTTCAACAGGCTTGTTGATTGTGTTACAAAGTTCAAGGTGAAGGGTGAAGACAACACAGCCTCACCTAGTATTCCAGTGATGTATGGATTGAAAATATGGTACATCCTTGAACATTTCAGGATTCAGCTAAGAAACCCATTGCCGTTAAGAAATCAATATGCAATGTGGGGAGAGCTTTTTACAAGCTGAATGGACCTAAGGTTGCTGACAAGAAGTCAAAGAAGCCAACAGCTGCAAATGTTGCTGAGATTGATAACCAGTCTATGAATGCAACAGCTGCAAATGTTGCAGATATTGATCAGCAAGCTAGGTATACAACAGCTGCAAATGTTGCGGAGAATGCAACAGCTGCAGATGTTACTGCTGATACCGCTGCGGTTGCTGACACTAATGCACCCAGTGACAAATTGATGAACGTGTATTTTCCACTTTCATTCGAGTCTTTTTTCACCAATTTAGCTATCCTCTATGTTAATTTAGCTATATTTTAGTGCATTTTATTAGAATAGTGTCACGTTTCCCTTTAGTTTGTATTTTACAGGTTTTGGGTGAAAAACGAGGTTTTCTGGGCAATTATATTGAAGTGGACGAGGAATTGGTGTTCCGAAGGCATTTTTGGAGTATCTAGAAGGTTCCAGATAGGATTTGAAGTCTAGGGATCGAGTCTGAAGGCTAAAATGTCACTAGAAGGCAAAAACCGAGTCCGGAAAGGAAAAGAAATCGAAAAACGCGTCGAAAACGCGTAACCCGCCGACTGGAGGTCCCGGGCGATTCGCCCGGGACGTGGGGCGATTCGTCCCACACCAGGCAATTCGCCCGGTGTGTGGGGCGACTCGCCCCACACGTTCCGAACCCCTATATATAGTTGCCCAGTTTTCTCCGTTTTTCATACTTTCTCAGATCTTTTCTCTCACCTCTCATTAGTTTTAGGTAGGAATTCTCCAGAGCCTGCTCTGGGGATTCTTAGCATAGGAGACACTTTTTCTTGTCGTTTTGGAGCTTGTAAGATCGCGATTCTTCGGAGATTGACAACCTTCGGTAACATTGTGTCTTACAGTTTTTCTATTCATATTTATTTATCTTTCAACATGTTTTCATTCAATCTTGCTATGATTTCTCTTGATTGCATGTCATCTATGAGTAGCTAAATTTATTGTTGTTGATAGTATGTGATTTCTTAGCGAAGGGTTAATAATTATGCTGATGGCGGTAAAGCGAATCAGACTTTGAGTTACTGCTTTATTTCTTTGATCTATCTGAAACCTCTATCTTCGTAGTGTTGAATAATAACGGAACACAATTGGACAATTCATTGATCAAAGATCTCTATGCAAAACGATCGGGTACTTCATGCATGATTATTAACCTGCTATGCTTTGAATGATCATACTATCACTAACCTCCATTATCTGATAAGAAAAACCTTTGCTAAGTCGTTTGTTGATTTTATAGTTTAAGTTAGATTAGATAAAGCTAGTTATAGTCCTTAGAGATCGACACTCGAGGTTATTTTACTGCTACACTACGGTTTTCGTTGTAGTTGTGAATTGCCTTTGGCTAAATACAAATTTATTTGATTAATAAGAATTTGACAAATTCCGGTTCATCAAATTGGCGCCGTTGCCGGGGACTATACTCCTTTTTTCTGTTTAGCTTTTATATATTCTCAGCATTCAATTCCTAGTAGTATTAGTAGTTTTCGATTTTTTTTAGTGATTTCCAGAAATTTTCTTGATCTTCGAGATTTCTAACGAGACTAATTTTCAGTTTGGAGTTACTCCTGTTCCAGATTTCCAGGTATGACGACCTTAAAAGCTCGCTTGACACCTACGTTCTCGCAAGTCAAGAAAGGGTCAGCTATATACTTGGAAGAAGAGTTATCGGGGTATGAGGTAACAAGTTCTGTAGTGAGAAGGATACCGTGGTTCGAAGATGGAGTGGGGATGAATCCGTTAAGCTTCATCAGATCCTATGAGGAAGAAATAGCAAAAGTTCCGGCAAAGGGGTTCACCGAGGACCAATTATGCAGGAAATTATTTTCTTTTGCTCTGGGATACGAACCAAGAATTTGGATATCAAGGCTAGCACCAGGATCACTGAGAACCTGGGGCAAGTAGTAGAGGAGTTCCTGGCGCGTTTCATGCCTTACCATGAGACAATCGCCTTGCGGAGTCGAATCGAACACTTCAAGCAAGGAGAGTATGAGCGGTTCTGTGACACCTACGAACGTTTTGAGCTATATAAACGTGAGTGCCCCCATCACCGTTTCGACGACGGAGAACTGATTTGGTATTTTGTTGGTGGTCTGCGTGATGATGTTAGGCTTCAAGTGGATGGGATGTGTGGAGGATTAGAAGAATGTACAGTTGAAGAGGCAGTGAAGGTCTTTCAAAAGTACGCCAGTGGATCTGCACAGTCTGAGAGGCTAATGTCGAATCAAGTCACCAACGGGAATTCAAATCGGGGGGAAACTGAAGGCTTATACGAAGGATATTCTGAAGACGAAGATATCAATGAGGAGGAAGAACTTGCGTTTTACGCAGGGATTAAGGCCATTGAGAATGTTTTTGAGATAGCACACGCAGGGCAAGCTGAAAACAATCTTCGCATCGAAAAGGCTTTTGAAGCAGTCGAAGTAACTGAGCAACTTATCAAGGAACTTAGCTTGTTGAAGTGTGAAAAGTGCGGAAAAGCAGTCGAAGATGCCCCCCTGGAAGTGGGGGGCGAACCGCCCGGTGTGGTGGGCGAATCGCTCCCCACAAGCAGAGAGTTGGGGACGACTCGGTCCTCCCCAGGCGAATCGCCCGGGGCAAGGGGTGAGTCGCCCCCCAGCTCCAGGGAACTGGACGACCCCAGTTTCTCCGTTTTGACACCTGAAGCTGATCCCAAGCCACTTCCAACTGTTACTACCGAGGAAACTGAGTACGAAGAAGTGAATCTACTACTCCGTGGAGGAAAGATGACTAAAATTCCGAACTTCGTGCGTCCTAAACGTTTTGAGCCTTCTGGGACCGACAATACAGGACCAAGCACCGAGCAAGAGGATAGTGAAAATTCCAAAGAACCTCAAGAGAAGGATGATGAACCAAGACCATCTGTAGAAGACATAGTTGATGATAAGGTCGAAGGGAGAACTCCTACGCCAGTCGTACTTCACAAATCTTCTAATCCATATGTGCCTCCGAAACCACATGTACCATTCCCAAGTCGAATCAAGCGAGCCAAGAAGGATATTCAAGAGTCACCTCTATTCCAACGCCTCTCAAAAGTTGAAGTCAATGTGCCTCTCTTGGAATTAATCCAAAACATTCCGGCTTATACGAAATTCTTTCGTGAGATGAAGAACAAAAGGGTTACTTCAGGAAAGGAAGTTAATGGGATTGAGACGGTCAATTCGATTGCTGGATTACCTGTGAAGAAGAAAGATCCTGAAAGTTTCATCATCAACATCGCTTTGGGGAACGGTCGAACTACGAAGGCAATGCTTGATTTGGGGGCTAGCATTAACTTAATGCCCTATTCGGTATACAAGGCCCTGGATCTCGGAGAATTGACACCAACTGATATGGTTGTCCAAATGGCGGACCAAAGTGTGAAGAGGCCAGTCGGGATAATAGAGGATATCCTTGTGAAGGTGGACAAATTGATAATTCCAGGTGATTTTGTAGTAATGAAGTCTGCAGACGAGGGAAAGAGCCATATTCACGAACACGTAGTACTACTTCGGAGACCATTCATGGCAACTACCAACACATGCCTTGAACTCAAGGGCAAGAAAATAACCATGGAGGTAATGGGTGAGAAGATTGAATTGGTAGGATGTAGCATCAGAGATAAGGAAGTCGTGGAAGAGTTAAATTTTGTCGATTGCTATGATTCCGTGCTTTCCGAATTTCATCATTGCTATGATAATCGTGAACCACTTGAGGAGGCACTAACCATGCAGACTGAGACATGCTACATGACCGAAGAAGCAAGGGAACTAGTTGAAATAATGGATAGCACCCCAGAAATTCCCGTAGGAGAAGAAGTGCTTGAACCTTTAGATGAAGAAGAGGAAGAGAGTAAACTTCCTGAAGAGCCTAGCTTAGAATTAAAGCCACTTCCTGCGCACCTCAAGTATGTCTACTTAGGAGAAAATCAGAAAAAGCCTGTGATAGTCTCCTCACATCTCTCCAACGATGAAGAAAGTAGGCTAATTGAAGTTTTGAAAGAAAATTCTGCAGCTATAGGATGGCGGATTAGTGATATCAAGGGAATTAGCCCTACTCGGTGTGTGCACAACATCACTCTAGAACAAGATGCCAAACCCGTTAGGCAACCTCAGCGTAGGATAAACCCGGCCATGCAAGAGGTGGTAAAGAAAGAAGTAATCAAGTTGCTAGATGCCGATATGATTTACCCCATTCCTGATAGTCGATGGGTGAGCCCAGTTCATGTAATTCCTAAAAAATCAGGGGTCACGGTAGAAGAGAATGAGAAGGGAGAGTTGATACCAGTTAGGAAGACCACTGGATGGCGGATGTGCATTGACTATAGAAGATTAAATGCCGCCACTAAGAAAGACCACTTCCCTTTGCCATTTATAGATGACATGCTAAACCGCCTTGCGGGGCGGAAATTCTATTGTTTTCTTGATGGTTTATCAGGTTTCTACCAGATTCCGATTGCACCAGAGGATCAGGAGAAGACGACATTTACTTGCCCATTCGGAACGTTTGCCTATAGGAGGATGCCGTTTGGGCTATGCAACGCTCCCGCCACTTTCCAAAGGTGCATGCTTTCTGTTTTCTCTGATATGGTAACTAAATTTGTTGAAGTTTTCATGGATGATTTTTCCCTCTTTGGTGATTCGTTTGATGAATGCTTGCAAAGATTAGATCTTGTTTTGAAAAGGTGCATTGAATGCAATTTAACCTTAAGCTGGGAGAAAAGTCATTACATGGTTAGGGAAGGCATTGTTCTAGGACATGTAGTTTCTGAAAGAGGTATTGAGGTAGACAAGGCTAAGATCGAAATCATTGAAAAACTTCCCCCACCTACTTGTGTGAAAGAATTGCAGTCTTTTCTTGGTCATGTAGGGTTTTATAGGAGGTTTATTAAGGATTTTTCAAAAATTGCTAAACCTTTAAGTAGCTTGCTTGCAAAAGATGTGGTTTTCCATTTTTCTAATGAGTTCTTAGTTGCTTTTAATACCCTTAAAGAAAAGTTTGTTTCTGCTCCCATTGTTGTGCCACCTAATTGGAATCTTCCTTTTGAGATTATGTGTGATGCTTCTAATTTTGCTATGGGTGCTGTTTTATGCCAAAAAGTTGATAAGCAGTATCGTGTGATTTATTATGTTAGTAAGACTCTAGACTCTGCACAAGTTAATTATACAACTACTGAAAAGGAATTTTTAGCTGTTGTCTTTGCTTTACAAAAGTTTAGGTCTTATTTAATTGGTCATCCTGTGAATATCCATACTGATCATGCTGCTTTGAGACATTTGATAGCTAAGCAAGATTATAAGCCTAGGTTAATCCGTTGGGTCCTTTTGCTACAAGATTTTGATTTGACTATAGTGGATAGAGCTGGTAGGGAGAATTTGGTAGCTGATCATTTGTCTAGAATACCAAATATCCATGTTGATTCGATACCTATTAATGAGGATCTCCCGATGAGCACTTAATGAAGGCTAACGAAGAGCCATGGTATGCTGATATTGTGAACTATTTAGCTATGAGTATTTTCCCAACTAACTTTTCAGCCTCCGACAAGAGAGATCTTGCCAAGCGTTGCAGGTCTTTCATATGGGATGATCCGCATCTTTTCAAAGAAGGAGTTGATGGAATTCTAAGGAGATGCGTGCCACAAGAAGAGCAACAAAGTGTGTTGAGTCATTGCCATGAGCTTCATTGTGGAGGACACTATAGTGGCTTGAAAACAGCACGCAAAGTACTGCAAGCAGGATTTTACTGGCCAACAATACACCGAGATGCTCGAACTTTTGTGAAGAATTGCGACCCATGTCAACGAGGTGGTAATATTAGCAAGAAAGACGAAATGCCCCTTCAAGGGAATCTAGTGGTCGAACCTTTCGACGTGTGGGGCATTGATTTCATGGGACCATTTCCATCAAGTGGAGGTTATGGATACATTCTTGTTGCAGTGAACTATGTGACTAAATGGGTGGAGGCAATTCCCACAAACACGAATGACGGCGCGGTCGTTATGAAGTTCTTGAAGGAAGTGATATTCTCCAGGTTTGGGTGCCCTAGGACAATCATCAGTGATGGAGGTTCACACTTCGTCAATAGAACCTTTACCTCCCTACTTAAGAGATACGGTGTCCACCATAGTGTTGCTACGCCATATCATCCACAGACATCGGGTCAAGTTGAAGTTAGCAACCGTCAAATTAAGAAGATCCTGGAGCGAGTAGTGAAGGCTAGTAGGAAAGATTGAGCAGGAAAATTGAATGATGCACTTTGGGCATACAGGACTAGCTACAAGACGGTGATTGGAACCACTCGGTACAGACTTGTGTATGGGAAAGCATGCCATCTTCCTGTAGAACTGGAACATAAGGCATATTGGGCTATCAAAGCACTCAATCTTGATATGGGAAAAGCTGGCGAAGAACGGTTGTTGCAACTAGATGAGCTTGATGAATTACGACTAGGTGCTTATGAAAATGCCAAGATCTACAAAGAACGTACTAAGAAGTATCATGATCGTGGTATAGTACGTAAGGAACTGATTCCTGGGCAAAAAGCTTTGGTATTTAATTCTAGCCTTCGCTTATTTCCTGGAAAGCTCCGTACTCGTGGGGATGGACCATAGGAAATTATCAAAGTTGCTCCCAATGGAGCTGTAGAACTCTTTGATCCAAAGACGGACAATACTTTCAAGGTGAATGGTCAGCGAGTGAAGCCATACTTCGAGATATCTAGTGATCAAAGGGAGGTTGATCATCTTGAGCTTACCCTTACCGCCTCTACTGAAGGTTAGTGTGTTTTGAGCATATCATTGTGTTGTTTTTCATATTTTCATATGTTTTTGGTGATAAAATAGGTCTCTAGATGATAATTTAGCATTTTCGGAGGAAACTCGATTTTCTCCTATTATGCTAAATTATCGATCTTTTTACCTAGTTTATCACCCGTTTTGTTTTCTTACGAGTTTGATTGAGTAATATAGGTCACTTATACAAGTATTATCTCTCACCTTAAATCCACTTTCGACATTCGGGACGAGCGACGACGTTCAGGTTTGGGAGGGGGTTATCGCTGGTTATCTCTATACTTGTCTTGCTTATGATAAACTCGTGAAATTTTTTGTTTGCATTTGCATTTTGCACGTTTACCGCGTTCTTAGTATTTAGTTGCATACACTACATTCATCCTAGGATAGTCTTGCATGTTTTATGTGGAGTTTATTGCAAAAAATTTTGAACTTTTTTAAGGGTAGTTTAACTAATTATGACATTAATCATATGCTTCATCTCTATGAATTTGTTTGAGGTTTTTCTCGCTTGGTTTGTCACATTTATGTATTGCACTTAGTTGAGCTTGGTAGTCTCGACATCACTTAGTGGTCTACTGCGGTTCACGAAGGCCTTTATAATAGGATGATGCATGTTAGGATCTTATGGTTGTTTTCCCGAGTAATTATGTACCTAAGAGGCAACAAGTCTTCACCTTGCTTTGAGATTGCTAAATGCCTAGGAAGGTGGTAGTGTGAGATTGTGTGATCCTTTGTTTGCAACCTATTCTTTCGAATAGGTTTGGGGAGGCGGTTACGCTATCATAGACTTGTTTTTCAATTTTTAGTGTGTGTTGTGAGTTTATTTTTCTTCTTTCGTAAAGTTTGTACTCCAACCTATTCTTTCGAATAGGTTTGGGGAGGTCGTTTTTGTGTCATTTTTATTTCTTTTTCGTTGTGCTACAGCTGGCTAAAAAAAATCGAAAAAAAAAGAAGAAAAGAAAAATTCCAGAAAAAAAGAAAAAATCGGGAAAAGAAAAAAAAAGAAAAAAAAGAAAAGACCCCAAAAAAGCAAGGAAGGGTCAAAAAAAAGAGCCAAAAAGCAGTTTAGCAAAGTGTTGTCTCATTTTTCAATTTTTGTAATGTTCGTAATCGTGTTGTAATTTTCTGTCTTTTGCTTGTTTGAGTGTCATCTGTTCTAGACCACCGTCGTCCTGCCATTCAGGAAGTGGTGAATAGCTTAAGGATTTGCTTAGAGAATGGGTAGAATAGGGGAGTGTTATCTTTTTTAGGGAACCCTCCTTCGTTTGATGAGAGCCAGTATTGGTTCGACCTCTTTGAGAAAAGTCTTAACTTGGTGAACAGTAGTAAGTCCTCAGTTTCATAGGCACGGGACAACCATTCGTACTTTAACATGTTTCATTACGTCGTCACTGACTAGGTCCAGGTAGAGGATGTTACGAGAGACTATCTTGTCTTGACATAAGTGCTTATGTGAATGTGTATGAGTCAATCGAGGCATTCTTCAACCTATATTCATGTTATGATTTGTATGGTTTTTGTTCATATGTTTTTTGATAGATTCAATAGATTAGTTCATTTCATTTGGCATGAGACTCCATTTTTTGTGTTGCATTGTTTTTTGCATTAGAGTCTAGCTTAGTTGCTGGAGGACAAGCAAAGGTTCGGTTTGGGGAGTTTGATGAACGTGTATTTTACACTTTCATTCGAGTCTTTTTTCACCAATTTAGCTATCCTCTATGTTAATTTAGCTATATTTTAGTGCATTTTATTAGAATAGTGTCACTTTTCCCTTTAGTTTGTATTTTACAGGTTTTGGGTGAAAATCGAGGTTTTCCGGGCAATTATATTGAAGTGGACGAGGAATTGGTGTTCCGAAGGAATTTTTGGAGTATCTAGAAGGTTCCGGATAGGATTTGAAGTCTAGGGGTCGAGTCTGAAGGCTAAAAGGTCACTAGAAGGCAAAAACCGAGTCCGAAAAGGAAAAGAAATCCACAAACGCGTCGAAAACGAGTAACCCGCCGACTGGAGGTCCCGGGCGGACGTGGGGCGATTCGCCTTACACCAGGCGATTCGCCAGTCGCCCCACACATTCCGAACCCCTATATATAGTTGCTCAGTTTTCTCCGTTTTCCATACTTTCTCAGACCTTTTCTCTCACCTTTCTCATTAGTTTTAGGTAGGAATTCTCCAGAGCCTGTTCTGGGGATTCTTAGCATAGGAGACACTTTTTCTTGTCGTTTTGGAGCTTGTAAGATCGCGATTCTTCGGAGATTGACAACCTTCGGTAACATTGTGTCTTACAGTTTTTCTATTCATATTTATTTATCTTTCAACATGTTTTCATTCAATCTTGCTATGATTTCTCTTGATTGCATGTCATCTATGAGTAGCTAAATTTATTGTTGTTGATAGTATGTGATTTCTTAGCGAAGGGTTAATAATTATGTTGATGGCGGTAAAGCGAATCAGACTTTGAGTTATTGCTTTATTTCTTTGATCTATCTAAAACCTCTATCTTCGTAGTGTTGAATAATAACGGAACACAATTGGACAATTCATTGATCAAAGATCTCTATGCAAAACGATCGGGTACTTCATGCATGATTACTAACCTGCTATGCTTTGAAGATCATACTATCACTAACCTCCATTATCTGATAAGAAAAACCTTTGCTAAGTCGTTTGTTGATTTTATAGTTTAAGTTAGATTAGATAAAGCTAGTTATAGTCCTTAGAGATCGACACTCGAGGTTATTTTACTGCTACACTACGGTTTTCGTTGTAGTTGTGAATTGCCTTGGCTAAATACAAATTTATTTGTTAATTAGAATCTGACAAATTCCGGTTCATCAGAAATCTAAGAAGAAAAAGAGGAAAGATGATGATGACACTCAAACTGCAGCTTCATCAGCTGATCCTATTCCTAAGAAGGCACGGACAAAGAATTACCCAAGAAAGAAAACAACGGCACGCAAGTCCGTTCC
>CM051458.1:37803868-37955935 GCA_028274465.1 Plantago ovata
AAAGAAAACAACGTCACGCAAGTACCGTTCCAATTGTCCATGTCATTCAGGATGACAGATGTTCCAGGTTGCTGAAACGCAAGCCACTGTAGTAGATGTTGCTGAAGTATTTGCATAAGCCTTCACAATCCAATTAACTTTGATTCATCTGCTAAAGCAGACCACATGGAAGTGGAAATGAAAATCCCTACCCCAAGATCCCCTAGAAAGATATCTAACATTTTAGATAATCTTGATGACAAACGACTCTTACCAGCAAGTGGACATCGCGGCAGATTTTAGAAGAGTTGCACTTGCTGAAAGGTTGAGAAGAGCAGTTTGCTGAAAAAGCACATAGTCCTGTCCAAGAAATTCTGAAGCTCTGCAATTTTTAAGAACCACTTGCTTGAAACTGCAATGGTTCAGTCCAAGAGGTTTTTGTTAAACACAACAAGAGACAGTATTCGACTCCACCTCTCAAGATCTTTCTCTTAGACCTCTTTCCCCAATTCCCTCCTATTGACCAAGTCAACTGTGCGGATTGACCAAGCCAGCAAATGGACTTGGAGATTGAAGACAACTCCAATAATTCAGTAGAACTGTTCATGACAATATTAACTTATAGTCAAGATTCTCTGCTCACTTGTCAATTCAAGCAGGAAATAATATTCTGATCTGACAGCCTTCTCAGTTAGAGCAAGAAAAGAAGTCTGCTGAAGAACCATTCCCAGATCTTAAGCTGCTATCATTAATGAAAGACTGAGTCACCACCGGCCCTTCTTCAGCAGGTAGTTAACGCAGATATAAGCAAAAACGTCACTATTTGAACTTATCTTTAGCTAAGATAATTATTTCTTTACAGACTCTCAAGATACAAAGCCAGAAGATTGTTGAAACTTCTGCACCAGAATCCACAACTCCTGTTCAGAGGTAGATGAAAATTTTGTAATTCTACTAAGTTTGAAAACTTAGTACTTGGTATCTAATATAAAGTTATTTCAGGATGAACAATTCAAGGGTGGTTGCCACAGCTCCTGAATCAATGGAAATAGTACCAACCACACTTAGTGTGCAACATTAGCTTGCTGAAATCAGCAGTAAACATGTTACGGTGTTAGACTCTAAAACTATTGTTCCAAAACTTTCCTGACTTAACTGGTCACTCGTATTCAGGCTCAAAGAGAACGTGAAGTGGTTCACATCACTGAAGATCTGAAGTTAGTTTTTAAAGAACTTTATTCAAACTTCAAAAAGAACACATTGACCAGAGTGGCTAAGTTTTGGTCAGGCACTGGCAAAGGTATAGAAGGATGGATTTTTGCCGATATTCACACCATCTTCCAATGAGAAAAAAGAATCTCTCTACTTAACTGAGACATTTGTACACTCCTACTCTAGAAGAACTTACATATTCTCAGCAAATGAGTTCAAATTCGGATTGCTACAATCAGAGAGAAATAGAAAGCAAAGTTCAAGGTGCCTCCCAGTTGAACAAGTTGTGATGTCAAAGGGTCCTTTGTACCTGGTGGCTGATCCTACCACAAAATCAATGAAGAAGAGGAAGTTACAAGTGCTGCAATGTAACAACCGCTCAGTTAGTATACTGACGGACGATGAAGAAGAAGAAGAGATAAAATAATCCTAAAGAACAAGTATATAAGCTGTTGGTCCCTTTAAACAACAAGAAAGACTAGAGGGGGGGGGTGAATAGTCTTTTCAAACTTTCGTCGTTAAAAACTTTCTCAGCAAGTGCTATTACTTTTCAGTAATGAGTGTGCTGATACTTAACTTTCTCACAGCAAGCCAAGTTACTTTGCAGTAACAGGTTTGCTGATACTTAAAATCAAGAGCGAAGTCTTGATACAATAAGTGCTCTTTCAGTAAATGAAGGTTTCAGCAATTGATGTGAGTGACTGTGTACAGATAGATATGATTTGCTGAAAACCAAGTACAGTAAGTAATCACACAAACACTTTTATAGTGGTATCTGAGAGTGAGTTCTCTCAACTAATCCACTTTGTTCCCTTTCTAGGACTGAATCAACTAAGATAAGATTGAGGTTCCTTACAACACCTATCTAAAGCGATTCAAACAGAAACCAAAGCACACTTGCTTCGTCTCCACACAATCTAGAGAACGCAAACCTTGTTCTCCACCAAACTTGGTACTTTTAATCAGCAAAACTATGCTCGATTAAGTTCCCCCTGAATATCACACCTGAAAGGGTGTATTTTCAGTTAGAGAGTTTGGGATGAGATAACTTATTATAACTTATTCAGTTACAATAAGTAATCTAGAAACAAACTTTGAAAACTTTGCAGTAAACAAGTTTGATTGTTTCGGGTGTCAAGACTTGTTCTTGTTCGAAAGAAAGAAAGAACACTTAACTAATTTCTTAGTCGTTAAATTCTACTTTTTCACAAGTAGCTTTTTCAAGCTTTAAGTCTTGGAACGGATCAATGGCAGTAGAGAGTATTGAAGAGTTTGTGTGTTTAAGCACAAGTAGAGTATGATCACGTTGTTGACACACTTCAACTCTTGCCGGATGACCTCTATTTATAGTGAAAATAAGGAGCCGTTTGAATTTCAAATTCTAAGGCTTTTGTTCCTTAAAATGTCACTATCTTGCTTTTTTACTTTCAGCAGCGTCCTTGTTTGTCTTCTAGTCTTCATGTCCTTCGCGTGCATGCTTTGCATTTAATGCTTATTTGAATAGAATTCAAACAGTAACATTGGAGCGCAAATGCAAGTACTCTCAGCAAGAGGTCACATATGTTCCATCAGCAAGTGGTCAGTCTCAGTTTCAGCAAGCACAACCTACTCTGTCATATAGATTTTCACTTATGCAAACTGTTGCTGAAGTTTCCACTTTCTGAGCAACATGTGCCTTTGTAGATACCAGTCTTAAGAAATCTTCTAGTCTTCAGTCTTCGAAATCTTCAAGATTCTGAGCGGTTCTAATGCTTCAATAGTTTGTTTGTAAAAACAAAGTACATCATCAGCAAATGCTTCAATAGGTTGTATTTCTTTTCAGAAAACAAGATACATCATAAGCGTTAAAACAACCTATCTAGCACCTACTCTAAGTCTTCAGCAAACGTTCCTGTTTTACAATGTCCTTAAAATTCTAAATTTCTATGGACCTTAAGAGTACTAGTTACTGGACTTTCCTAATTTAGCATGGTTAATTGCTCATCAAAATACAAGTTCCTAACAATTTCCCTCCCCTTTTGATGTTAGCAATCCATGGCTAAATAATTGTTACCCTTTCAGAGGTTTCTGATGTTGAATAAATCAGTGGATTAATGCAAGCATACTTGAATAATTAAACAGTAAGCATAAGTAAATTGCATAATCAAAACCAATAAGAGGCAAAAGCTTCATTGCTGATAGTTATCTTTCAGAAATTTACAAAAGTAGCAGAGATAACTAAACAAAATCACAAACAAAACTTTAACAAAAACTATTACAAAGAGTTAAGCTCTTCCAGAGATTTTCTCAAAATCTCTCTTACACTCTTCTCAGCAAGTGTAGTAAATTCAATACAGTCCTTTTCGTAGTTCTCAAGAAGCCTACGGACTTGTAGTTGAAGAATTCTTGCATTTTTGCAGGCAGTATGATGATGCTTTTCAGCATTCATTTCCATGTAGAGTTACCCACAATGCATGCCCCAATTGCTGGCATGGAGAAGTTGTGTATCTGAAAGTCTTTTAGGATAAATCTTTCTTAGCCAGAGAAGATCTTCTTCTTGATCCTTAGCAGTGAGATAGAAATACTCATAAGGAATCAATCCAAGTCTCTTCTTTGTTTTCTTGGTTACTGGTCAGAGTAATAAGCAATGCCAGGTGGTTTTATCAAATCTGGTTCTTGTCTATAAGTCTTACCAATGGCAGTTCTTATTACTAAGACCTCAAGATTCAACCATCTCCCAGCAATATTTCTTGGGAGGGATTCTTCCTTTGTTTCCTTTTTACCTTGAGTTCAATCCATGTGAACATTTGGTTCAATATGGCTGTAGGAAAGAACTCATTCACCAGCAAGTCTTCCAGCTTTAAGATCCAGCAACCATGAATGTTTCTGATCACATTCTGAGTGGTTTCATCATTGTTGGTCTTTTCCGGAGTCAATAGAAATGCTGGCCAACCTCTTTTCTTCCTGTCTTGCCTTCTTCTTCTTGACTTAGCATTGTCTTGATCTCTTGCTGAAGAGTCAGACGAGAAATGCTTTGAATGGCCAAACGGAGTTAAGGCTGTTAATGGTCTAGCTCTTATGGCTTGAGCTATTGTCTGATTGTCACCATCTTCATTCAGATATTGATGACTTTCAGTATGGCAAAAATCTTGAGTTTCAGCAGCAGTTTTTCTCTTTTGGTACTTGCTGAATTTAACTCAGATTCTGCTTGCCTTTTAGAACTTGCTTTTTTTCAGCAAGTGGTTCTATGGGCAGTGGCTCATCAACAGTAGGAGGGGTTTGGTTTCTCTTTCTGGTATTTCTCTTTTCCCCCTTAGACATGGATTGCAACATCGGAGTGATGTGCATAGAATAGAACTCATTGCAATTTTCAGCAACAGTATTAAGCTGTTATACTTCATGATGATTTGTTGCTGATCAGAAGTCATTTTGACAACTCTTTTTGAATACTCACCATGTTCTCTTCATGTCTTTTCTCTGTTGCGGCCTTATCATCCATGAAAGTCTGAGCCTTCACTAGAGCGGTCTTTGCGAGCATTAGTGCTTGAGTTACATCTTCTTCATAGCTTTTGTGATAAAGACTGATGTCTTTCTGAGCTATTGTAAGAGTAGTAGTGCGTCTCAACACTGTAGCCAAAATTTTCCCAATGTCAAGCGGGCTCTCAGCAAGCAATGCCTCATCTTCTGTTTTGCAGGCATCATGGACTTTCTTCAGTGCCATAATTCTAGGAGTAAACTCCTCAACTCTTGGGAACGGCACTAGGTTTGGGGTCAAGGAATGAACTTTTAGTTCTGAAGCAAAGTGATCATCCTTCATCAGCATTTCTCCTCTCAGACCATCATCTATATCATTTATGTAATAGGGGGAGGAATTTGAACCACTTTGGGGTCTCTTTTGGATTGTTCATCCTCATTTGCTGATAAGTCATCGTCATCCTCAGATTCATCAAGGTCAGCAACCTTGGAACCTAAGTCAGCAGCTTCATTTCCTTTTAGTTGAGTGGTTGCTGATGGCAACACTTCAGACTCAACAACTGGAGTTTCACCAGTAGTTAGTTTTAATTGAGTAGTTGCTGAGGGCAACGTTTGAGACTAAATTACTGGAGTTTCGCCTGTAGTTATTTTAATTGAGTAGTTGCTGAGGGCAACGTTTGAGACTCAATTACTGGAGTTTCGCCAGTAGTAAATGGAAGGGAGGGGACTTCCTTTAGTCTTACTCCTGAAGATTCACCAGTTTCTAGATCCTGCGTATGCCTTGCATGGATCAAGAGACTGTTCTGTAGAGCGCGTTGGTAATCTTCATCCAATTCATCATCATCATCAAGGTTTGCATCAGTGACCTTGGCATCAGAAATTTGGCTCTTGCCATTTTTCAAGGCAGCCCGTTTCTGGCATATTCTTCTTCAGTATCAGCACCTTGTACAGGTGCTTGATTTTCAGCAGCAGCAGGAGCAGGTTGAGATTCATGTTGAGGTTGTGGTTGTTCAGCTTGCTGATTATCTTATTGAGTATTTTCAGCAACTGTCAATTTTAAACCACCAGCATCAAGACTTGGACCTTGATTGTCATCATCATCGTCTTTCTTGTCCTTTTAATCTTTCCCTTCATCATCACTGGGATCAGTTGGAATATTTTCATCTTCTTCCTCTTCATCATCATCAGTCAGAATTACTAGCTCGAGATGCTTGTACAAAGCAACACTCGTGACTTCCTCTTCCTCATTTATTTTGTGGGGATCAGCCACCACGGGTACAAATGAACCCTTGAGCATCACAGCTTGTTCAGCTAGAGAGGCACTCTTGAATTTTGCATTCATATTCTCTCTGATTTGAGCAATCAGATTTGAGCTCATTTGCTGAGAATATGACATTTCTTCAGGAAATATGGAATGAACGAATGTCTCGAGATTTAGCAGAGAAGATCTCTTTTTCTCATTAGATAGATGAAGATGGAGATCAGAGAAATCCATTCGCCTGTATCTTTGCCAGTTGCTGACGGACTTAGCAACTCTTGACAAAGTTGTTCTTTTGAAATTCAAGTATAGTTCCTCAGAACTCACTTGTTGATCTTCAGTGATGAGCACCACTTCAGTGGTCTCCTTTAGAGCCTGAAAAAGAACGATATTTAGATCAGGATAGGTTTGGATAATTGCTTTAGAGTTCAAAGCTGAAACATGAATTACCTGCTGAGATTCAGCAAGCTCATGTTGTACAATTTCCATTCCTTGAGGAGCTTGAGTAGCATCCTCCATTTGTTCAACCTGAAATAAATTTGAGTTAGATACAAGTACTAAGCTGTCAAACTTAGTTTTATTACCAAAAACATTAGCTACCTGCTGAGCCGGGAGTGTTGATTCTGGTGCAGAGGCTTCAGCAACCATCTGACTTGCATCTTGAGAATTCTGTAGAGATAACATAATATTAGCAAAAGAATAAGTTTCAGAATTTGAAGTTTTACTGATGGTTAAATTATCTACCTGCTGAAGAAGGACAGGTTGTGGCTCAGTCCTTTCAGCATTAACAGTTCTTCTTCATTTTCTGGGACTGTTTCTTCAGCAGACTTCTTGGCTTGCTCTGTTTGAGAAAGCTGCGCGGTTTCAGCAATCTCCCCTGTCTCTGAAATGACAAGTTGAGCAGAAGCATCTTGACCTTTAAGCTCACTGCTTGTCATGAAGACATCAATGGATTTGTTGGATGATTCTTCAATCTCCAACTCCATTTGTTGGCTTATAGCTTCCAGTACAAGCGGGACTTTGTCAATTGATGTCTTTGGTGAACTTGGGCCAGTATTCTCAGCATCACGAGATGCGTCGTTGAATAGTGCTTCTTGTATTTCAGCAACTTCTGGAACTTGAACCATTGCTGTCTCAGCAACTGGTTCTTCAGCAACCGGGGTTTCAGCAATTTGATGAGTTGCTTGTTCAGCAACCATCTTTTCAGCAGCATCAGCAAGTGCCGCATTTTGCAGATCAGCAGCAATATCACTTGCTGGTTCCAGAGTTTGATCATCTAGATTATCTACAATGTAGATATCTGGGACTTGGGCAGGAATTTCATTTCCACTGCCTTGTGGTCTGTTTTCAGTAGAAGGATCAACGTTGAGTCAATCATTGAAGGCTTCCGCAAACACTTCAATGTTGCTGACATAGGCTTCAGTAACTACCTTGTCAACATCTACTGGATCTTGCGTTTCAGCAATTGTCTGGGAATTGTCTGAGAGGTCATGGACAATAGGAACTGACTTGCGAGCCAGTGTTTCTTCCTTGTGTTACTTGTCCTTTTCCTCTTTGGTACAGGATTTGCTGATGACGCTGCAGTCTGAGTGTCATCATCAGCTTTCCTCTTTTTCTTGTTAGATTTCTTCAGTTTCCCAGCAGAGGCGTCAGTAGTTGCATTTTCGGCAACGGCTGTTGTACACGTACCTTGTTGCTCATCATCTACAACAGTTTCATCTTTGTCACCACCATCTACAGCAGTTTCATCTCTAAGTGGCTGAGTGGTGACATCTGCAGCTGTTGTATACCTTTCTTGCTGGCTTGTGCTGACAACATTTGCAGCTGTTGTCTTCTTTGATTTTTCGAGTTTCTTGCCAGCAGTCTTTGGTACATTCTGCTTGTAGAAAGATCTTCCCACATTGCACACAGATTTCTTGATTGGCAATGGGTTTCTCAGCTGAATCCTGAAATGTTCAAGGATGTGACATCTTAAGGAACAAAGCCTTAGAATTTGAAATTCAAACGACTCTTTGAAATTCAAACGACTCCCTTGATGCATTATAAATAGAGGTCATCCGGGAAAAAGTTGAAGTGTGTCAACAACATGATCAAACTCTCACTTGTGCTTAAACACTCAATCGTCCATACTCTTTACTGCCTATTGATCCGTTCCAAGACTTAAGCTTGAAACAAAAGCTACTTGTGAAGAAGTAGAACATTCACGGCTAAGAAATTAGCTTAGTGTTCTTTCTTTTAAACAATAACAAGTCTTGACACAAGAAACAACTTAACTTGCTTACTGAAAAAGTATTACAAGTTGTGTTTCTTTAGATAACTTGTTATAGATGAAAACGTTATACTCAAGTCATCTCATCCCAAATCTCTCTAACCGATAAACTGATAAACACCCTTTTTCAGGCGTGAAATTCAGGGGGAATTAATCAAGCATTGTGTTACTGATTATAAGTCCCAAGTTTGGTGGAGAACAAGGTTACAGTTCTCTAGTTAGGTTGGAAACGAAACAAGTGTGATTTGGTTTCTGAAGAATCATTATAGATAGGATTTGTAAGGAACCTCAATCTTATCTTAGTGGATTCAGTCCTAGAAAGGACAAAGTGGATTAGTTGAGAGATTACGCCACTCACAGATACCACTATAAAAGTGTTTGTGTGATTTACTTTACCGTATTTAGTTTTCAGCAAGCTTTACTTCTTGTACACTGCCACTCTGCTCACTTGCTGAAACTAGCACTCTCTCAAAAGCACTTATTGTATAAAGACTTCCGCAATCTATTTTTAAAGTACCAGTAAACTCGTTACTGAAAAATAACTAGTACTTGCTGAGAAAGTTAAGTACCAGCAAACTCATTACTGAAAAGTAATAAGCATTTGTTGAGAAATTATTTAAACGATGAAAGTTAAAAAAGACTATTCACCCCCCCCCCCCCTCCTAGTCTTTTCTTGTTGTTTAAAGGGACCAACACTAATATCCCTTATCACCCCGTCTAGAAGGAATTCAATTCTAGCCAGTACAGTGTCCTACAACCCAAATAGACCTCAGCTTCTTCTGCCTCGCGTCTTAAGGGATTAGACTAGGTGACTCATAAATAAACCTGATAGTCAACACTACCCAAGACTACCTACTTATCAACCTAATAGACCGGTCAAACATTTAACAGTAAACAGTGCTCGGAGACCGAGAAGGATTTAGAAAAACAATTGACAGTTAAGAAAGCAGTAGTCAGTTGAAGAGTCAGTAAGACAACAAACAATAGCATGTAATAGTACTGTGCAATAATCAATTCAAAAAGTTTGGTAAAATTAAGACAATCATGCATATCATTTCAAACGTGCGCTTATACTTATGAATGTAACATGCATGTAGGTATACATGTGAAATAGGAACAAACAATAAGTACAGTAACATAGTAAGCAATTAACACAAAACTTCCTTGTAGTTTTAGAAAACAGATAGTAACACTCACCTTAAATAGTGCGAGCAAGAACCACGGAAAGGACAACGAATTACGAAATAACAGACTGATCACCTATATAGAAAACGACTAGTTACTATCTAGGATTCGAAAGGGAAGTCCAAATTGTAAAAGTTAAAAGGTCAAAAAAAGGATGGCGAAGGTGGAGTTCGAATGCATAACCTTAAGGTCTAAACCAACTAGGCTAGTAAAAAATTCATTTAAAAGGTTGTGAAAATAAATTAATAACTAGTTAACTTCAAGAAAAGACATTTAAATTTCAGAAGAAATTTTAGAAATTGCAAACAGGTCCTCAGAGTTTCAGAAATCAAAATATTCCTCTCTGTAGTTTTAGAAATTCAAAACGAGTCCCAACAGAAACTAAAATTACAAAAAAGCCCCTATATTACTAATTGCAGCTTAGTCATTTAATTGTCAACAACATACAAAGCAGTCCAAAAGGTTCAGAATATTAGAGTTCACTTCAAACAGTGCAAGGTCGGGTTTTACAATTCACTAACCTCAGTCCAACAATACGAAAGGGTAAAACCGTCAAATCAGATTCAAGTCGAATTAAACTACAGTAACAGTCCATGTCAATACGAAAGGGCATAAAGGTCAAGTCAAGATTAGCCCATATTATGTATGGTCAAAATGGTCGGCTAGTAGAATTGAACTAGGAGTAAAATGGTCAAATCCAGATTTCGAAAGGGCAATATTGTCAATAAGAAAAAGGAGACAAAATTCGAAAAAGAGGATCATGATTTACCTTCCAAACGTGAATGGAACGAATTTGTAATTCAAACCACAAAAACGGAATTGAATCCCAAAACAAAATAAACGAGTTAGCAAACCGGAAATGAATAAGAATGGATCGTAGAGAAGGGGATAGATAGAACCTTACCGGAGGAACAAGGCAAAAACAGGGAACAACACGAGCCGGAAGAGAGCCTCGACGCGCGCTGGCCGGAGCCGAGTGGTCCGGGACGGGCACGAAGCGGACGGAGCACGAACAGATCGGAGCGGGATAGAACGGGAACGGAGCTCGGTAGCGGTTTGCAGGTCACGGTGGTGATTCACGGCGGTCCGGTGGAGATGAATTGGTGGAGGAGATGGGCGGTTGAGATGATGATGATGAAGATGGTGGGTTCCGGTGGTGGTGGCTCGGTGGTCTACGGTGGTTACGTGGTTGGGATGATGAATCCGACGGGGAGGGCAGAAAAACGGGAAGTAGGAGTTGTTTTGTGTGGCTGCCGAAATGAGAGGGGAGGAGGAGGAGGAGGAGAAAGTGAGTTTTGTGTTTTAGGGTTAGGTTTAGGGTTGAAGGCTTGGATCAGGCCTTGAGATATGGGCCAAGATAACTGGGCCAAGACTTGAATATTGGACAAACTGAAAAGGGTCAACCAAAAGGGCCAAGTCTTGTCTTGCAATTGAGTTAATATTTAGCCCGAAACTGAAATCGCGAACGATCCACTAAACCAAAATGCTTTCTAAATTGAATTCGATAACGCGGGGAAGGAAAATTAATTAATCACCAAATAATTAAATTACTCGATAATTAATTAATTAAAAAAATTAAATTAAAAAATAAACCGGATGTTACAACGGATAAGTATCCGTTGCTAATAGGCTACTACGCCAAAAATAGCGACGAGCTTATTAGCAACGGATCTATCCGTGGCTACGCCCTTTTAGCCACGAATCGGCCTTTTAGCCACGGAGCTAAAATTAAGATTTTTTGTAGTGAGATGTCTATTTTGCTGAAAGTATCTTTCCTTTCTCAGAGAAAGAAATGAAGGAATGTCCGGAAGAGTCAATCATATACTCACCTGGAGAAATCATTGATGGTGCACCTAAAACAAGAATCTCTAGAATGAAAGAAAACAATAACCAGGCACAGAATGGTCACCAAACTGTAGAAAATATAATTCCCGCCGAACAAAATGAAGAACTACAGTTGGATGACCAAATAAACTCAGACAGAGAAGAAAATTATATACAGCCTGAACAAGTAAATGATGAAACACTGGAAGATCTATCTAATAGGGAACTGGCACTAGAACAAAGATCACCAGCGCAAACAACAAGAATAGAAACTCAAAATGTTGGAGAAGAAATAACTCTTGTTTTTTCTCCACAAATGGAATCTAGAAGATCACCAAATATTCCAGCAACACCCGTTGAACCGAGGAGGTCAACTAGAAAAGTAGAGTCACCAAATAAAATGAAGTTGTTTCATCATTATAGCATACCTAGATCAAATGCAGCATTGAAAGAATGCACTCTTTATGCACTAAATAGATATCTAGGATATGAAAAGTTTTCTGAGTAACATAGAATATATGAAGTTCAATTTTTAATTCTAGATCAACCCTCTAGTTATAAGGAAGCAATCAAAGAGAAACACTCGACAAAAGCAATTAAGGAAGAATTAAAAGCCCTGGAAGCTAATATAACTTGGTCAATTGTACAATTGCCACAAGGAGCTAAACCAATTGGATGCAAATATGTGTTCAAAATAAAGCTCAATTCAGAAGGCAAAATTGACAAATACAAAGCAAGGCTAGTAGCAAAGGGATATACACAAAAATATGGCTTTGATTACACTGAAACTTTCAGTCCAGTAGCAAAAATGACCACAGTCAGGGTGCTACTAGCTATTGCAGCTAAGAAGAATTGGTTTCTTGAACAATTGGATGTGCACAATGCCTTTCTAAAGGGAGAGCTAACAAAATAAATCTATATGACATTACCTCCGGGTCTTCAAATTCAGGGAGAGAATGGTTCCAATATTGTTTACAAGCTCCATAAATCACTCTATAGACTCAAACATGCCTCTAGGGAATGGAATCATAAACTCACTTCATACCTTCTACATGGGTCAATAGTTCAGCATTTTTTCCCTAGCATTTAGGAACCCCCCTCCCCCCCGCCCTTCTTGTGCTGACTAAATACTTTCTAGCGAACCTAGCCTGGTTCGATTCTTCTCTCTAATTCTAATCTTCCTCCCCAATCTGATATTATGGTGCCGGTATAGACCGTTGGAGGAGAAAAGAACAGGGGAAATAGCTTGCAGGAAGCTTCGGATAGAATCCTTCCCGAAATCGACCCACCTACTTTCAGGTAAAGTAAAATCGCAAATAAAAACATTCCATGTACGTCAACCTGAATTTCAGTAGTCTTCTAGCCTTAGAAGAAGTCGTGTCCGCCCCAGACCAACGTCCTCCCATGCCTTTTTCTATTTGAAGGACGAAGGAATGAACCATTCGGGGACTTTCGCGGTCGCCCTCACTGAACCAACTGGAATCTGAACTACGATTAAGATCAAGTCTTACCGAAATTGGATTTCCTTTGCGTGCCATGTGTACTTAGACTTTTTCCCCCTTTTTCTGCCCAGTCCAATATTTCTCTCTTGTGCTCCCTGTTTGAAATATCCGTTGCTCGGGATTGGCTGGTGGATTTCTCCGCTCATGGATGGTCTTTACGGTATCGACAATCTCCTGCGGTTTTCCTCTCTCGCATAGAGCCAACCTTACGGCTAACTTGACTGGACAAGGGAACGCCGGATTGCATCAAAATCCGGAACGACTTGACCATGTGGACTATGACTATAGGATTCAAGCAATCCAAGAATGAATATACATTATTTACTAAAAGAGAAGGTTCAACATTCACAGTAATTTTGGTGTATGTGGATGACATAATTATAGGAGGAAATGATCATAATCACATCACACAAATCAAGAATCAGTTGCAGAAAGAGTTCAAAATTAGAGAACTTGGAAAACTGAAATTCTTTCTTGGACTAGAAGTAGTCATAGGAATCAAGGGCATTCATCTCTCTCAAAGGAAGTATGCTCAAGAGATCATTGAATCAGTTGGATTACTGGGTTGCAAACCAACAGTAAATCCAATTGAACAAAATCATAAATTGAGTGCTTATGAAGAGGGAAAGAACATGGAGAAGGAACTGCTAAGAGAACGAATTAGATACAGGAGATTAATTTGAAAACTAATATATCTCACTATAACCAGGCCTGGCATAACTTATGCAGTGAGAATATTGAGCCAATTCATGGAAAAACCAATGAAAGCTCACATGGATGGACAGTTAAGAGTAGTGAGATACTTGAAGAATGATATAGGGAATGGAATTCTTTCAATACAAGTAAGGAACAAGACTTGCTTGCATATAGTGACTCTGATTTGGAGGATGCTGTATATTGTGTTCTATATGGAAATTCACTTGTGAGCTGGAGATCAAAGAAGCACCAAGTGGTGAGCAAATCTTCTGCAGAGGCAGAATACAGAGCTATATCTCAAACTTGTTGTGAAATCATATGGTTAAATAGACTGTTTCAAGATTTCGATGTCAAAATCGAATTACCAATTAGATTATTATGTGATAACCAGTCGTCCATATACTTCAGTCTTTCACGAGAGACCCAAACACATAGAGATCGATTGTCACTTTATAAGAGAGAAAGTGCAAGAAGGAATCATTGATGTAAGACATGTTTCCACCAAGAACCAGTTAGCAGATGTATTTACCAAAGCAGTTTCAGGAGATAATCTCATGTTGTTCTTCACTAAGTTAGGTGTTCTCAACATCCACACACCCAACTTAAGGGGGAGTATTAGAAATGAGAACAACATTTCTACAGCAGCAAACAAGATTGATCAAAAGAAGAAGAAAGACAGTTTGCAGAGAAAGGTTTAAGAAGAAGCGGAAGAACTGCGACTTATGAGAAGCGTGTTTTCAGTAAACGAACGCTCACGACCTAAGACGGATTAATGCGACTTGAGTAGGGCGACAAGAAGAGGGAAAATTTGAATTTTTCCAGCATGAAGAACACATGACTGTACTGCTAGGGTTTTTCGTCATCATCACTGATGATGTCGTTTTTCACCAATTAAATTTGTTTAAAAGCCTAAGAACACTTATCACTACACAAACTAGAGTGAAATGGCAAAGTTTTCCCCGAGTGTCGTTCTCTCGGGACCTAACGTGGCTTTGCTTGAGGTTTTTGCTAGTAATTTCAGTCAACGAGTTCAAATGTTTATAGAATCGTTTTCTTTGAACAAAGCAACGAGAAATCAGATTGTTGTAATCAAGTTTGGAAAACGGTTGGTGGTAGAAATCAAATACACATGCATGGGTTACGAATATGCTCACAAGTTCAGTGCGTAAAACCTTCGATCAAGTCTGCCAAGCAACTCGTCTAGGTAACTTTCAAGACACACATCATAAAAGACCACTATCAATACTTTAGAGGTGCTTGTCACTAACACCATTTATCTAGCATGATGCAAATCTCTAACATACAATCCTATAACTTTCATTGACCAAGAGTTTGTCACTATACTCAATTCGAATATATTTTATAGGCAACTAAGAATCATATGAAGGAATTTGCAGCAAGATTGAATCACAATCTCATGTAAGCATAAACATAACCCATAGCATGCATATTCTACATTCTACCACCAACACAAAGGATTTAGCTACTCATATTCATCAACATAGACATCAAATCATATGAATTGCAAATAGAATACATCAAATCAAACTACTAGACAAGAGATAATGATACAATGTTACCACCAAGCTGTCACTAATCAGTGGGTATTGATGAAAACCTCTCCGTAGATGAAACAACGGATGCAATCCAATGCCAAAACCTTTAATCAAATCTAAAATCCAATGTAATCTGAGTTTTCTCTGAGTTTTGGGGCTTAGGAGCTCTCCAAAACGAAGCTACAATTCAAAAGTCTATCCAAAAGTAACAGAAGATCAGATCTAAGAAGGAAAATCCGAAAACGTAACCGCTGCCAAGCGGACCGCTTGGAGAAGCCAAGCGGAGCGCTTGGCAAGCGAAGCGCTTTGGCCCTCCAAGCGCTTCGCTTGGCTGCTGTGCCAAAGCTCCTGGAAAATGAAGCGGAGCGCTTCACTATTCCAGGCGCTTAGCTTGGCTCCTGGGCAAATTTTTGTCTTCAAACTCAATCTTTTTGTCCTCGTACGGCCCTCGGGTGCCTTGGACTCATCCTTCTCGATGCTTATTGATGCTCAAACACTCACGAACAAGCCACGGAGATTGGGGAACTTCAACGGGCCATCTTTTCCATAAAAAGACTCGTTTTTATCTCCAAAAACTCCGTTTCGTACCTAAGTGCCTGAAAATGCAGAAAACACAAAACGTGACACTATTCTACAAAAGTAACCAAAAAACAAGGCTATAAGATAGCAAAAGAAGGTAAAAAAGACAAGATGAACGCGTCAAAAATACGTTCATCAAACTCCCCAAACCAAACCTTTGCTTGTCCTCAAGCAACAAACTATCCTAAATGCAACACAAAAGGAGTCTCATGCCAAGTAAAGTGAACTAATCTATTGAATCTACCAAATGCTTATGAACAAAACCAAATGAGCATGACATGCAAGTAGGTTGAAGAATGCCTCGATTGCGAATATACACATTCTCATGTGCACTTGGTTAAACAAAGGAGTCTCTCGTAACATCTTCTACCTGGACCTGGTCAGTGACGACACAACGATGCATGTTATCATACTACAATTGCCCCGTGCCTATGAAACCGAGGGCTTACGACTGTTCACCAAGCGAGACTTTTCCTCAAGAGAGGGCGAACCAATACTGGCTCTCATCAAACGAAGGAGGGTTCCCTTAGAAAGATAACACTCCCCTATTCTACCCAGATTCTCAAGAATGAGCCTCTTTCAACCACTTCTTGAATAGCAAGACGAGGGTGGTCAAGAACAGGCCTTTGACAAAGGCGACACGAAACGAAAGATAGAATTTACAACTCGATAACTTCACAATAACAAATATTTACATGACACTTGACACTTTACTAGACTGCTTTTGGCTTGCAACGACCCTTCTTTTGCTTTTGGGTCTTATTCTTTATTTTCTTTCTTCTTTTTTTTTATTTTCTCTTTTCTTTTCTCTTTTTTCTTCTTTTCTTTTTCTCTTTCTCTCTTTTTTTTTTTTTTTTTTTTATATAGGGGCAAGCAGCAGTACTAAGTGTCAAAAACACCTCCCCAAACCTATTCGAAAGAATAGGTTTGAGCACAAAGACGAAAAAGAAAAAGGAAAGACTCTTTTACAAAGACACCTCCCCAAACCTATTCGAAAGAATAGGTTGGGACACAAAACAAAAGAAAAAGAAAAAGAAAACTTTACAACGACTCAAAGACGAAAGACAAGTATAACGAAGCAACCCCCTCCCCAAACCTATTCGATAGAATAGGTTTAATACAAGGAATCGCACACCTCACACTACCTCCTTCCTAGGCATTTGGCAATCTCTAATCGAGGTGAAGAACTTGTCGCCTCTTACGTACATAATTACACGGGCTACAACCATAGACTCTAACATGCATCATTTAATAAGGTCATCGTGAACCGCAACAGAAGAAACACCACTCAAGGTGATGTCGAGACTACTAAGCTTAACTAGTGCACATGCGAATGTGACAAACCAAGCGAGACAAGCCTCAAACTACTTGCAACGTGATGCAACATATGATCAATGGTCATAAACACTTAGTCTACTCAATAAAAAAGTTCAAAAGACTTGGCAATAAACTCCACACACAACAACGTGCAACAACTAATCTATGGATGATATGCATGCAAAAATTTGAAAAAACACGACAAATCACATGAACTTGAGTAAAATCAGGCATGTACGAACCACACAAGCATATAGTACTGAAAATCCAATACCCCCTCCCCAAACCTAAACTTTTGCTCGTCCTCGAGCAAAGGAAAGTTGAATGAAAAGGAAAAATTGGATTGAAAGTACACTTCCCTGAGATAAAGGTTCGTGTCCAATCTCCTATATATGAGTAGTACCTGAAAGGGCTCAAGAAACATGTGAAAACGGGTGCGCAAAGGTGAGAAGAATGGAAAAAACGAGGAAAATCTGGGTACAGGGTCCAGGCGGACCGCTTGGCGGGAGCCAAGCGGTTCGCTTGTCAAGCGGAGCGCTTGGGTAGCTCCAGGCGCTCCGCTTCAAATTCCAGTAAGAATGAAATTCTTACTGGAATTCCAAGCGGACCGCTTGGGCTTGCCAGGCGCTTCGCTTGGCTCTGTTTCCAGATTTTCGATGTTTTTTCCTATCTTAATCACCTAAGGCACCAAGACAAACACTAGACTAAACTAATCACGACAAAAGGCACACAGGCCACAACTACAAAAGCAATAAAAAAGTATAGGAGTCTTCAAGTTACATCATCAATTAAGAGTATCAAAAAGGAGTACCACCACCGCAAAATCACTCGGATCGGTGTGGGATGACAAGGGGAAATGGGTCTTCGAACCCTTGCTCTAATCCAAAGCGGTGGAGTATCAGATCGTATGTCTCTATGTCGATTGGTTCCCTCGATGCCTCGGTGCGCCGGATGTTTGGCACATTTGCTTTTTCACACATAGCAGTGATCAGATGTGGGAAGACTAGTGGGTGGCCGGGTTCTCGTTTAATCTCGAATTGCTGGAAGATGATGTCCCCGGGAGTGATGGGCAAGTTCGCCATGAGGGAATAGATTAAGATCCCGACTTCCGGAGTTATCACTTCGGTTATGAGTCCTGGGATCAGATTAGCTACCACTGAAAGGTAGGATCATGCGGGCGTGCAAGTGCAAATCTTTATACTTCAAGGTGTTATCGAGACGCGTATTCCTTGGCTTGTAGTCCTTGGTTGTCAGAACCCCGGCTAACCTCCTCGAAACTTCTCAATCGTTGGGTCATAGACATAGTGCACATAGGGATCACTCACATAGTATGCTACCTTATTCTTGTCTTCCCGCAAGGGTTCCTCTAGTCCCATAATGAAACTAGTGATACTCAATGGTGAGAAAGGGACCATCACACCACGAATAGGTACAGCTTCGGCCTTATAGTTATAGTCCTCGAAGGCAATGTGGAACTCCTCGACAAGGTCTCTATCCCATCCGGAGAGTTCTTTCCCATAGAAGGTCCATCCTCTCTCCGTTATAAGCCTGGTAAGGTGAGCATAGGGTGCATAGGGTACATCAAAGAAAAGTCCCTTGTTCTCATATTTTGTCCCCTTTAGTACGTCCAACTCCTTTGAAGTAAAGGAGATGCTACGGTCCCAAATCACTGACCGTTCTCCTCCCCTATAGAAGTTGTATCGGAACCTCCGCAATGCGTCCGATTCTTTGTATGGGTTACGGTCGCCTTCATCACGGGAATCTCCTTGGAGGTTGAAGCTCCATCCTTCCTTGCTTTCTTCTTGGCTCTTGTGTCCATGGTACCTAGTAAAATCTCATTAGATAGCTTGAAGAGACAATGAGAATTTGACTTGACTCCTAGACTCCAATACTCACTCAAGTAATCTCATGGTGAGTTTGAGGGCTTGCTAAAGTTCATATGAACAAATCGAGAAGCTTTAACACTTCGTTACGATAAATCTATACGAATCTAAAACAAGCAAACAAACTCTCCAATTGAATTACCCAACCAATCCAACACATTCTCATGCAATCACAACATCACCATAATCATAACATAACTCAAATTCAAGGCTAACAATCATCAAACAATTATATAGCAAGAATTCGAGCAATAGAATTCATCATAAATCAAGAGGAGCAAAATTCGAATTTAGACATCACATCTAGTAAGAAACATGCTCAACAATCATCATCAAACTCTAATTCACCAATGCATAACACAATTGAAGCTAATTAAGATAAAATCCCAAATTCAAGAAAGTTAGGGTTCATGAGAGGTACCTTTGATTCCTTGTTATGGATGCTTCAAACGTGAAATTTGATCGGTTTAGATGATAGAGGGGGTGATGGGCTTTGTAAAATGCACAAGATTGCAAGAATTGGTGGAGAATTGAGAGAGATTGAGATTTTTGGGGTGCTAAATCGGCAATGGAGGAAGAAAAACGAAGTGGGGAGCTTTGATACACAAGTGCCCCGCTTAGCTTTCTTAAGGAAAGCCAAGCGAAGCGCTTGGGCCGTCCCAAGCGAAGCGCTTGGCAAGCGGTCCGCTTGGGACCTGCCAAGCGCTCCGCTTGGATTTCCAGTAAGAATGAAATTCTTACTGGAAATCCAAGCGGACCGCTTGGGCTTGCCAAGCGGTTCGCTTGGGACCTGAAGCTCCCAAATCCATTTTTTTTCGACTTTTGCTAAATTTTCACCCCAAAAACCTTGTCTAAACAACGAAACAAAATTTAAACGTGCTCCTAATCTATATGCAACTACCTACAACCTCGGGTTGCCTCCCGAGAAGCGCCTTCGTTTAAAAGTCGTTGGCTCGACTCTTCACAACTCATGCGGGATTGATTTCGCCTCGGGTACTAGACTTCCCCCTCCAATTGCCTCTCAAAGCATCAATTCCTTGCACATCTTGACGAACATAAAGTGGACGAAAAAATCCTACAAGTTCGTTAGTATCAACATAAGCACATGAATCAACAATGGCTCGCAACGTGTGTTGCTTGCCATTTACCTCGAAGTGACATGTTCGGCGATACATGTCTATGACCATACGCACTTTGTTGATGAAGGCTCTACCCAAGAGAACCACATCCTTGAGCTTAGCAGAAGATGTAGGCATAACGATGAAATTAGTCTTCACCTCTACACCGGCGACCCTCACCGCCAAGTTCTCAATCACACCCAACGGCTTTTTCATGGACCCATCCGCTAATTGCACCATGCATTTCATAGGTCTCAAGCCAGACAAACTCGACTCTTCATACACATTCAAGGGTATAACATTCACACCCGCTCCCGTGTCTAGAGTTGCCACTATTCCGTCCTTCTTCCCCAAGCCGATTTCAACATCGAAGCTCTCTTGGATGGACACTTCCACCATATCCACCATCTCATCCTCAGACGATGAGTTTTCTTTCACCTCTTCAACTATCGCATCAGATTGTGCGACAACTTCCTCTTCCATAACCACCTTAGGAGTCTCGACCTCCTCACTCACCTTGCAAGTTTCAGTTATCTTGCAACTTGGCACCTCAACTAGTGCATTGTCTCTCACAACCGTGATCTCCACAGGCAAATCAGTCACCACGGTTATGGCCATAGCCTTCTCCGTGTTCCCGGGAAACTTCCCTTGCTCTCTACTAGCCCCCCGATCTATCAGCTCTTGCAACTTCTTATGGACGTTGCTACTACTAGCCTCAAGCTTCTCAAACCGCTGATTGTTAGTAGCTTCATTACGATAGTAATGCTCCATAAACTTATTTGTTTTCAACACAAGATCGTTGAGAGAAGAGACAAGAGGTGAAGGAAGCACCCCTCCACCTTGTGGTCCCGAACTAGCAACCTGAGGTGGGGATGTAGGATTAGAAGGCGGTGCTCCTTCATACAAATTGTTCCCATAGCTGAGACGACTTCTATCTTGATTAGGCCCATAGGCATTTTGATCCGGGTTATGAAGATAACCACGGTTGCCTTGATTCTGGTACCCACCTCGGGGCCCACGGTTTTGTGGCCTCGTATTGCCATATCCTTGCCCGTAGTTCACATCTCCAACTACTTGCTCTCCCTCAGCAGCATACACTTCTTGACGGACATCGTTCGTGATATATTGCTCTCTAGAAAATTCAGAACGGCATAAATAGGCCGGGTGCCCATAGTTTTTGCACACACCACAAACTTCCGTAGAAGGAGAAGGAACGCTTTGTCTCAAAGCTTGCTTCACTTCATGGGCGAACCCATCGAAGGCATTTTGTTCTACCACTACCTTGGCCTCACCTCTTTGCTCCTTTTGGAGCACACGAGCCCTCACATTCCGGTTTTGGAATTCCGGTACATCATGTCCAGCTTCACTTGAGCTTGAGAAGGAAGCAACTCCCCCATACTACCTCCACAAATACTATCCACTTGAGATTGAATCTCGGGATGTAAACCATTGTAAAAGAATTGAAGAAGCTGACATTTATCATACCCGTGATGTGGGCATCGATGATGCAACCCCATGAATCGATCATAGGCCTCGTGGAAAGGCTCATCATACCTCTGCTCGAAGGAGCTAATTTGGCTCTTCATAGCCATCATCTTGGAAGCGGGGTAGTAACGCTCCATGAACTTATCAAAACATAGATCCCATGTTGTCAAAGACCCGGCCTCCAAAGTATTAAGCCAAGCCTTTGCACGATCACCTAGCCCCATAGAAAAGACCTTCAAGCGGAGATCATCATCCGTAACACCAGCTCCTGGTCGCCCAAGATGGAGAACAAAATTCTCCAGCTCATTCAAGAACCCAATCACGTCCTCATTAGCCATCCCATAGAATTTGGGAAGTTGTTGGAACATGTGATTCTTGATCTCCAAGTTCCTTGTGGCATCATCGAGGACAATTGCTGGTCCTCTAGCCCCAACTGTAGGCTTAGTAAGTGTACGTATAGGCCGCTCCGCCATTTCACCTTCCAAGTATACAGATTCAAGAATTGGCTCCAAAAGATAAGAAGAAGACTCTTCCCGAATACTAGAAGTGGAAGCTCTAGATGCTACTCCTTCAAACTCGAGATTCAAATTCCTCCTTCTCCTTTGAACAAACAATCGATCTCGTCTACAAAAGGTTCAATAATAGGTCCACCCGTTCGGGTTCTAGGCATGCACTCACCTGAAATACAAGATAGTGAGTATCTCAAGCAAAAAGAAACAAAAACAGAAATGAGACAAAGAAACGATGTTGGCTGAAAAAACCAAAACAAAAACACCAACCAAAGGAGTTAAGTCCCCGGCAGCGGCGCCAAATTGATGATGTCGTTTTTCACCAATTAAATTTGTTTAAAAGCCTAAGAACACTTATCACTACACAAACTAGAGTGCAATGGCAAGTTGTCCCCGAGTGTCGTTCTCTCGGGACCTAACGTGGCTTTGCTTGAGGTTTTTGCTAGTAATTTCAGTCAACGAGTTCAAATATTTATAGAATCGTTTTCTTTGAACAAAGCAACGAGAAATCAGATTGTTGTAATCAAGTTTGGAAAACGGTTGGTGGTAGAAATCAAATACACATGCATGGGTTACGAATATGCTCACAAGTTCAGTGCGTAAAACCTTCGATCAAGTCTGCCGAGCAACTCGTCTAGGTAACTTTCAAGACACACATCATAAAAGACCACTATCAATACTTTAGAGGTGCTTGTCACTAACACCATTTATCTAGCATGATGCAAATCTCTAACATACAATCCTATAGCTTTCATTGACCAAGAGTTTGTCACTATACTCAATTCGAATATATTTTATAGGCAACTAAGAATCGTATGAAGGAATTTGCAGCAAGATTGAATCACAATCTCATGTAAGCATAAACATAACCCATAGCATGCATATTCTACATTCTACCACCAACACAAAGGATTTAGCTACTCATATTCATCAACATAGACATCAAATCATATGAATTGCAAATAGAATACATCAAATCAAACTACTAGACAAGAGATAATGATACAATGTTACCACCAAGCTGTCACTAATCGGTGGGTATTGATGAAAACCTCTCCGTAGATGAAACAACGGATGCAATCCAATGCCAAAACCTTTAATCCAATCTAAAATACAATGTAATCTGAGTTTTCTCTGAGTTTTGGGGCTTAGGAGCTCTCCAAAACGAAGCTACAGTTCAAAAGTCTATCCAAAAGTAACAGAAGATCAGATCTAAGAAGAAAAATCCGAAAACGTAACCGCTGCCAAGCGGACCGCTTGGAGAAGCCAAGCGGAGCGCTTGGCAAGCGAAGCGCTTTGGCCCTCCAAGCGCTTCGCTTGGCTGCTGTGCCAAAGCTCCTGGAAAATGAAGCGGAGCGCTTCACTATTCCAGGCGCTTAGCTTGGCTCCTGGGCAGATTTTTGTCTTCAAACTCAATCTTTTTGCCCTCGTACGGCCCTCGGGTGCCTTGGACTCATCCTTCTCGATGCTTATTGATGCTCAAACACTCACGAACAAGCCACGGAGATTGGGGAACTTCAACGGGGCCATCTTTTCCATCAAAAAGGCTCGTTTTTAGCTCAAAAAACACCGTTTCGTACCTAAGTGCCTGAAAATGCAGAAAACACAAAACGTGACACTATTCTACAAAACTAACCAAAAAACAAGGCTAGAAGATAGCAAAAGAAGGTAAAAAATACAAGATGAACGCATCAAAAATACGTTCATCAATCACCAATGGCAACATTGATTTCATCCAAATATTGTACGATTATAGTAAATTATATTAGGGTTATTTTTCCTTGTACGATTCCGTGGAGATTAGCATAATCAATTAGAATTATTGTTAATCTTTAGGGCAACAATTGAACTGCTATAAAAGAGCTGGTCGAGTTGCTCTGTTCTGTAATAAGCTCCGCCACATTCAAATCAAATACATAAAACTTTTCTCTGCAAAGTTTAGCTTATTTTAGGAGGTCTAGGTATTCTCCGAACTCTTCTTCTTGCCCTCTTCTTCATCGATGGTGAAGATGAAGAGGTGGTAGGTTTTTTCTGCCTTGTTCTTGCTCTGTTCTTCATCGTGGCGACTGGTGAAGATGGGAAACAATGCCTCTATGCTAGAAGAGACTAAAGTTTGGTTATCAAGTACCTTCTCGATGAAGGACTTGGGTGAAGCGAACTACATCCTAGGGATCAAGATCTTTGGAGATAGGTCCAAGAGGATGTTAGGATTGACACAGTCCACCTACATCGACAAAATACTGAAGCGTTATAAGATGGACGACTCAAAGAGAGGCTTTCTCCCAGCTAGGCATGGGATTGTCTTATCAGTTAAGGATGGTCCTAAAACTGATGAAGAAAGAAACACAATGAGTCGTGTGCCCTATGCTTCGGCAGTAGGGTCTATAATGTATGCAATGAATTGCACAAGGCCCGATGTGGCATATGCGCTTAGTGTCACTTGTCGACACCAACAGAATCCAGGAGTACCTCACTGGATTGCTGTAAAGAACATTCTTAAGTACCTTCGACGGACTAAAGAGATGTTCTTGGTGTTTGGTGGAGAACCAGAATTAAAGATGTCTGGGTATATCGACGCTGGATTTGAATCAGATCCTGATGACTTTAAGTCACAGACAGGATACGTATTCAAATTGAACGGAGGAGATGTCTGTTGGAAGAGTTCTAAGCAAGCCACGGTTGCTGACTCATCCACAGAAGCTGAGTACATTGCTGCATCAGAAGCATCGAAAGAAGCTGTCTGGATTTCAAAGTTTTTGAAGGAATTGAGGGTTGTTCCTGCTCCCAGTCCAATAACGATTTATTGTGACAATACGGGCGCCGTCGCTCAAGCTAGGGAGCATCAACAAACAAGAACAAACATGTACTTAGAAAATATCACGTTATACGTGAGATTATTGATAGAGGAGAAGTTAGTATAGAACGTGTCTCTACCACGGACAACGTGGCAGATCCTTTCACCAAGGTCTTATCAGTGGAAGTACACTTAAGACATTATGCTAATCTGGGTATTAGGCATAAAGGTGACTAGATCTAGTCCAAGTGGGAGATTGATAGTGTATACGTCCTAGAGACAGTCCTTATTAAGGGCATGGAGCACTTATAGAGGGCATATATGTACTATTACACAGGTCAACGTAATATAATATATGTTTGTTGTTTTACTATTGAATATCGCTTTCATATTTATATTACACCAGGCATGCAACATGTTATATCTCTATTACTGTTTGTTTTGATATTAAACATGTCCCCTCGGATAGATGACCGATCACACAGATAGTGGGAGCTATGTGAGTTATCATCTATCCCAAACTCTCCCTAGTCGAGGTTCATCTCGGATGTATGGGTCTGAATGAACCAGATGACACTAGTATGCGTGGAGGTTATACTAGTTGGAGCAAGTGTGAGCCGATCCCACGACCACGGAACGGATTGTTGGACAATCGAGAAACGTTCCCATAACTGCGCATAGTTGTTCGAAGAAGGATTATCGAACAATGGAAGTACCCACCGGACAATCCCATCGATGTATGCTCTACACCGAAGTGCCTATGGGAACCGGTAAGTTGTCGAAGTGATGCCAGTCGTCCTTTGGACTTACAGGACTTTATCATCACATTTGTTGCCCCATATCCTTGGTGGACCCGTCGATGTCAGCTCTGAATAAGCAGTTGACCTAAGACACGATCCAGGATTATGGCTACATACAAATGAGGATGATAAGTGATTTTGTGAAGGATTCATCTGTCAAGTGTAGCACAGGAGAGTACTGCTCATAGTCTTCATAGTTGTGTTGGTAAAGTCACTGGCCAGTGCATTGATATATTATGATGATAAGTATATCTTAGTAACCAAGCAACTCCCTGAGACCAGCCTCCCGCAAGGGAACAGGGTCGCGGGGCACGACCAGCTGCATCAGTACCCACTGATAATGTTCGTGTTACACGAAGCCAGAAAAGAAAAGCACCAGAACCAGTCGAGCTCCGTAGGTCGACGAGGATCCTAAAAGGACCTCAGAAGCAAAGCCTTATGATAGAAGACATCAGTGAACTTGATGTCAGCTTATAGATCAGGAAGATCCCGAGACCTACAAAGAGGCAATAATTGATATTGACTCAGACAAATGGCAAGAGGCCATGGAATTGGAAATGGACTCCATGTACCAGAACCAAGTTTGGAACTTGGTACATTTGCCCCAAGGGGTTAGGCCTATTGGCTGCAATGGGTCTTTAAACGAAAGACAGATGCCGATGGCAAGGTACAAACGCACAAAGCTAGGCTTGTGGCGAAAGGCTACACGCAAAGGTATGTCATCGATTACGATGAAACCTTTTCACCGGTAGCAAAATTGAAGTCCATTCGAATACTACTTGCGATAGCTGCCTACTATGATTATGAGATCTGGAAGATGGATGTAAAGACTGCCTTCCTCAATGGCAACCTTGAGGAAGAGGTCTATATGGTACAGCCGGAAGGTTTTATTAGTAAAACCAGGCCAACTGCTGTATGCAAATTACAAAGATCCATCTATGGGCTAAAGAAAGCGTCAAGGAGCTGGAATATCCGCTTTGATGAAGCTGTCAAATCGTTTGACTTCATCAGAAGCAAGGAAGATCCCTGTGTCTACGCTAGACACAGCGACAAAGGAGTCGTTTTCATGATCATTTATGTTGATGACATTTTGATCTTGGGAAACAATGCCTCTATGCTAGAAGAGACTAAAGTTTGGTTATCAAGTACCTTCTCGATGAAGGACTTGGGTGAAGCGAACTACATCCTAGGGATCAAGATCTTTAGAGATAGATCCAAGAGGATGTTATGATTGACACAGTCCACCTACATCGACAAAATACTGAAGCGTTATAAGATGGACGACTCAAAGAGAAGCTTTCTCCCAGCTAGGCATGGGATTGTCTTATCAGTTAAGGATGGTCCTAAAACTGATGAAGAAAGAAACGCAATGAGTCGTGTGCCCTATGCTTCGGCAGTAGGGTCTATAATGTATGCAATGAATTGCACAAGGCTCGATGTGCCATATGCGCTTAGTGTCACTTGTCGACACCAACAGAATCCAGGAGTACCTCACTGGACTGCTGTAAAGAACATTCTTAAGTACCTTCGACGGACTAAAGAGATGTTCTTGGTGTTTGGTGGAGAACCAGAATTAAAGATGTTTGAGTATGTCGACGCTGGATTTGAATCAGATCCGAAGTTGTCTCGATTTCAGAGTTCTTGAAGGAATTGAGGGTTGTTCCTGCTCCCAGTCCAATAACGATTTATTGAGACAATACGGGCGCCGTCGGTCAAGCTAGGGAGCATCTACAAACAAGAACAAACATGTAATTAGAAAATATCACGTTATACGTGAGATTATTGATAGAGGAGAAGTTAGTATAGAACGTGTCTCTACCACGGACAACGTGGCAGATCCTTTCACCAAGGTCTTATCAGTGGAAGTCCACTTAAGACATTATGCTAATCTGGGTATTAGGCATAAAGGTGACTGACTCTAGTCCAAGTGGAAGATTGATAGTGTATATGTCCTAGAGACAGTCCTTATTAAGGGCATGGAGCACTTATAGAGGGCATATATGTACTATTACACCGGTCAACGTAATATAATATATGTTTGTTGTTTTACTATTGAGTATCGCTTTCATATTTATATTACACCAGGCATGCAGCATGTCATATCTCTATTACTGTCTGTATTGATATTAAACATGTCCCCTCGGATAGATGACCGATCACACAGATAGTGGGAGCTATGTGAGTTATCATCTATCCCAAACTCTCCCTAGTCGAGGTTCATCTCGGATGTAGGGGTCTGAATGAACCAGATGAGACTAGTATGCGTGGAGGTTATACTTGTTGGAGCAAGTGTGTGCCGATCCCACGGCCACGGGACGGATTGTTGGACAATCGAGAAACGTTCCCATAACTCTCCCTAGTCGAGGTTCATCTCGGATGTAGGGGTCTGAATGAACCAGATGAGACTAGTATGCGTGGAGGTTATACTTGTTGGAGCAAGTGTGTGCCGATCCCACGGCCACGGGACGGATTGTTGGACAATCGAGAAACGTTCCCATAACTGCGCATAGTTGTTCGAAGAAGGATTATCGAACAATGGAAGTACCCACCGGACACTCCCATCGATGTATGCTCTACACCGAAGTGTCTATGGGAACCGATAAGTTGTCGAAGTGATGCCAGTCGTCCTTTGGACTTACAGGACTTTATCATCACATTTGTTGCCCCATATCCTTGGTGGACCCGTCGATGTCAGCTCTGAATAAGCAGTTGACCTAAGACACGATCCAGGATTATGACTACATACAAATGGGGATGATAAGTGATTCTGTGAAGGATTCATCTCTCAAGTGTAGCACAGGAGAGTACTGCTCATAGTCTTCATAGTTGTGTTGGTAATGTCACTGGCCAGTGCATTGATATATTATGATGGTCATAAGTATATCTTAGTAACCAAGCAACTCCCTGAGACGCCCATGGATGTATTATTGGGATAGACACATCATCGATCCTAGATGCATTCGAGTCAGTGAGATGAAGGGACGTTACCATCGCCGCGTTGAGCGCAACAGACTTCGCAACGAAAGGGTTTGCTTTGAGAAACCTCTCAAACGTCCTCATGTATTAATATTGCAAATGGAACCGTCTAGGAATTCCATTTTGCCTAGTCTGGGACTTGCTTAATACAATGAGGCCCTATGGGTCACACTATATGGTGATTCAGCTTATCAGAATATCCTTGAAGATGGAATCGCAATTAATTTGGAATTAATTGTGATTGATGGATTATAATTGATTTGGAATTAATTATAATATTTAGTGGCTCAATTAATGATTTGGAATTATTAATTGAATTGGCTAATTAATTGTATTTTATGTAAATACAATTAAAGATTATATTTTGGAAATATAATAGAGGTTTGATTTGAAAGGATATGTTAATTTAGAATTAACATATGCACATGGGCAAAATCTACTTGGAGTTTGAATTGCCTTAAAACTATAAGTCGATTCCAAAATCGGGACCCACCTATTACCCCTGGGAGAGAGCGCGCGCGCGCAGGAGCTGAGTAGGGGAAGGAGTTCGACTCCTTCCTCTATTAGAAGTCCAAGGGATAAGTTAGATTTTTCAGATTGAGTTTTAATTTGATTGGGAATGAATCTAGACTTAATAATGGTTTCCTAGTGCGATAAAAATTAGATTCTTATTCCTTTACGAAGTCTAATTGCTTATGCTTTAGGCTTCTATTGACTACTATATATAGTAGACTATTAGAGAGCTTTTTTTCATTATTCTGAACAATCAATTCTTAGAGAATTATTCTACCCAGTTTTCTTAGAGAAAATAAAAGCTCTCCACTCCTCTATAAGCCACACGCGCGCGCCACCTAGCCGGAGGAATCGCCGCCCCGTCTTCTTGGTCACACAAAGAATATCCTAGCATTCTTCCGATAGGCTGTTCATCCGTGGATACCAAGGTTGAGGTTCTAGGAGCAGGAAACTAACTCTTATTGTCTTGCAGATAATCAGAGTATTGCAGATATCTTCGACTTCGACGAAGGAGAAGATACACCGGATTATTACGAAGACTTGGAAGCTGCTTTGGAAGTAAGGTTAGTCTTCTAATTGACGTGTTTATATATATACGACATATACATAATCAATGAACCTGTATGTTAAGAAAATTTTTGTAATTCCGCTGCGTACTCTAGGGGTAACTCTGACCGTATTTTCTTACAGTGGTATCGGAGCGAGGTTAATTGATTACATATATACGTATATATATTATATGATTTTGTAGATATGTGGATGCAATTGATTCTATGATTAATTCGATTTTTAAAAGTTTTGTTTTTATATAAATTTAGAATTTATATTTAAAAAACAAAAAAAATTATATATATATATTCGACCGGGCCGCCTGCGCGACGCAGGCGGCGGACGCAAGCGCTTGGCGCCCGCGCGCCGCGGGCGCCGGACGCCTGCTGCCGCGGCACCCGTGCCTGCGTGCCGCAGGCTCCGGGCGCCCGCGGCCGCAGGCACGGTAGGGGACGAGACTAGGTCCCGTCCCATGTTTTAATATATATATATTTTACGGGTTGGACCTAAAATCGAATTTTGAAAATTTTGAGGATTGAATTTTATATTTGGAATATAAATATGATTTAATTGTAATTGTTTTTAACTAGAGGGGTTAAATTTAATTAGTATAAAGTTAAAGGGCTTATTTGTAATTTTTCAATTTATTGTTTATTGTAAATTAGTCCTTCTACTTTGAATTTTAGATTTAACACCTCCAAGGTTTCAAAAATTACAATTAAGTCCTTCGGGTTTTCGAAAATTGCTACTTGGTCAATAGAATTTTCGATTTTTCAATCTAGTCCAAATTTTCAATTATTTCATAGAGATTATAAGTATGGGATTATAATTTTAATAATGAAATTATGAAGTCATTTGGCATCCACATAGGCTACTACTTGTTTTGTTTGCTCGATATGCTATTGTTTGACAATGCATGTTTAAATACCAAGTATTTTACTTTCCGTTCGACCGCTATGCATGCGAGGGTAAGCGGCGCCCTCTTATGTGTCGGACCGCATATTTTATGTATGGGTAGGCGGCATCCATTATGTGCTTGACCGCGTTTAGAACTAGAATGGATAGGCGGCATCCATTACGTATAGACCGCTCATGCATGATGGGTAGGCGGCGCTCTTATTTGTTTGTAGATGACTGATAACAACCCTCAAGCGACAACCCCCAACCAATATAAGTACAGAAATATATATATATATATATATATATATATATATATATATATATATATATATATATATATATATATATATATATATATATATATATATATACATATATATATATATATATATATATATATATATATATATATATATATATATATATACATATATATATATACATATATATATATATATATATATATATATGTATTTCTGAGATGCTTTCCATAGGGTGCTTTAATTCTGAACTTTCATTGCGTTTTCTTGTATTGGCGACATCGTCTTACAGACTCGCAGTGATCGTCAGATTAGAGTAAGCCTATGGTTATGACTTACTGCATATTGTATCTAGCGACCTCGATAGGTACAATATGTAGGGCATCGGGTTAAATTAGATTTAACAACCAAGAGTTATGTGACGCAATTGGATAGTCCTACCGGTCATATTATGCTATGCGACCAGCCCCCGTTGGAGTATAGCATAGTATGGATTTGGATCTTGGCCACTACGGTAACTTGTTGGACATTACCCGTATGATTGTTGTGGGGGCAAGCATATGTGAAAATAGTGGGAGCTAAACAGCTAAACGACCTTGTTGTTTAGTTATGTTGACTGTGTATTTAGAAATAATATTTCAATAGTTGATTTATTATTTTCGTTCTATATTATTTCTCCTTAGGATATTAGAAATGGCGAGTATCTCGCTCCGTGCTGTCTTAGAGAAGCAAATTTTGACCGGACCAAACTTCCTAGATTGGATCAGGAATATACGTTTGGTGCTGAGGTACGAAAGGATTGAGTACGTCTTGGACGAGGTCATTCCCGTGTGCCCCGAAAATCAGACTGCCGATCAGGTTGCTGCTTGGAATCAAGCCAACAAGGCAAAGTCTGATAAGCATCTTGAGGATGCTAGATCCGCGCAGTGTATTATGCTGGCGGCAATGAGCTGCAGAGGCAACATGAAAGCATGTTGCCGTATGAGATGCTGAAGCATCTTGAGTCGCTGTTTAAGACGACAGCTAGAAGTGTTGAATTTGATTTGATCAAAGAGATACACAGATGCAAGCTCAGTGAAGGAGGGAACATGTCTGAGCATGTTCTCAAAATGATTGGTCTCATTGAAAAGCTTGCCGATGCCGGCGTTAAGCTAGAGAACAAGATCATGGTGATCTTTGTCCTTCAATCATTGCCGAGTTCGTATTCGCAGTTCATCATTAACTACACGATGAATGCGAAGGACGTAACACTGCCTGAATGTCATAATCTGCTGAAGACATATGATCAAACTCTTCCTAAGAAGGAAAAGTCGATCATGCTTGTTGGGCAACCGTCTAACCCAAACCCGAGAAACAAAGGTGCTAAGGGTAAGGGAAAGTCGGGAGCCAAGGCTAACACTTGGAGTGATAAGCCTAAGCGTCCGAACCAGAAAAGGAAGTTCAATAGAAGCAGAAGGGTGCGCACAGATGAATGTCTTTTCCGTAAGAAGAAAGGACATTGGAAGAAAGATTGTCCTAAGCTGAGGGCAGATCAAGCTAAGAAGCCACCGGCTTCTGGCTCAGGTATGTTTGTTATTGAAATGAACATGACTACTTTTGACTCCAATGGTTGGGTATTAGATACAGCATGTGGCTCGTACATTTGTAATAATGTGCAGGGGCTAATTGATCACAGGCTAGTCAAGCAAGGTGAAATCGACTTGCATGTTGGGAACGGCAATCCAGTTGAAGCCAAACGCGTTGGACGCTTGATGAACTGAGAATTGTCGGGTTCCAATTAATCAAATAAATTTGTATTTAGCCAAAGGCAATTCACAACTACAACTAAAACCGTAGTGTAGCAGTAGAATAACCTCGAGTGTCGATCTCTAAGGACTATAACTAGCTTTATCTAATCTAACTTAAGAATATAAAACAGCAGACGACTTAGCGAAGGTTTTTCTTAACAGATAATGGAGATTGGTGATAGTATGGTCATTCAAAGCATAACAGGTTAATAATCATGCGTAAATTCCTCGGTCTTGCATGGAGATCTTTGATCAATGAATTGTCTAGTTGTGTTCCGTAATTATTCAACACTACGAAGATATAGATTTAGATAGATCAAAGAAATAAAGCAATAACTCAGAGTATAATGCGCGATATAGCCATTAGCATAATCATCAACCCTTCGCTAAGAAATCACATACTATCACCAACGAGAAGTTTAGCTACTCATAGTTGTCATGCAATCAACAGAAATCATACCACGAATGAATGAAAACATGATGAAAGATATATAAAAATAAGTAGAAAAACTGTAAGATACAATGTTACCGAAGGTTGTCAATCTCCGAAGAATCGCGATCTTACAAGCTCCAAACTGCTAAGAAAAAGTATCTCCTACGCTAAGAACCCCCAGAACAGGCTCTGGGAAATTCCTACCTAAAACTACAGAGAAAGGTGAGAGAAAAGGTCTGGAAAAGTATGAAAAACGAAGAAAACTGAGCAACTATATATAGGCTTTCGAATTGTGTGGGGCGAAGGGCCCCACACACCGGACGATTCGCCTGGTGTGGGGCGATTCGCCCCACATCCCGGGCGACTCGCCCGGGAGTGTTTTTCGGCCCAAAACGCATTTTCGACGCGTTTTTGGATTTCTTCCCCTTTTCGGACTCGGTTTCTGCCTTCTAGTGACCTTCTAGCCTCCAGATTCGGTCCCTAGACTTTAAATCCTATCCGGAATCTTTCAGATACTCCAATTAGGGTTCTGGAACACCAATTCCTTGTCTACTTCAATATAATATCTCGAAAACCTTGTTTTTCAACCAAAACCTGTAAAATAAAAACTAAAGGGAAACGTGACACTATTCTAATAAAATGCACTAAAATATAGCTAAATTAACATAGAGGATAGCTAAAATAGGTGAAAAAGACTCAAATGAAAGTGTAAAATACACATTCATCAAACTCCCCAAACCGAACCTTTGCTTGTCCTCAAGCAACTAAGCTAGACTCTAATGCAAAAAACAATGCAACACACAAAATGGAGTCTCATGCCAAATGAAATGAACTAATCTACTGAATCTATCAAAAAACATATGAACAAAAACCATATAAATCAAAACATGAATATAGGTTGAAGAATGCCTCGATTGACTTATACACATTCACATAAGCACTTATGTCAAGACATGATAGTCTCTCGTAACATTCTCTACCTGGACCTAGTCAGTGACGACGTAATGAAATATGTTAAGATACGAATGGTTGTCCCGTGCCTATGAAACTGAGGTCTTACTGCTGTTCACCAAGTTAAGACTTTTCCTCAAAGAGGTCGAACCAGTACTGGCTCTCATCAAACGAAGGAGGGTTCCCTATAAAAGATAACACTCCCCTATTCTACCCATCTCTCAAGCAAAGCCTTAAGCTATTCACCACTTCCTGAATGGCAGGACGAGGGTGGTCTAGAACAGATGACACTAAAAAACAAAAGAAAAGATAGAAAATTACAACACGATTACGAACATTACAAGAATTGGAAAATGAGACACAACACTTTGCTAAACTGCTTTTTGGACCCTCCTTTGCTCTTTTGGGTCTTTTTCTTTTTTTCTTTTTTTTCCTTTTCCAGTTTCTTTTTTTCTTTTTTCCTGGAATTTTTTTTTCTTTTTTCGATTTTTTTAGCCAGCAGTGGCACAACGAAAAGAGAAACAAAATAACTCACAAACGACTTCCCCAAACCCATTCGAAAGAATAGGTTGGAGTACAAAATTTACGAGAAAGGAAAAGTAAACTCACAACACAGAATTGAAATACGAAAAAACAAGTCTAATGATAGTGTAACCCCCTCCCCAAACCTATTCGAAAGAATAGGTTGCAAACAAAGGATCACACAACCTCACACTACCTCCTTCCTAGGCATTTTGCAATCTCAAAGCATGGTGAAGACTCGTTGCCTCTTAGGTACATAATTACTCGGGAAAACAACCATAAGACCCTAACATGCATCATCCTATTATAAAGGCCTTTGTGAACCGCAGTAGAGAAAACACCACTAAGTGATGTCGAGACTACCAAGCTTAACTAAGTGAATACATAAATGTGACAAGCCAAGCGAGAAAAACCTCAAACAAATTCATAGAGATGAAGCATATGATTAATGGCATAGTTAGTTAATCTACCCAATAAAAAAGTTCAAAAAATTTGGCAATAAACTCCATATAAAACATGTAAGACTATCCTAGGATGAATGTAGTGAATGCAACCTAAAAAACTAAGAAAGCAGTAAACGTGCAAATGTAAATGCAGACGGATAAAACATGCAAGGTACTATACTCAACCTACCAATTCCAAGCTCTAAACCATCAATGGCAAGCTCCAAACTAACAACTCTGGTTCACTTAAATCCCATCCCCCCTCATGAATTTAACGCTAGTCCCTAGCAGTAAGAAAATGAGAAAATAAGATGTGATACTAGATTTTACCGCATGGTTTGGCCTTGGTCGGCTGAGTATGCTGCTTGTAAGTTATTGGGACTGCTTTGGGAGCCTTATAGGTGATCATCAGGGCTTGTGGTAGGGGCGGTAGTTCCATTAATAGACCGGATAAGAACAACTCCTCCATCTGTATCATCATTGTCCCTATGGCCTTCATTGTCACTACTGTCATCACCATCGTCACCAGTAGAGTTGCATTGTCAAAGAGAATCCTCAAGATTAGCCTCCGCTGTTATGGAATCCTCCATCCTGTAGCCCTCCAATAGGCTGTGAACTGTTGAAGGGGAAAGAGCAGTGGTATCAGAGCCTCCCTCTCCAACGGTTTACACCTCGAGGAAGTTACAGTAAGCTGCTCGGATACTCAGAGGTTGTCTTCCATTTTTTCAATGTCGACCTCATTCTCTACGGTTAATGCCCCCGATGTCTATATGATGCTCCCTTTAGAGGCAGTCAAGGGGCACCCCTAAGAGGGGCTGGGCACCCATGTCATTATGTTTTGGAACCAAGCTAGCGCTTCGGAACCTTCTAGCCACTGTCGACTCAAGACTGAATCCGTTGTGGTTAGATCGTCCCGGTGCCTTCCTATTCACTCGAACTTTGCAATCCTTGTGATAGATTGCTGATGTAATAATTGTTTTTGTCCCTTCGGCGGTGCATGAATAGGCATAGGAGTCCTTACTCCATGTAGATTCTCGCTCCTCCTCTTGGATAAACCACGACGTTGTTACAAGAGCCCGTGGCTCGAACGAACCTCTAACGAGATCACTCTCCTTGACATGGTTGTAATCGATCCCCCTCCAATACTTCATAGTAGCCAAACGGGAGTGCTCCTCTCCCTTTGTGGCATGGTTCCTACAAATAACAGTTAGTACCTCGTATGACACAAAACTGACTCATGCATATGCTAATGTAAGAACTAAACACACGAGTGATAAAATCAACAATCGAACTCCGCAAATCTTCATGTCTATTCTAGCTACTAATATGCAACATACCAAAATAAATTCGACGTGCGCATATCGCATTACGCTCTTGCTAGACAACAAATAACCTAAATAATAAGGCTCAATTCATACCATAGTAGCGAAAATTCTAACATCATAAAGCCTCATACCCATCAATTATGCATTCTACCATCACATCCATCATTATTACATCAGTAAACACAATCATATGCAAGGAATCGAAGAAAAAGATACATTGCATAACAAGATAAAAACATCTAGTAGCAAAATTCCCAAATCAACAATTCAAGCATAATTGAGCATGCAATTGATAGTAAATAATGCTTCTAATCACACAAACAACCTATCCATACATCATATAAGCCTAATTGAAGCTCAAATTAGAAAACCCCCAAATTTGAAAAATTAGGGTTCATAAGAAGATACCTCAGATGTGGAAAACGAATGCACTAGGTTGAAATCTGTTCGGATGAAAAGTAGAAGCACGTGATGGGCTTCGATTGAAGCTATAGAACACTAAATTTGGTGGATTAATGAAGGTTTTACGAAGATTTGAAGCTATTTTCGCGAGTTTCGGTTTTTTGGGGAGTAAGAAGGGTGAAGAGATGAAGAAATGAGGTGAATGGGAATTTCTCGCGATTTTAAGCCTGCAGAGTCCGAGTCGTGGGGCGAGTCGCCCCGTGGGGGGCGATTCGCCCCCCACCTCATGAGGCGGGGAGACGAAAACTTCCGAAAAACGCGTTTTTTAAGTCCCCGAAAACCATTTTTCTCATAAAATCAGTCGAAAAATCTCACTCAAACATAACATAAGCACATACGACACAGAGACGAACAAATTCACATATGAAAAGCAAATTGTTCAAGTATGAATGCATGCAATAAAGCGGTAAAAAAAAAACGATAAAAACTCCGGGTTGCCTCCCGGATAGCGCCATTGCTTAAAGTCTTTGACTCGACTCCTGGTTGCGCCTAGCTCTTCTTCTTGAGGGTACTAGACTTCCCCTTCATGGATCTTCTCCTCATGCTACGAACCTGTGAATAAGAATGAACATAGACAGCAAGACCACAGTAGTTAATAGTGTGAGAAGTATCAGGTGGATCAGATATGGCCCGCAACACATGTCGCTTGCCATCCACCTCAATGGTGCAAGTCCTTCGGTAGATGTCTATCACGGAGCGTAGCTTAGTCAAGAACGTTCGCCCCAAGAGAACGACATCCCCCATCCCAGGTGTAGACGCCGGCATAACTACAAAATTGGTGTATACAGAAACTTCACCAATCTTGACCAATACATTCTTCACAACGCCTTCGGGTCTCACAAAGGATCCATCCGCCAGTTGCACAATAGCCTTATGCTCAGATAGTTTTCCAAGGCTACTCTTCTCGAACACATTCATAGGGAGCACATTAGAGTAGGATCCCGTGTCTAGTGTGGCACGGACATCTTCAAGCTCACCAATCCCGACCTTAACGTCGAAACTTTGAGGGAGTGGCTCGGGATCCTCTTGCTCCTCTTTACTCTCGTCAGAACCAAGGTCCTTCTCTTCTTCCTTGGCCAGTGGAGGTTCTTCCTTCTTGCAACACTCGCACTTAGCAACCTTCTTGATGATGATTTCGACAGGTAGATCACCCACCAAGGTAATGGACATCGACTTCTCAGTGTTGCTAGGCAGCTTGCCTTCCTCCCTACTTGCTCCTCGGTCGATCAACTCTTGCATCTTTTGATGGGCAAGCCTAGTGCTCTCTTCCAATCGATCAAGCCTCGCCCTAGTCTTCTCAGAATCTTCTTCATAACGTTTGAGAAAATTTTGGGTGTGATCAACCATCTTTTGCAAGTTCTCCATTAGTTGAGCCGACTTCGACTTCGGTTGCTCTTTTGGAGCGGGGTTTTCGCAGTGATCATTACCATAGTTAAGCCTACTACGGTCTTGGTTAGGGCCATAAGTTTGGCTAGCCGGTGCATATCCTTGATTGTTTCGGAACCCTCTTCTCCAAAATCCACCTCGAGGATTCCTACCATCTTGTCCGTAGCTAGCTTCTTGAGTACCAAACTCCGTAGAAAAGGCTTCCTCTTCGCCTCCTTGAACCCAGTTGTCATCATCATATGCGAGCTCCGATCTACACATATGAGCTCCATGCCCATAGTTCTTGCATATTCGGCAAACTTCGTTCGAAACAGCTGTTCCAGTGGCGCTCTTGAGGACTTGCTTCAATTCGTTGGTAAAGCACTCGAATTGATCCCCATTCCCCCTATACATAGGGGCTTATTGAGTAGGTGGAGCTTCAGGTCCACGTCTCCTAACCATTGCCCTTGGTTCCTTGAACTGCGAACCCTTAGCAAGCCTTTCGAAAACTGCCCAGACGGCTTCTGCGGTTTCCCCCCAAATATTGCCACGGCATTGGAAGTCCACCACTTGTTGGTTCTCAAAGGTTAGTCCATTGTAGAAGTGTTGGACTAGGTCAGAAAGCTCAAAACCATGGTGAGGGCACTTGTTCATGAGGTCTTGGAACCTCTCAAACGCGGTGTAGATGGTCTCATCATAGTCCTGTTTGAATCCAGTGATTTGCGCCTTTAGCGCGGTAGTCAAGGTGTGAGGGAAGTATTTTTCCATGAAAGCTGAAAAAACCTTCTCCTAAGTGTCCAGCGAGCCTGCTGGTAGAGAACTCAACCATGACTTGGCTCTTTCGCCAAGCCCCATATCAAAAACCTTCATCCTCAACTCATCCGTTGTTATTTCAGCTCCGGGTCGTGGGAGTTGGTTGACGAAATCATCGATATCGTGCAAGTACCCCATCACATCTTCCCTTGCTAAGCCATAGAACCTCGGAAGTTGTTGGAATGCGTGGTTCTTGATTTCCAGATCTCGAGTTGCAGACGAAAGAACAATCGCCGGTCCCCTCATACGATCCTTGGAGGGTTGAACCCATGCTTTCAGTGGTCTAGCTTCTGCCATTCCGTCGATTTCCTTGAAAAGACTGTGTAGAAATTCAGAGAAATCGGTATCCTCTATTTCCTCTAATTCACGCCTTTGTAGTAGTCGCCTTCTTTGGTGGTAGACTCTGTCGATCACATCAATTGAATCAGCAAGCGGTGTTCCTTTAGATCGTGTATGTGGCATACACTATCTGTAACAAACTAGGAAATGAGTATCAGGGAGAGATTAAAAAGGAAAACTAAAAACTACTAGAACTAGGAATTGAATGGTGAAAATATAAGCAAATTAAACAGAAAAATGGAGTATAGTCCCTGGCAACGGCGCCAATTTGATGAACTGAGAATTGTCGGGTTCCAATTAATCAAATAAATTTGTATTTAGCCAAAGGCAATTCACAACTACAACGAAAACCGTAGTGTAGCAGTAGAATAACCTCGAGTGTCGATCTCTAAGGACTATAACTAGCTTTATCTAATCTAACTTAAGAATATAAAACAGCAGACGACTTAGCGAAGGTTTTTCTTAACAGATAATGGAGATTGGTGATAGTATGGTCATTCAAAGCATAACATGTTAATAATCATGCGTAAATTCCTCGGTCTTGCATGGAGATCTTTGATCAATGAATTGTCCAGTTGTGTTCCGTAATTATTCAACACTACGATGATATAGATTTAGATAGATCAAAGAAATAAAGCAATAACTCAGAGTATAATGCGCGATATAGCCATTAGCATAATTATCAACCCTTCGCTAAGAAATCACATACTATCACCAAAGAGAAGTTTAGCTACTCATAGTTGTCATGCAATCAACAGAAATCATACCACGAATGAATGAAAACTTGATGAAAGATATATAAAAATAAGTAGAAAAGCTGTAAGATACAATGTTACCGAAGGTTGTCAATCTCCGAAGAACCGCGATCTTATAAGCTCCAAACTGCTAAGAAAAAGTATCTCCTACGCTAAGAACCCCCAAAACAGGCTCTGGGAAATTCCTACCTAAAACTACAGAGAAAGGTGAGAGAAAAGGTCTGGAAAAGTATGAAAAACGGAGAAAACTGAGCAACTATATATAGGCTTTCGAATTGTGTGGGGCGAAGGGCCCCACACACCGGGCGATTCGCCTGGTGTGGGGCGATTCTCCCCACGTCCCGGGCGACTCACCCGGGAGAGTTTTTCGGCCCAAAACGCGTTTTCGACGTGTTTTTGGATTTCTTCCCCTTTTCGGACTCGGTTTCTACCTTCTAGTGACCTTCTAGACTCCATATTCGGTCCCTAGACTTCAAATCCTATCTGAATCTTTCAGATACTGCAATTAGGCTTCTGGAACACCAATTCCTTGTCTACTTCAATATAATTGCCCGGAAAACCTCGTTTTTCAACCAAAACCTGTAAAATAAAAACTAAAGGGAAACGTGACACTATTCTAATAAAGTGCACTAAAACATAGCTAAATTAACATAGCGGATAGCTAAAATAGGTGAAAAAGACTCAAATGAAAGTGTAAAATACACATTCATCAACGTTGCAAGATAGATTTACCTTCGGGACAATGTTTAGAACTTGATAGTGTTTATTTTGTTCCATCCATTGTCAGAAATATTATTTCCATTCCATTGTTAGACAATATGGGTTTTTCCTTTCGATTTGCGAATAATACTTGTTATTTTTCATTAAATGATCAGTATTATGGAAAAGCTCGCTTAGTGAATGGTTTATATATTTTGCAAAGTACTCTACCTTTATTTCAAATACATAACAAACAACCGTCTTCAAGTAGGAAGAATAATCCATCTTATCTATGGCATTGTCGGCTAGGCCATATCAATGAAACACGGATTCAAAGACTAAGGAAGTTGGACTACTTAGAACCATTTGATTTTGAATCATATGGTACATGCGAATCATGTGTTAAGGGTAAGATGACGAACAAACCTTTTGTTGGACAAGGTGTTCGTGCCACTCGCTGCTTAGAGCTCATACATACCGATGTATGTGGACCTTTTAAAGTCCATGCGCGTGGGGGTTATCCTTACTTCGTTACCTTTACTGACGATTTCTCAAGGTATGGATATATTTATCTTATGAAGAATAAATCCGAGACCTTTGGGAAATTCAAGGAGTTTAGGAATGAGGTCGAGAATGAATTGAACCTAAGGATAGTCACTCTTCGATCAGATCGAGGAGGTGAATACCTTAGTGAAGAATTTATCGACTACTTGAAGGAAAATGGAATTCAATCGCAATGGACTCCTCCTGGAACACCACAGTTAAATGGTGTGTCTGAGAGGAGGAATCGAACCCTGTTAGACATGGTAAGATCAATGATTGGATTCTCGACTCTTCCAAAATATCTGTGGGGATATGCACTACAAACTGCAATCTACATTCTGAACCGTGTACCATCTAAATCAGTGGAGAAAACTCGTTATGAGTTATGGAAGGGAAAGAAGCCCTCACTGGGCTATCTTAGACCTTGGGGCTGTCCTGCAATAGTCAAACTGATGCTCACTGATAAGTTAGATGCCAAGGGTGTCAAAGTATATTTCATAGGCTATCCTCGTCAGACAAGAGGCTATGAATTCTATCATGCTGAAGATCACAAGGTGATCGTATCTAGAAACGTCAAGTTTTTAGAAGTTGAATACCTCGAAGAAGAGATGTTAGATGACATGATAGAACTTGAAGAAATTCAAGACTTTGACACGCGCGAACATGAGTTCTCTAAATCTTCTGATTTGGACTCAAGTTTAGTGGGAGCTTTCGAAGCAGACAAGGGTAATGATATGACACTTGCTAGGCATGTCATAGTCAGTGGGAGTCATGTGATTAGATCAACAGTTGAAACCACACCAACAGAACCCATTGTCAACCAACCTGTGCAACAAGTTGCACAAGAGCAGCCTCCCGCAAGGGAACAGGGTCGCGGGGCGCGACCAGCTGCATCAGTACCCACTAATAATGTTCGTGTTACACGAAGCCAGAAACGAAAAGCACCAGAACCAGTCGAGCTCCGTAGGTCGAAGAGGATCCTAAAAGGACCTCAGAAGCAAAGCCTTATGACAGAAGACATCAGTGAACTTGATGTCGGCTTACCAGATCGGGAAGATCCCGAGACCTACAAAGAGGCAATAATTGATATTGACTCAGACAAATGGCAAGAGGCCATGGAATTGGAAATGGACTCCATGTACCAGAACCAAGTTTAGAACTTGGTACATTTGCCCCAAGGGGTTAGACCTATTGGGTGCAAATGGGTCTTTAAATGAAAGACAGATGCCGATGGCAAGGTACAAACGCACAAAGCTAGGCTTGTGGCGAAAGGATACATGCAAAGGTATGGCATCGATTACGATGAAACCTTTTCACCGGTAGCAAAATTGAAGTCCATTCGAATTCTACTTGCGATAGCTGCCTACTATGATTATGAGATCTGGCAAATGGATGTAAAGACTGCCTTCCTCAATGGAAACCTTGAGGAAGAGGTCTATATGGTACAGCCGGAAGGTTTTATTAGTAAAACCAGGCCAACTGTTGTATGCAAATTACAAAGATCCATCTATGGGCTAAAGCAAGCGTCAAGGAGCTGGAATATCCGCTTTGATGAAGCTGTCAAATCATTTGACTTCATCAAAAGCAAGGAAGATCCCTGTGTCTACGCTAGACACAGCGACAAAGGAGTCGTTTTCATGATCATTTATGTTGATGACATTTTGATCATGGGAAACGATGCCTCTATGCTAGAAGAGACTAAAGTTTGTTTATCAAGTACCTTCTCGATGAAGGACTTGGTTGAAGCGAACTACATCCTAGGGATCAAGATCTTTAGAGATAGATCCAATAGGATGTTAGGATTGACACAGTCCACCTACATCGATAAAATACTGAAGCGTTATAAGATGGACGACTCAAAGAGAGGCTTTCTCCCAGCTAGGCATGGGATTGTCTTATCAGTTAAGGATGGTCCTAAAATTGATGAAGAAAGAAACGCAATGAGTCGTGTGCCCTATGCTTCGGCAGTAGGGTCTATAATGTATGCAATGAATTGCACAAGGCCCGATGTGCCATATGCGCTTAGTGTCACTTGTCGACACCAACAGAATCCAGGAGTACCTCACTGGACTGCTGTAAAGAACATTCTTAAGTACCTTCGACGGACTAAAGAGATGTTCTTGGTGTTTGGTGGAGAACCAGAATTAAAGAAGTTGTCTCGATTTCAGAGTTCTTGAAGGAATTGAGGGTTGTTCCTGCTCCCAGTCCAATAACTATTTATTGTGACAATACGGGCGCCGTCGCTCAAGCTAGGGAGCATCTACAAACAAGAACAAACATGTACTTAGAAAATATCACGTTATACGTGAGATTATTGATAGAGGAGAAGTTAGTATAGAACGTGTCTCTACCACGAACAACGTGGCAGATCCTTTCACCAAGGTCTTATCAGTGGAAGTCCACTGAAGACATTATGCTAATCTGGGTATTAGGCATAAAGGTGACTGGCTCTAGTCCAAGTGGGAGATTGATAGTGTATATGTCCTAGAGACAGTCCTTATTAAGGGAATGGAGCACTTATAGAGGGCATATATGTACTATTACACAGGTCAACGTAATATAATATATGTTTGTTGTTTTACTATTGAGTATCGCTTTCATATTTATATTACACCAGGCATGCAACTTGTCATATCTCTATTACTGTCTGTATTGATATTAAACATGTCCCCTCGGAAAGATGACCGATCACACAGATAGTGGGAGCTATGTGAGTTATCATCTATCCCAAACTCTCCCTAGTCGAGGTTCATCTCGGATGTAGGGGTCTGAATGAACCAGATGAGACTAGTATGCGTGGAGGTTATACTTGTTGGAGCAAGTGTGAGCCGATCCCACGGCCACGGAACAGATTGTTGGACAATCGAGAAATGTTCCCATAACTGCGCATAGTTGTTCGAAGAAGGATTATCGAACAATGGAAGTACCCACCGGACACTCCCATCGATGTATGCTCTACACCGAAGTGTCTATGGGAACCGGTAAGTTGTCGAAGTGATGCAGTCGTCCTTTGGACTTACAGGACTTTATCATCACATTTGTTGCCCCATATCCTTGGTGGACCCGTCGATGTCAGCTCTGAATAAGCAGTTGACCTAAGACACGATCCAGGATTATGGCTACATACATATATATATACATACATATATATATGTATGTATTTCTGAGATGCTTTCCATAGGGTGCTTTAATTCTGAACTTTCATTGCGTTTTCTTGTATTGGCGACCTCGTCTTACAGACTCGCAGTGATCGTCAGATTAGAGTAAGCCTATGGTTATGACTTACTGCATATTGTATCTAGCGACCTCGATAGGTACAATATGTAGGGCATCGGGTTAAATTAGATTTAACAACCAAGAGTTGCGTGACGCAATTGGATAGTCCTACCGGTCATATTATGCTATGCGACCAGCCCCCGTTGGAGTATAGCATAGTATGGATTTGGATCTTGGCCACTACGGTAACTTGTTGGACATTACCCGTATGTTTGTTGTGGGGGCAAGCATATGTGAAAATAGTGGGAGCTAAACAGCTAAAGGACCTTGTTGTTTAGTTATGTTGACTGTGTATTTAGAACTAATATTTCAATAGTTGATTTATTATTTCCGTTCTATATTATTTCTCCTTAGGATATTAGAAATGGCGAGTATCTCGCTCCGTGCTGTCTTAGAGAAGCAAATTTTGACCGGACCAAACTTCCTAGATTGGATCAGGAATATACGTTTGGTGCTGAGGTACGAAAGGATTGAGTACGTCTTGGACGAGGTCATTCCCGTGTGCCCCGAAAATCAGACTGCCGATCAGGTTGCTGCTTGGAATCAAGCCAACAAGGCAAAGTCTGATAAGCATCTTGAGGATGCTAGATCCGCGCAGTGTATTATGATGGTGGCAATGAGCAATGACCTGCAGAGGCAACATGAAAGCATGTTGTCGTATGAGATGCTGAAGCATCTTGAGTCGTTGTTTAAGACGACAGCTAGAAGTGTTGAATTTGATTTTATCAAAGAGATACACAGATGCAAGCTCAGTGAAGGAGGGAACATGTCTGAGCATGTTCTCAAAATGATTGGTCTCATTGAAAAGCTTGCCGATGCCGGCGTTAAGCTAGAGAACAAGATCATGGTGATCTTTGTCCTTCAATCATTGCCGAGTTCGTATTCGCAGTTCATCATTAACTACACGATGAATGCGAAGGACGTAACACTGCTTGAACTTCATAATCTGCTGAAGACATATGATCAAACTCTTCCTAAGAAGGAAAGTCGATCATGCTTGTTGGGCAACCGTCTAACCCAAACCCGAGAAACAAAGGTGCTAAGGGTAAGGGAAAGTCGGGAGCCAAGGCTAACACTTGGAGTGATAAACCTAAGCGTCCGAACCAGAAAAGGAAGTTCAATAGAAGCGGAAGGGTGCGCACAGATGAATGTCTTTTCTGTAAGCAGAAAGGACATTGGAAGAAAGATTGCCCTAAGCTGAGGGCAGATCAAGCTATGAAGCCACCAACTGCTGGCTCAGGTATGTTTGTTATTGAAATGAACATGACTACTTTTGACTCCAATGGTTGGGTATTAGATACAGCATGTGGCTCGTACATTTGTAATAATGTCTAGGGGCTAATTGATCACAGGCTAGTCAAGCAAGGTGAAATCGACTTGCATCTTGCATGTTGGGAACGACAATCCAGTTGAAGCCAAACGCGTTGGACGCTTGATGAACTGAGAATTGTCGGGTTCCAATTAATCAAATAAATTTGTATTTAGCCAAAGGCAATTCACAACTACAACTAACACCGTAGTGTAGCAGTAGAATAACCTCGAGTGTCGATCTCTAAGGACTATAACTAGCTTTATCTAATCTAACTTAAGAATATAAAACAGCAGACGACTTAGCGAAGGTTTTTTTTAACAGATAATGGAGATTGGTGATAGTATGGTCATTCAAAGCATAACAGGTTAATAATCATGCGTAAATTCCTCGGTCTTGCATGGAGATCTTTGATCAATGAATTGTCCAGTTGTGTTCCGTAATTATTCAACACTACGAAGAAAAATCGAAGGTTGTCAATCTCCGAAGAATCGCGATCTTACAAGCTCCAAAATGCTAAGAAAAAGTATCTCCTACGCTAAGAACCCCCAGAACAGGCTCTGAGAAATTCCTACCAAAAACTACAGAGAAAGGTGAGAGAAAAGGTTTGGAAAAGTATGAAAAATGGAGAAAACTGAGCAACTATATATAGACTTTCGAATTGTGTGGGGCGAAGGGCCCCACACACCGGGCGATTCGCCTGGTGTGGGGCGATTCGCCCCACATCCCGGGCGACTCGCCCGGGAGTGTTTTTCGGCCCAAAACGCGTTTTCGACGCGTTTTTGGATTTCTTCCCCTTTTCGGACTCGGTTTCTACCTTCTAGTGACCTTCTAGCCTCCAGATTCGGTCCCTAGACTTCAAATCCTATCCGAAATCTTTCAGATACTCCAATTAGGCTTCTGGAACACCAATTCCTTGTCTACTTCAATATAATTGCTCGGAAAACCTCGTTTTTCAACCAAAACTTGTAAAATAAAAACTAAAGGGAAACGTGACACTATTCTAATAAAATGCACTAAAATATAGCTAAATTAACATAGAGGATAGCTAAAATAGGTGAAAAAGACTCAAATGAAAGTGTAAAATACACATTCATCAAACTCCCCAAACCGAACCTTTGCTTGTCCTCAAGCAACTAAGCTAGACTCTAATGAAAAAAACAATGCAACACACAAAATGGAGTCTCATGCCAAAATGAACTAATCTACCGAATCTATCAAAAAACATATGAACAAAAACCATACAAGTCATAACATGAATATAGGTTGAAGAATGCCTCGATTGACTTATACACATTCACATAAGCACTTATGTCAAGACATGATAGTCTCTCGTAACATTCTCTACCTGGACCTAGTCAGTGACGACGTAATGAAATATGTTAAGATACGAATGGTTGTCCCGTGCCTATGAAACTGAGGTCTTACTGCTGTTCACCAAGTTAAGACTTTTCCTCAAAGAGGTCGAACCAGTACTGGCTCTCATCAAACGAAGGAGGGTTCCCTATAAAAGATAACACTCCCCTATTCTACCCATCTCTCAAGCAAAGCCTTAAGCTATTCACCACTTCCTGAATGGCAGGACGAGGGTGGTCTAGAACAGATGACACTCAAAAACAAAAGAAAAGATAGAAAATTACAACACGATTACGAACATTACAAGAATTGGAAAATGAGACACAACACTTTGCTAAACTGCTTTTTGACTTTCTTTTTTGGACCCTCCTTTGCTCTTTTGGGGTCTTTTTCTTTTTTTCTTTTTTTTCCTTTTCCAGTTTCTTTTTTTATTCTTTCCTGGAATTTTTTTTTTCTTTTTATCGATTTTTTAGCCAGCAGTAGCACAACGAAAAGAGAAACAAAATAACTCACAAACGACTTCCCCAAACCCATTCGAAAGAATAGGTTGGAGTACAAAATTTACGAGAAAGGAAAAATAAACTCACAACACAGAATTGAAAAACGAAAAAACAAGTCTAATGATAGTGTAACCCCCTCCCCAAACCTATTCGAAAGAATAGGTTGCAAACAAAGGATCACACAACCTCACACTACCTCCTTCCTAGGCATTTAGCAATCTCAAAGCATGGTGAAGACTCGTTGCCTCTTAGGTACATAATTACTCGGGAAAATGATGAATGTGTTTTTTACACTTTCATTCGAGTCTTTTTCACCTAATTTAGCTATCCTCTATGTTAATTTAGCTATATTTTAGTACATTTTATTAGAATAGTGTCACGTTTCCCTTTAGACTTTATTTTACAGGTTTTGGTTGAAATTCGGAGATTTACGGGCAATTATATTGAAGTCTACAAGGAATTGGTGTTCCAGAAGCATATTTGGAGTATCTGAAGGTTTCCGGATAGGATTTGGAGTCTAGGGGCCGAATCTGGAGGTTAGAAGGCTACTAGAAGTCATAAACCGAGTCCGAAAAGGTGAAGAAATCCAAAACCGCGTCGAAAACACGAAAATCTCGCGTTTACACTGGGGGGCGAACCGCCCCAGCTCTCGGGCGAACTGCCCCAGAGGAATTCCGGGCCCATATATAGTTGCGAGTTTTCTCTCCGAAAATCAAATCTTTCCGAGCCTACTTTCTCACCTCTCTCTATAGTTTTAGGTAGGAACTACCCGGGGCCTGTCCTGGGAGTTCCATAGCTTAGGGGATACTTTTTCATAGCAGATTGGAGCGCGTAGGATCACAATCATCCGGATATTGACAACCTTCGGTAACTTTGTATCTTACAACTTTTATCTACTTATTTTATATATTCTTTCAATATGTTTTCTTCTATGATTGCTATTGATTGCATGCACATTATGAGTAGCTAAATTTATCGTTGGTGGTAGTATGTGAATTCTTAGCGAGGGAAGATAATCATGCTAATGGCTATATCGCGCATTATACTCTGTGTCATTGCTTTATTTCGTTGATGAGTTGAACACCAAAATTCTCGTATGTTGTATTGATCATTATGCACACTAGGACACTTGTCGGCCAATCAGACTTAATTATCTTCGTAGTGTTGAATGATTACGGAACACAATAGGACGTTAGTTGTTGACAGGTCAGACCCATACTATCTTCGTAGTGCACAATACTTACAACAGGACCCAAGATTCATTCAAAGATCTCTATGCAAGACCGAGGAATTTATGCATGATTATCAACCCATTATGTTAAGAAGGACCATACTATCACCAACCTCCATTATCTGCTTGAAAACCCCCTATTGCTTTTTATTTGCTGTTTTATATTCTCTTATTAAATAGATAAAGCTAGTTATAGTCCTGAGAGAACGACACTCGAGTCATTCTGCTGCTACACTACGATTTTCGTTGTAGTTGTGGATTGCCTTTGGCAAAATAACAAATTTATTTGACTGAACCGGGACTGACAAACTCGCGTTCATCAAATTGGCGCCGTTGCCGGGGACTATACTCCTTTTTTCTATTTAATTTGTTTTTATTTACAGCTTTAAATTCCTATTTCTTTTAGTTTTAGTTTTCCTTTTTAATCTCTCTCTGCTTTCCTATCTGTTTCTAATTCACTTTTCCTAGCTTTAGTAGTATTCGATATCTAGAAATATTCTCGATTGTCGAAATTTCTAACGAGGCTGACTTTTAGTTTTGAGTTACTCCTGATACAAGATTTCCAGGTATGACGACCTTAAAAGCTCGCTTGACACCGAAGTTCTCGCAAGTCAGGAGGGGGTCAGCTATATACTTGGAAGAAGAGTTATCGGGGTACGAGGTAACAAACACCATAGTAAGAAGGATACCAAGGTTCGAAGAAGGAGAAGATATGAATCCAATAAGCTTCATCAGATCCTATGAAGAGGAGATAGCAAAAGTTCCAGCAAAAGGGTTCACAGAGGACCAATTATGCCGGAAATTATTTCCTTTTGCTTTGGGATATGAACCGAGGATATGGATAGCAAGGTTAGCACCAGGATCACTAAAAACCTGGAACCAAGTAGTAGAGGAGTTCTTAGCACGTTTCATGCCTTACCATGAGACGGTGGCACTACGGAATCGGATCGAATACTTCAAGCAAGGAGAATACGAGCGGTTCTGTGACACCTATGAACGTTTTGAGCTGTATAAACGTGAGTGCCCCCATCACCATTTCGACGACGGGGAGCTGATTTGGTTCTTTGTTGGAGGACTACGAGATGAAGTTAGGCTTCAAATAGATGGGATATGTGGAGGATTTGAAGAATGTACAGTTGAAGAGGCAGTGAAGGTCTTTCAAACATACGCCAATGGATCCGCGCAATCCGAGAAAATAATGTCGAATGAAGTCGCCAACATATACTCGAATCAAGTCGAAACTGACGGATTATACGAAGACTATTCTGAAGACGAGGACATCAGTGAGGAGGAGGAACTTGCGTTTTATGCAGGGATTAAGGCCATCGAGAGTGTCTTCGAAGTAGCACACGCAGGGCAAGCTGAGAACAATCTTCGCATCGAGAAGGCTTTTGAAGCGATCGAAGTAACTGAGCAACTAATAAAAGAACTTAGCCTACTGAAGTGTGGAAGGTGCGGTGAAGAAGTCGAGGACACCGCACAAGAAGTAGCAAGCAAACCACCCGAGGTGAGGAGCGAATCACCCACCAACTACAGGGAACCAAACAGTCCGAGTCTTACTGATGAGACATCTGAAGCTGATCCCGATCAATCTCCAGCCGATGCAACTGAAGAGAATGAGTGCGAAGAAGTGAAACTACTGCTCCGAGGAGGCAAGATGACCAAAATTCCCAACTTCATACGTCCTAAGCGGGTGGAGCCTATTGAAATCGATAATAGAGAGCCAATCACAGAACAAGAGGATGACGAAAGATCCAAAGAACCTCAAGAAGTTCCAGAAAGGAATGATGAACCTAGACCAATTGTAATACACATAGATGACGACGAGGTCGAAGTTGGAGTCAGTATACCAGGAGATCTTCACAAATCTTCCAATCCATATGTACCTCCAAAGCCACATGTACCATACCCGAGTCGGATCAAACCAGCCAAGAAGGATATTCAAGATTCACCCTTGTTCCAACGACTGTCAAAAGTAGAAGTCAATGTACCTCTCTTGGAGTTAATCCAGAACATTCCAGCTTATACGAAATTCTTTCGTGAGATCAAGAACAAAAGGATTACTTCAGGAAAGGAAGTAAATGGGGTTGAAACAGTCAACTCGCTTGCCGGACTGCCCATGAAGAAAAAGGATCCTGGCAGTTTCATAATCAACATCGCCTTAGGGAATGGACGAACTACACAGGCAATGCTTGACTTAGGAGCTAGCATTAACTTAATGCCGTATTCGGTATACAAGGCCCTGGAACTCGGAGAATTGACACCAACTGATATGGTGGTCCAAATGGCAGACCAAAGTGTGAAGAGACCAGTAGGGATAATAGAGGACATCCTTGTGAAAGTAGACAAATTGATAATCCCAGCTGATTTTGTGGTGATGAAGTCCGCAGACGAGGGAAAGAGCCATATCCGTGAGCACATAGTACTACTTGGGAGACCGTTCATGGCAACTACCAGCACATGCCTTGAACTTAAGGGCAAGAAGATAACCATGGAGGTAATGGGCGAAAAGATTGAGTTGGTAGGATGTAGCATCAGAGATAAGGAAGTTGCAGAGGAGTTAAAATTTGTCGATTGTTACGAATCCGTAATTCCCGAATTTCATCATAGCCATAGCAATCGCGAACCACTTGAGGAAGCACTTACAATGCAAGCTGAGACATACTACATGACCGAAGAAGCAAGGGAACTAGTCGAATTAATGGATAGCACACCAGAAATTCCAGCAGGAGAAGAGGTACTTGAACCTTTAGAGGAAGAAGAATAAGAAAGTGGGTTTCCTGAAGAACCCAGCTTAGAATTAAAACCTCTTCCTGAGCACCTCAAGTATGTGTACTTGGGAGAAAATCAGAAGAAGCCCGTGATTGTATCCTCACATCTCTCCAACAATGAAGAAAGTAAGCTGATCGAGGTATTGAAGGAAAACTCCGCAGCTATAGGATGGGGGATCAGCGATATCAAGGGAATTAGCCCTACAAGATGCGTGCACAACATCACTCTAGAACAAGATGCCAAACCTGTTAGGCAACCTCAGAGAAGAATAAATCCAGCAATGCAAGAGGTGGTAAAAAAGGAAGTGATCAAGTTACTAGATGCTGATATGATTTACCCCATTCCAGATAGTCGATGGGTGAGCCCAGTACATGTAGTTCCTAAGAAATCAGGAGTCACTGTGGAAGAGAATGAGAAGGGAGAATTGGTACCGGTTAGAAAGACCACTGGATGGCGGATGTGCATTGACTACAGAAGATTAAATGCCGCCACTAAAAAGACCACTTCCCTTTACCATTTATAGATGACATGCTAAACCGCCTTGCGGGGCGGAAGTTCTATTGTTTTCTTGATGGTTTATCAGGTTTCTACCAGATTCCAATAGCACCAGAGGATCAGGAGAAGACGACATTCACTTGCCCATTCAGAACATTTGCCTATAGGAGGATGCCATTTGGACTATGCAATGCTCCCGCCACTTTTCAAAGGTGCATGCTTTCTGTTTTCTCTGACATGGTAACAAAATTTGTTGAAGTTTTTATGGATGATTTTCCCCTATTTGGTGATTCATTTGATGAGTGCTTGCAAAGATTAGATCTAGTTTTAAAAAGGTGCATTGAATGCAACTTGACCTTAAGCTGGGAGAAGAGTCATTATATGGTTAGAGAAGGCATTGTTCTAGGACATATAGTTTCTGAAAGAGGTATTGAGGTAGACAAGGCTAAGATAGAAATCATTGAAAAACTTTCCCCGCCTACTTGTGTGAAAGAATTACAATCTTTTCTTGGCCATGTAGGATTTCATAGGAGGTTTATTAAAGATTTTTCGAAAATTGCTAAACCTTTAAGTAGATTGCTTGCTAAAGATGTGGTTTTCCATTTCTCTAATGATTGCCTAGTTGCTTTTAATACTCTTAAGGAAAAGCTTGTTTCTGCCCCCATTGTTGTGCCGCCTGACTGGAATCTCCCTTTCGAAATTATGTGTGATGCTTCGAATTTTGCTATGGGTGCTGTTTTATGCCAAAAAGTTGATAAGCAGTATCGTGTGATTTATTATGTTAGTAAGACTCTAGACTCCGCACAGGTTAATTATACAACAACTGAAAAAGAATTTTTAGCTGTTGTCTTTGCTTTACAAAAGTTTAGATCTTATTTAATTGGTCATCCTTTGAATGTCCATACTGATCATGCTGCTTTGAGACATTTGATAGCTAAGCAAGATTCTAAGCCTAGATTAATCCGTTGGGTCCTTTTGCTGCAAGACTTTGATTTGACTATAGTAGATAGAGCTGGCAAGGAGAATTTAGTAGCAGATCATTTATCTAGAATACCAAATATCCCTGTTGATCTAATACCCATTAATGAAGATCTTCCCGATGAGCATCTAATGAAGGCTAATGAGGAGCCTTGGTATGCAGATATTGTAAACTATTTGGCTATGAATATTTGCCCCACTAACTTTTCAGCTTCAGACAAGAGAGCTCTTGCCAAGCAATGCAGGACTTACATATGGGATGATCCGCATCTATTTAAGGAAGGAGCTGATGGGATTCTAAGAATATGCGTGCCACATGAAGAGCAACAAAGTATACTGAGCCATTGCCATGAGCTTAACTGTGGGGGGCACTACAGTGGATTGAAGACAGCACGCAAGGTATTGCAGGCAGGATTTTTCTGGCCAACAATATACAAAGATGCTCGAAGTTTTGTGAAGAATTGTGACCCATGTCAACGAGGAGGTGGTATCGGCAAGAAAGATGAAATGCCCCTTCAAACGAATCTAGTGGTAGAACCTTTCGATGTTTGGGGCATTGATTTTATGGGACCATTTCCAAACAGTGGAGGCTATGAGTACATTCTTGTTGCAGTGGATTACGTGACTAAATAGGTAGAGGCAATTCCTACAAAACAAATGACGGCGCAGTGGTTATAAAGTTCTTGAAGGAAGTCATATTTTCGAGGTTTGTGTGCCCTAGGACAATCATCAGTGATGGAGGGTCACACTTTGTCAATAGAACATTTCCCTCACTTCTTAAGAGATATAGTGTCCACCATAGCGTCGCTACACCTTATCACCCACAGACATCGGGGCAAGTAGAAGTCAGCAACCGTCAGATCAAGAAGATCCTTGAGCGAGTAGTGAAGCCTAGCAGGAAGGATTGGGCAGGAAAATTGAATGATGCACTTTGGGCGTACTGAACTAGCTACAAGACAGTGATCGGAACCACTCCGTACAGACTTGTGTATGGGAAAGCATGTCATCTTCCCGTGGAACTAGAGCACAAGGCATATTGGGCAATTAAAGCGCTCAACCTAGATATTGGGAAGGCTGGCGAGGAACGATTGTTGCAATTAGATGAGCTTGATGAATTACGACTAGCTGCTTATGAAAATGCAAAGATTTATAAGGAACGTACTAAGAAGTATCATGATCGTGGTATAGTACGTAAAGAATTAATTCCTGGACAAAAAGCTTTGGTGTTTAATTCTCGCCTTCGACTATTTCCTGGAAAGCTCCGTACTCGTTGGGATGGACCGTACGAAATTCTCGAAGTTGCTCCCCATGGAGTTGTTAAACTCTTCGATCCAAAGACGGGAAATACCTTCAAAGTGAATGGCCAACGAGTGAAGCCGTACTTCGAAATATCTAGTGATCAAAGGGAGATGATCACCTAGAGCTTACCCTTACCGCCTCCACTGAAGGTTAGTATGTTTTGTTTTCTCACGAGTTTAGTTGAGTATTATAGGTAACTTATACAAGCATTGACTCTCACCTTGGATTCACTTTCGACGTTCGGGACGAGCGATGACGTTCAGGTTTGGGGAGAAGGTTATCGCTGGTTATCTCTTTACTTATCTTGCTTATGAAAAGCTCGTGAATTTTTTTGCATTTGCACGTTTACTGCTTTCCTAGGATAGTTTTGCATGTTTTTTATGGAGTTTATTGCCGAATTTTTCGAACTTTTTTATTGGGTAGATCAACTAGCTATGCCATTAATCGTTTGCTTCATCTCTATGAATTTGTTTGAAGTTTATCTCCCTTAGCTTGTCACATTTATGTATTGCACTTAGTTGAGCTAGGTAGTCTCGACATCACTTAGTGGTGTTTTCTCTACTGCGGTTCACGAAGACCTTTATAATAGGATGATGCATGTTAGGGTCTTATGGTTGTTTTCCCGAGTAATTATGTACCTAAGAGGCAACAACTCTTCACCATGCTTTGAGATTGCTAAATGCCTAGGAAGGAGGTAGTGTGAGTTTGTGTGATCCTTTGTTTATAACCTATTCTTCCGAATAGGTTTGGGGAGGGGGTTACACCATCATTAGACTTGTTTCTGTTTTTCATTTTTCGTATCGTGAGTTTATTTTTCCTTTTCTGTAATTTTGTACTCCAACCTATTCTTTCGAATAGGTTTGGGGAAGTCGTGTGAGTCATTTTGTTTCTCTTTTGTTATGCTACTGCTGGCTAAGAAAAAATCGAAAAAAAAAGAAAAAAGAAAAATTCCAGAAGAAAAAAAAAAAGAAAAAAAGAATCTGGAAAGAAAAAAGAAAAAAAAGAGAAGACCCCAAAAAAGCAAAGAAGGGTCCAAAAAGAAAAAGCCAAATAGCAGTTTAGCAAAGTTTGAGTCTTTTCCATTTTTCGTATTGTTCGTAATTGTGTTTTTCTATTTTTTATCTTTTTTGTCTTGAGTCTCATCTGTTCTAGACCACCCTCGTCCTGCCATTCAGGAAGTGGTGAATAGCTTAAGATTTTTACTTGAGAGATGGGTAGAATAGGGGAGAGTTATCTTTTATAGGGAACCCTCCTTCGTTTGATGAGAGCCAGTACTGGTTCGACCTCTTTTGAGGGAAAGTCTTAACATGGTGGAACAGCAGTAAGTCCTCAGTTTCATAGGCACGGGACAGCCATTTGTATCTTAGCATGCATCATTACGTCGTCACTGACTAGGTCCAAGTAGAAATGTTACGAGAGACTATCTTGTCTTGACATAAGTGCTTATGTGGATGTGTATAAGTCAATCGAGGTATTCTTCAACCTATATTCATGCTTTGATTTATATGGTTTTTGTTCATATGTTATTTGATAGATTCAGTAATTTAGTTCATTTTATTTGGCATGAAACTCCATTTTTGTGTCTTGCATGTTTTTTGTATTAGAGTCTAGCTTAGTTGCTTGAGGACAAGCAAAGGGTCGGTTTGGGGAGTTTGATGAATGTGTATTTTACACTTTCATTCGAGTCTTTTTCACCTAATTTAGCTATCCTCTATGTTAATTTAGCTATATTTTAGTATATTTTATTAGAATAGTGTCACATTTCCCTTTAGACTTTATTTTACAGGTTTTGGTTGAAATTCGGAGATTTACGGGCAATTATATTGAAGTCTACAAGGAATTGGTGTTCCAGAAGCATATTTGGAGTATCTGAAGGTTTCCGGATAGGATTTGGAGTCTAGGGGCCGAATCTGGAGGTTAGAAGGCTACTAGAAGTCATAAACCGAGTCCGAAAAGGTGAAGAAATCCAAAACCGCGTCGAAAACGCGAAAATCTCGCGTTTACACTGGGGGGCGAACCGCCCCAGAGGAATTCTGGGCCTATATATAGTTGCGAGTTTTCTCTCCGAAAATCATATCTTTCCAAGCCTACTTTCTCACCTCTCTCTATAGTTTTAGGTAGGAACTACCCGGGGCCTGTCCTGGGAGTTCCATAGCTTAGGGGATACTTTTTCATAGCAGATTGGAGCGCGTAGGATCACAATCATCCGGAGATTGACAACCTTCGGTAACTTTGTATCTTACAACTTTTATCTACTTATTTTATATATTCTTTCAATATGTTTTCTTCTATGATTGCTATTGATTGCATGCACATTATGAGTAGCTAAATTTATCGTTGGTGGTAGTATGTGAATTCTTAGCGAGGGAAGATAATCATGCTAATGGCTATATCGCGCATTATACTCCGTGTCATTGCTTTATTTCGTTGATGAGTTGAACACCAAAATTCTCGTATGTTGTATTGATCATTATGCACACTAGGACACTTGTCGGCCAATCAGACTTAATTATCTTCGTAGTGTTGAATGATTACGGAACACAATAGGACGTTAGTTGTTGACAGGTCAGACCCATACTATCTTCGTAGTGCACAATACTTACAACAGGACCCAAGATTCATTCAAAGATCTCTATGCAAGACCGAGGAATTTATGCATGATTATCGACCCATTATGTTAAGAAGGACCATACTATCACCAACCTCCATTATCTGCTTGAAAACCCCCTATTGCTTTTTATTTGCTGTTTTATATTCTCTTATTAAATAGATAAAGCTAGTTATAGTCTTGAGAGAACGACACTCGAGTTATTCTGCTGATACACTACGGTTTTCGTTGTAGTTGTGGATTGCCTTTGGCAAAATAACAAATTTATTTGACTGAACCGGGACTGACAAACTCGCGTTCATCAGAAAACAACCATAAGACCCTAACATGCATCATCCTATTATAAAGGCCTTCGTGAACCGCAGTAGAGAAAACACCACTAAGTGATGTCGAGACTACCAAGCTTAACTAAGTGAATACATAAATGTGACAAGCCAAGCGAGAAAAACCTCAAACAAATTCATAGAGATGAAGCATATGATTAATGGCATAGTTAGTTAATCTACCCAATAAAAAAGTTCAAAAAATTTGGCAATAAACTCCATATAAAACATGCAAGACTATCCTAGGATGAATGTAGTGAATGCAACCTAAAAAACTAAGAAAGCAGTAAACGTGCAAATGTAAATGCAGACGGATAAAACATGCAAGGTACTATACTCAACCTACCAATTCCAAGATCTAAACCATCAATGTCAAGCTCCAAACTAACAACTCTGGTTCACTTAAATCCCATCCCCCCTCATGAATTTAACGCTAGTCCCTAGCAGTAAGAAAATGAGAAAATAAGATGTGATACTAGATTTTACCGCATGGTTTGGCCTTGGTCGGCTGAGTATGCTGCTTGTAAGTTATTGGGACTGCTCTGGGAGCCTTATAGGTGATCATCAGGGCTTGTGGTAGGGGCGGTAGTTCCATTAATAGACCAGATAGGAACAACTCCTCCATTTGTATCATCATTGTCCATATGGCCTTCATTGTCACTACTGTCATCACCATCGTCACCAGTAGAGTTGCATTGTCAAAGAGAATCCTCAAGATTAGCCTCCGCTGTTATGGAATCCTCCATCCTGTAGCCCTCCAATAGGCTGTGAACTGTTGAAGGGGAAAGAGCAGTGGTATCAGAGCCTCCCTCTCCAAAGGTTTACACCCCGAGGAAGTTACAGTAAGCTGCTCGGATACTCAGAGGTTGTCTTCCATTTTTTTCAATGTCGACCTCATTCTCTACGGTTGATGCCCCCAATGTCTATATGATGCTCCCTTTAGAGGCAGTCAAAGGGCACCCCTAAGAGGGGCTGGGCACCCATGTCATTATGTTTTGGAACCAAGCTAGCGCTTCGGAACCTTCTAGCCACTGTCGACTCAAGACTGAATTCGTTGTGGTTAGATCATCCCGGTGCCTTCCTATTCACTCGAACTTTGCAGTCCTTGTGATAGATTGCTGACGTAATAATTGTTTTTGTCCCTTCGGCGGTGCATGAATAGGCATAGGAGTCCTTACTCCATGTAGATTCTCGCTCCTCCTCTTGGATAAACCGCGACGTTGTTACAAGAGCCCGTGGCTCGAACGCACCTCTAACGAGATCACTCTCCTTGACATGGTTGTAATCGATCCCCCTCCAATACTTCATAGTATCCAAACGGGAGTGCTCCTCTCCCTTTGTGGCATGGTTCCTACAATAACAGTTAGTACCTCGTATGACACAAAACTGACTCATGCATATGCTAATGTAAGAACTAAACACACGAGTGATAAAATCAACAATCGAACTCCGCAAATCCTTCATGTCTATTCTAGCTACTAATATGCAACAAACCAAAATAAATTCGACGTGCGCATATCGCATTACGCTCTTGCTAGACAACAAATAACCTAAATAATAAGGCTCAATTCATACCATAGTAGCGAAAAATTCTAACATCATAAACCCTCATACCCAACAATTATGCATTCTACCATCACATCCATCATTATTACATCAGTAAACACAATCATATGCAAGGAATCGAAGAAAAAGATACATTGCATAAGAAGATAAAAACATCTAGTAGCAAAATTCCCAAATCAACAATTCAAGCATAATTGAGCATGAAATTGATAGTAAATAATGCTTCTAATCACACAAACAACCTACCCATACATCATGTAAGCCTAATTGAAGCTCGAATTAGAAAACCCCCAAATTTGAAAAATTAGGGTTCATAAGAAGATACCTCAGATCTGGAAAACGAATGCACTAGGGTGAAATCTGTTCGGATGAAAAGTAGGAGCACGTGATGGGCTTCGATTGAAGCTATAGAACACTAATTTGGTGGAGTAATGAAGGTTTTACGAAGATTTGAAGCTATTTTCGCGAGTTTCGTTTTTTTGGGGAGTAAGAAGGGTGAAGAGATGAAGAAATGAGGTGAATGGAAATTTCTCGCGATTTTAAGCCTGCAGAGTCCGTGGGGCGAGTCGCCCCGTGGGGGGCGATTCGCCCCCACCTCATGAGGCGGGGAGACGAAAACTTCCGAAAAACGCGGTTTTAAGTCCCCGAAAACCATTTTTCTCATAAAACCACTCGAAAAATCTCACTCAAACATAACATAAGCACATACGACACAGAGACGAACAAATTTACATATGAAAAGCAAATTGTTCAAGTATGAATGCATGCAATAAAGCGGTAAAAAAAACAATAAAAACTCCGGTTGCCTCCCGGATAGCGCCATTGCTTAAAGTCTTTGACTCGACTCCTGGTTGCGCCTAGCTCTTCTTCTTGAGGGTACTAGACTTCCCCTTCATGGATCTTCTCCTCATGCCACGAACCTGTGAATAAGAATGAACATAGACAGCAAGTGGTGAATTTGATGAACTGAGAATTGTCGGGTTCCAATTAATCAAATAAATTTGTATTTAGCCAAAGGCAATTCACAACTACAACGAAAACCGTAGTGTAGCAGTAGAATAACCTCGAGTGTCGATCTCTAAGGACTATAACTAGCTTTATCTAATCTAACTTAAGAATATAAAACAGCAGACGACTTAGCGAAGGTTTTTCTTAACAGATAATGGAGATTGGTGATAGTATGGTCATTCAAAGCATAACAGGTTAATAATCATGCGTAAATTCCTCGGTCTTGCATGGAGATCTTTGATCAATGAATTGTCCAGTTGTGTTCCGTAATTATTCAACACTACGAAGATATAGATTTAGATAGATCAAAGAAATAAAGCAATAACTCAAAGTATAATGCGCGATATAGCCATTAGCATAATTATTAACCCTTCGCTAAGAAATCACATACTATCACCAACGAGAAGTTTAGCTACTCATAGTTGTCATGCAATCAACAGAAATCATACCACGAATGAATGAAAACTTGATGAAAGATATATAAAAATAAGTAGAAAAACTGTAAGATACAATGTTACCGAAGGTTGTCAATCTCCGAAGAATCGCGATCTTACAAGCTCCAAACTGCTAAGAAAAAGTATCTCCTACGCTAAGAACCCCCAGAACAGGCTCTGGGAAATTCCTACCTAAAACTACAGAGAAAGGTGAGAGAAAAGGTCTGGAAAAGTATGGAAAACGGAGAAAACTGAGCAACTATATATAGGCTTTCGAATTGTGTGGGGCGAAGGGCCCCACACACCGGGCGATTCGCTTGGTGTGGGGCGATTCGCCCCACGTCCCGGGCGACTCACCCGGGAGTGTTTTTCGGCCCAAAATGCATTTTCGACGTGTTTTTGGATTTCTTCCCCTTTTCGGACTCGGTTTCTGCCTTCTAGTGACCTTCTAGCCTCCAGATTCGGTCCCTAGACTTCAAATCCTATCTGGAATCTTTCAGATACTCCAATTAGGCTTCTGGAACACCAATTCCTTGTCTACTTCAATATAATTGCCCGGAAAACCTCGTTTTTCAACCAAAACCTGTAAAATAAAAACTAAAGGGAAACGTGACACTATTCTAATAAAGTGCACTAAAATATAGCTAAATTAACATAGAGGATAGCTAAAATAGGTGAAAAAGACTCAAATGAAAGTGTAAAATACACATTCATCAACGTTGCAAGATAGATTTACCTCCGGGACAATGTTTAGAACTTGATAGTGTTTATTCTGTTCCATCCATTGTCAGAAATATTATTTCCATTCCATTGTTAGACAATATGGGTTTTTCCTTTCGATTTGCGAATAATACTTGTTATTTTTCATTAAATGATCAGTATTATGGAAAAGCTCGCTTAGTGAATGGTTTATATATTTTGCAAAGTACTCTCCTTTATTTCAAATACATAACAAACAACCGTCTTCAAGTAGGAAGAATAATCCATCTTATCTATGGCATTGTCGGCTAGGCCATATCAATGAAACACGGATTCAAAGACTAAGGAAGTTGGACTACTTAGAACCATTTGATTTTGAATCATACGGTACATGCGAATCATGTGTTAAGGGTAAGATGACGAACAAACCTTTTGTTGGACAAGGTGTTCGTGCCACTCGCTGCTTAGAGCTCATACATACCGATGTATGTGGACCTTTTAAAGTCCATGCGCGTGGGGGTTATCCTTACTTCGTTACCTTTACTGACGATTTCTCAAGGTATGGATATATTTTATCTTATGAAGAATAAATCCGAGATCTTTGGGAAATTCAAGGAGTTTAGGAATGAGGTCGAGAATGAATTGAACCTAAGGATAGTCACTCTTCGATCAGATCGAGGAGGTGAATACCTTAGTGAAGAATTTATCGACTACTTGAAGGAAAATGGAATTCAATCGCAATGGACTCCTCCTGGAACACCAGAGTTAAATGGTGTGTCTGAGAGGAGGAATCGAACCCTGTTAGACATGGTAAGATCAATGATTGGATTCTCGACTCTTCCAAAATATCTGTGGGATATGCACTACAAACTGCAATCTACATTCTGAACCGTGTACCATCTAAATCAGTGGAGAAAACTCGTTATGAGTTATGGAAGGGAAAGAAGCCCTCACTGGGCTATCTTAGACCTTGGGCTGTCCTGCAATAGTCAAACTGATGCTCACTGATAAGTTAGATGCCAAGGGTGTCAAAGTATATTTCATAGGCTATCCTCGTCAGACGAGAGGCTATGAATTCTATCATGCTGAAGATCACAAGGTGATCGTATCTAGAAACGTCAAGTTTTTAGAAGCTGAATACCTCGAAGAAGAGAGGTTAGATGACATGATAGAACTTGAAGAAATTCAAGACTTTGACACGCGCGAACATGAGTTCTCTAAATCTTCTGATTTGGACTCAAGTTCAGTGGGAGCTTTCGAAGCAGACAAGGGTAATGATATGACACTTGCTAGGCATGTCATAGTCAGTGGGAGTCCTGTGATTAGATCAACAGTTGAAACCACACCAACAGAACCCATTATCAACCAACCTGTGCAACAAGTTGCACAAGAGAAGCCTCCCGCAAGGGAACAGGGTCGCGGGGCGCGACCAGCTGCATCAGTACCCACTGATAATGTTCGTGTTACACGAAGCCAGAAAAGAAAAGCACCAGAACCAGTCGAGCTCCGTAGGTCGAAAAGGATCCTAAAAGGACCTCAGAAGCAAAGCCTTATGATAGAAGACATCAGTGAACTTGATGTCGGCTTATCAGATCGGGAAGATCCCGAGACCTACAAAGAGGCAATAATTGATATTGACTCAGACAAATGGCAAGAGGCCATGGAATTGGAAATGGACTCCATGTACCAGAACCAAGTTTAGAACTTGGTACATTTGCCCCAAGGGGTTAGACCTATTGGGTGCAAATGGGTCTTTAAACGAAAGACAGATGCCGATGGCAAGGTACAAACGCACAAAGCTAGGCTTGTGGCGAAAGGATACACGCAAAGGTATGGCATCGATTACAATGAAACCTTTTCACCGGTAGCAAAATTGAAGTCCATTCGAATTCTACTTGCGATAACTGCCTACTATGATTATGAGATCTGGCAGATGGATGTAAAGACTGCCTTCCTCAATGGCAACCTTGAGGAAGAGGTCTATATGGTACAGCCGGAAGGTTTTATTAGTAAAACAAGGCCAACTGTTGTATGCAAATTACAAAGATCCATCTATGGGCTAAAGCAAGCGTCAAGAAGCTGGAATATCCGCTTTGATGAAGCTGTCAAATCGTTTGACTTTATCAGAAGCAAGGAAGATCCCTGTGTCTACGCTAGACACAGCGACAAAGGATTCGTTTCATGATCATTTATGTTGATGACATTTTGATCATGGGAAACAATGCCTCTATGCTAGAAGAGACTAAAGTTTGGTTATCAAGTACCTTCTCGATGAAGGACTTGGTTGAAGCGAACTACATCCTAGGGATCAAGATCTTTAGAGATAGATCCAAGAGGATGTTAGGATTGACACAGTCCACCTACATCGACAAAATACTAAAGCGTTATAAGATGGACGACTCAAAGAGAGGCTTTCTCCCAGCTAGGCATGGGATTGTCTTATCAGTTAAGGATGGTCCTAAAACTGATGAAGAAAGAAACGCAATGAGTCGTGTGCCCTATGCTTCGGCAGTAGGGTCTATAATGTATGCAATGAATTGCACAAGGCCCGATGTGCCATATGCGCTTAGTGTCACTTGTCGACACCAACAGAATCCAGGAGTACCTCACTGGACTGCTGTAAAGAACATTCTTAAGTACCTTCGACGGACTAAAGAGATGTTCTCTGTGTTTGGTGGAGAACCAGAATTAAAGATGTCTGGGTATGTCGACGCTGGATTTGAATCAGATCCTGACGACTTTAAGTCACAGACAGGATACGTATTCAAATTGAACAAAGGAGATGTCTGTTGGAAGAGTTCTAAGCAAGCCACAGTTGTTGACTCATCCACAGAAGCCGAGTACATTGCTGCATCAGAAGCATCGAAAGAAGCTGTCTGGATTTCAGAGTTCTTGAAGGAATTGAGGGTTGTTCCTGCTCCCAGTCCAATAACGATTTATTGTGACAATACGGGCGCCGTCGCTCAAGCTAGGGAGCATCTACAAACAAGAACAAACATGTACTTAGAAAATATCACGTTATACGTGAGATTATTGATAGAGGAGAAGTTAGTATAGAACGTGTCTCTACCACGGACAACGTGGCAGATCCTTTCACCAAGGTCTTATCAGTGGAAGTCCACTGAAGACATTATGCTAATCTGGGTATTAGGAATAAAGGTGACTGGCTCTAGTCCAAGTGGGAGATTGATAGTGTATATGTCCTAGAGACAGTCCTTATTAAGGGAATGGAGCACTTATAGAGGGCATATATGTACTATTACACAGGTCAACGTAATATAATATATGTTTGTTGTTTTACTATTGAGTATCGCTTTCATATTTATATTACACCAGGCATGCAACTTGTCATATCTCTGTTACTGTCTGTATTGATATTAAACATGTCCCCTCGGAAAGATGACCGATCACACAGATAGTGGGAGCTATGTGAGTTATCATCTATCCCAAACTCTCCCTAGTCGAGGTTCATCTCGGATGTAGGGGTCTGAATGAACCAGATGAGACTAGTATGCGTGGAGGTTATACTTGTTGGAGCAAGTGTGAGCCGATCCCACGGCCACGGAACAGATTGTTGGACAATCGAGAAACGTTCCCATAACTGCGCATAGTTGTTCGAAGAAGGATTATCGAACAATGGAAGTACCCACCGGACACTCCCATCGATGTATGCTCTACACCGAAGTGTCTATGGGAACCGGTAAGTTGTCGAAGTGATGCCAGTCGTCCTTTGGACTTACAGGACTTTATCATCACATTTGTTGTCCCATATCCTTGGTGGACCCGTCGATGTCACCTCTGAATAAGCAGTTGATCTAAGACATGATCCAGGATTATGGCTACATACAAATGGGGATGATAAGTGATTCTGTGAAGGATTCATCTCTCAAGTGTAGCACAGGAGAGTACTGCTCATAGTCTTCATAGTTGTGTTGGTAAAGTCACTGGCCAGTGCATTGATATATTATGATGGTCATAAGTATATCTTAGTAACCAAGCAACTCCCTGAGACGCCCATGGATGTATTATTGGGATAGACACATCATCGATCCTAGATGCATTCGAGTCAGTCAGATGAAGGGACGTTACCATCGCCGCGTTGAGCGCAACAGACTTCGCAACGAAAGGGTTTGCTTTGAGAAACCTCTCAAACGTCCTCATGTATTAATATTGCAAATGGAACCGTCTAAGAATTCCATTTTGCCTAGTCTGGGACTTGCTTAATACAATGAGGCCCTATGGGTCACACTATGTGGTGATTCAGTCTATCAGAATATCCTTGAAGATGGAATCGCAATTAATTTGGAATTAATTGTGATTGATGGATTATAATTGATTTTGAATTAATTATAATATTTAGTGGCTCAATTAATGATTTGGAATTATTAATTGAATTGGCTAATTAATTGTATTTTATGTAAATACAATTAAAGATTATATTTTGGAAATATAATAGAGGTTTGATTTCAAAGGATATGTTCATTTAGAATTAACATATGCACATGGGCAAAATCTACTTGGAGTTTGAATTGCCTTAGAACTATAAGTGGGTCCCAAAATCGGGGACCCACCTATTACCCCTGGGAGAGCGCGCGCGCGCAGGAGCTGAGTAGGGGAAGGAGTTCGACTCCTTCCTCTATTAGAAGTCCAATGGATAAGTTAAATTTTCCTGATTGAGTTTTAATTTGATTGGGAATGAATCTAGACTTAATAATGGTTTCCTAGTGCGATAAGAATTAGATTCTTATTCCTTTACGAAGTCTAATTGCTTATGCTTTAGGCTTCTATTGACTACTATATATAGTAGACTATTAGAGAACTTTTTCATTATTCTGAACAATCAATTCTTAGAGAATTATTCTACCCAGTTTTCTTAGAGAAAATAAAAATCTCTCCCCTCCTCTATAAGCCACACGCGCGCGCCACCTTGCCGGAGGAATCGCCGCCCCGTCTTCTTGGTCACACAAAGAATATCCTAGCATTCTTCCGATAGGATGTTCATCCGTGGATACCAAGGTTGAGGTTCTAAGAGCTGGAAACTAACTCTTATTGTCTTGCAGATAATCAGAGTATTGCAGATATCTTCGACTTCGACGAAGGAGAAGATACACCGGATTATTACGAAGACTTGGAAGCTGCTTTGGAAGTAAGGTTAGTCTTCTAATTGACGTGTTTATATATATACGACATATACATAATCAATTAACCTGTATGTTAAGAAAATTTTTGAAATTCCGTTGCGTACCCTAGGCGTAACTCTGACCGTATTTTCTTACACTTAACTTGTCGGTTTGAAGGTGTAGTTAGTAGTGGCGTTTGTTGAGGTTTTGATGTATGAGTAGTTTGTAAGAGTCTCTATTGGTGATTGACTCGTGACTCATAGGTGAAAATCATCTTCCGTATCTAGCTAAGTCCCCTAGACTTGCAACAGAAGGTATGTCCACCTTCGGAACTAGACAAAGAATTGGTGGTACAACTTGCAAACTCCTTGAATATTGGTCTCTTGCTAGTAAGATGGACATACTAGACAAGGGGGGTTGAGTTTTTGTCACGGACATAACGGATAAGGGGTTTCGTATCTCGGTTGTATTCGTTTTCAGTTGAAGTCTAAGTTTCGAGGTTTAGTCTCGTGTGCATATTACTTATGCACCTCTTTGTATTACTGACTTTTTGTTGATTAATATATCTTTAGTCGTTTCAAAAAGAAAAAAAAAAGAAAAAGAAATAAATAAAAAGGTGCACCTACCGTGTTAATATGATTAGTGTTCTCTTTCCCTTTAAACATTTGGAAATATATGTCGACACCAATAAGCTTCGACTTAATTACAAGTGCACTTGCCTAGAGGCGTAGAGGCTAGATCTGACGAGCCTGAATCGGTCGAGTATTTCAATATGTCAATGATTTTGTTCCAGGAAATTACAAAATTCCATGAAGTCTTATATATTGAATAATTAATTTGAATTTCAACTTATTATTGTATAGTAGTATTACCTAATCAATTCAAATTCGGTCTTTAGCATTGAATCATATTCAATTTCATGCAATTGGTATACCCATTTAATTGAGTTCCATCATATGGTTCAAAATAAAATAATTTATATAGCATCATATTTTTTATGATGGAAGAAAGATGGCATTTGTATTTGTCGTGAAATTATCACATGTGTAACTGTTGGATAGCAAAATTTAAGCTATCTTCGTTCCCTCATGTGAATGTGAACATTTAAACTACAGTATATCGATTTCCTCATGTGAATGTGAATATTTAAGCTACCTTCATTCCCTAGTATATTCATATATGAATAATTCAATGTACCTCCATTCCCATAAGTAAATCTGAGCACCGGTCGCTCCGTTCTCCTCCCTCGGAATTCGACAGTTAAGAAGCAGTTTAGATTAGGAGCCACCATAATTTTCGAACCTGTTAAATTCTTTCGAAGCATACTATTGGAATATACTCATCTGAGACCAAGACATCGAGCTCTGATGGAGAGTAACAACTGTGATCAAATTTGATAAGGGAGTTTATTGTAATGGTTCCATCCACTGGCCTAGCAGCGACAATATTAACGAAAATTGGTTGCGCTTTCATGTCGACAGTATGGTGTTGGGCAAAATTCCATCACCCCCACAAGTTGCGGATCATAATGGAAAGACACGTTATTACTTTGGGGAGTCGTGTGATCACTTGCATTTTGCGGGATGCATACTCTCAGAGTACGCTAAGAATCATAGCAGAACAAATAAAGTGAATTGAGTTTATTGAAAGTAAGAAAACTATTGTATATTAAACGTGATTTACAAAGGAAGACATAGCTAGCTATTTATACTACTATAACCCTAATAAAACTATATGTACACGCCTGTCTCCAGCCCTAAACTAACTCTTTTCTTCTTCTCAAACTCTTCCGGAGTTTCCTGATGAGATCTGGACTCTCTCAATATGGCGGTGTTGACCAAGGAGTTAACCTGCTCTGGCTCAACTCCTATGCTAACTCCAGTGTTGTCTTGCTCAACTCCTATGTTAACTCCCGAGTTGTCCGGCTCAACTCCTATGTTAACTTCTGTTCTCGTTCTTCTTTCTTTCATTTCTTGAGATTCCCCCTCAAGATGAGAGTAAATGTTTATTACTCCCATCTTGCCCATGAAGAACTTAATCTTCTCTGATGGCAAAGCCTTAGTGAACATATCTGCCGGCTGTTGTGAAGTGTGGACATAAATCACCTCAATGATCTTACTTTGTACCTTTTCTCTAATGAAATGTTGATCGATCTCAATATGTTTAGTTTTCTCATGATAAACAGGATTCTTAGTCAGGCTAATTGCTGACTGATTGTCACAATACAACTTCGTGGGTTGTTTTTGTTCAAAACCAAAATCTTTCATGATATAATGAATCCACATGATTTCACAAGTGGCATGAGCTATAGCTCTGTATTCTGATTCTGTAGAGGACTTGCTAACAACATTTTGTTTCTTGGTTCTCCAATTAATGAGAGATTTCCCCAAGAAAATGCAGTACCCGGATAGAGATCTTCTAGTGTCAACACACCCATCAAAATCTGCATCTACAAATGCTGTCAACTCCAGGTTTCTTTGTGACGACAGTAGAATGCCCTGTCCTGGATTTCCTTTCAAGTATCTCACCACTTTCAGTGCAACCTCCATATGTTCCTTTGTGGGGTTTTCCATGTACTGACTGAGAATGTTGACCGAGTAACTGATGTCTGGCCTCGTTAAGGTTAGATAAATTAATTTTCCAACTATCTTTCTATACTCAGTTGGATTGTTGAGTGGATCTCCATCCTTTTGGATACGATGATTCTGCTCCATAGGAATGATCAGTGGTTTGCATCCTAGCAAGCCATGTTCTTGAATGATTTCCAGAGTATATTTCCTCTGACATAAATATATACCTTCTCTTGATCTTGAAATTTCTATTCCTAAGAAATATTTAGGTTCCCCTAAATCTCTGATCTTGAATTGTTGTCTTAAGTACTCTTTTGTTTTGTTCAGTTCATCAGAGTTAGTTCCTCCTAGCAAAATGTCATCAACATATACTAGGAGTACCAAGTAGCTTTTCTCTGTTCTCTTAGTGAAGAGTGAATAATCATGCTTGGACTGAACAAAACCATATTGAATGAGTGAATTAGTGAACTTCATGTTCCATTGTCTGGATGCTTGCTTTAGCCCATAAATTGATTTGTTGAGTTTACATACTTTATTCGCTAAGGATTCCCCCTTAATGGTGTATCCAGGAGGTAATTTCATGTAAATGTCCTCATCGAGATCACCATTAAGAAAGGCATTATGAACATCTAGTTGGGAAAGCCTCCAATTGTGCTGTGCAGCTAGAGCCAAAAAAATCTTAACCGTGGTGAGTTTAGCAACAGGACTAAATGTCTCACTGTAATCCAGTCCATGTTGTTGTGTAAATCCTTGTGCTACTAACCGAGCCTTGTATTTGTCAAGGCTACCATCGGATTTTAATTTAGTTTTGAAGACATACTTGCATCCTACTGCTTTGTGTCCTTGTGGAAGTGTAGTGATGCTCCAGGTATTGTTATGGTGCATTGCATCCAGCTCTTCTTGAATGGCTTGTCTCCATTGGGGGTATTTGATTGCTTCCTGGAAACTTTTTGGTTCCTCAAGAATAGATAATGAGATGGAGAAAGCCTTTTGATTTTCTGAAAGTCTATCATATGATAGATACATGGAAATGGGATATGCTGTGCTAGATTGAGTGGCTTGTCTTGTGCCTTTCTTCAATTCTGCACAGTGAAAATCTTTGAGCCAAACGCTCTTTTGTTTGTCTCTAGTAGATTTGCGAAGAGATGTGATTGATTCTGGTTGTTCTTGCAACTCAGAAGGTTCAGGATCATGATGATTATCGTTCATTTGTGGTGATGAAGAAAGAGAGGGTGAATTAGGAACAGGCGAAGGAGAGTGTGCCTGATCACGTGGTGAACTAGGAACAGAGGTCTCGGTAGAGTTGTTCTCGGGAACGACCTGATCCTCAGAATGAGATATACTGTCATTATGTTTTAATGAAGTGCGTATATCAGGGATAAACAAATTATCTTGGAATGTCTCAGATCGTGTAGAGTCACATGAGTCAGAGAATGAATGATCCTTTCGAAAAGGAAATATTTGCTCATGAAAAACTACATCTCTGGAGATGAAAGTGACCTTATTATCAAGATCATACAATTTATAACCCTTGATATTTGCCGGATAGCCAATAAAAATGGCTTTTCTGGATCTTGGACTGAATTTGTGGCGAAGTTGTGATATGGACGCCCCATATGTTAAGCACCCAAATGTGCGTATGTGTGAATAATCTGGTTTCTTTCCAAAGAACCTTTCATATGGTGTATCATTGTTGATAACAACGGAGGGTGTTCGATTAATCAAGTGTGTTGCTGTTAGAACAGCATCTCCCCAAAACTTAAGAGGAAGTTCGGCCTGAAATATCAATGCTCGGGCTACATTGAGGAGAGTTTGATGTTTTCTCTCAACTACTCCATTTTGTTGTGGAGTGTAAACACAAGTCTTTTGATGGAGAATACCAGTACTGTTATAGAAAGAGTCTAATTGAAATTCGACTCCATTATCAGTTCTTATGATTTTAACTGTTTTATTGAATTGTGTAGCTATGAGATTAATGAAATTAGGTAAAATGGTAGCTACATCAGATTTGTATTTCATGAGATAGGTCCAAGTCAGTCGAGAATAATCATCGACAATAGTTAAGAAAAATCTGTGACCATTCAATGCTGTTTGGGAAAAAGGACCCCAAATATCTATATGTAAAAGTTCAAGAATAGAATAACTAGAACAGTGTTCATTCACTGGATAAGGAATTTTCTTGTGTTTAGCCTTGCTACAGACATCACAAGCTTGTACATCAATGCTTGTTACAATAGGAGAAAATTGCTCAATCAACTTGAGCTTTGTAACTGGAATGTGTCCTAATCTAGAATGCCACAATTCCTTATTTGGCCGATGACATTGATGTAGTTGTGAAAAAGTCAAGGGATGCAGGCTAACATAATAAAGACCATGTTCAATTCTGATCCTGCCAATCTCCTCCTTTGAAGAGTTCATCTGCATTTTGCAATGATTTTTATTAAATACAATAGAGATATCATTATCATCAGTCAATCGAGAAACAGCAATTAAATTGACTTTGAATGATGGTACACATAGTACATTTTTGAGTATGACATCCTTTTCAATAAGAATGTCACCAATATGAGTTACCACTGTGAATTGTTGAGTTGGTAATTGGACTTTGGAAACAACATTTCTAATGTTGTGAGTGTATAATGATGGTGAATAAATAATGTGATCAGATGCGCCTGAATCAAGAATCCAAATAACATGATTAAAATTATTAAAAACATGATTAACAGTATTACCTGCCCACTCTTCATCAGTGAGATTCGGTGTGAAATTGTTGGATGAAACGGCATTGATCTGAGAAGTTGATGAGCCGGCTATGGCAGGAGCACCCGGTTTGATCATCTTGAAGAGAGCTTGCAATTGAGCATTGGTGATGGTTATCTCATCGTTTCTCTGTTGATTCACCGGATTTCTCTGGTCGCCCTGAGTGACATTGACATACCCACCAGCAGTGTTGTTCCTTGTGAACTTGAAATCAGGTGGGAAACCATTCTTCCTGTAGCAATTCTTCTCGAGGTGACCTGATCTGTGACAGAAGGTGCAAATCATGCACTGCTCATTGGTGTGACCTGCTTTACGGCATTTGGTACAATACAGTTGATTCTTCCCTTTCCTTTTGTATCCAGCAGCCATGTTGGAGGTGTCAACCATCATCGCAGAAGCTTCACTACCACTGTTATTGATAGTGCTGAGTCCTCTCTGCTTTTCATCTTGGAGCACGAGTTTAAGAGCTCTGTCAAGGGTAGGTGGTTTTTCCATAGTTAAGATCTGAGTTCTCACTTGAGTATGAGCACTGGTTAGACCCATGCAAAAATGGACCAATTCATCATCTTCCTCCATTGCAGCAAGATCATGGAGTGATTTGCAAGGGCACTTGCCGCATTGGCAACCTTGCTTTGGCCTAAAAGTCCTGAGTTCATTGAGAAGATTAACCATAGCATCAAAGTATCCTTCAACGGACAATTGTGATTGAATGAGAGACATGAGATCTCTTCTTAACTCAAAAATTCGAAGCCTGTCAGGGGAGGCATATCTGACAGCCAGCTTGTCCCAAGCTTCTTTGGCTGTATTGGCAAATCTGAGATTGGAGGCTATCTCCTTACTGACAGAATACAAAATCCATGTGAATATCAAGCTATTACACTTGATCCAGGGCATATAAAGTGGATCATCAATTTCTGGCTGTTTAATGGTTCCATTCACAAAACCCAATTTATTTTTAGCCTCAAGATGCATAGAAATCATTCGTTTCCAATCATAATAATTTGAGTTTGTGAGTTTTGGCTCTATGACAACAGAAGTAGCTGTGTCGGCCGGTCCAAGATAGAAGGGACCATAAGGATCATTGAGATCATAAGTTGGTGTCTTCGACTTGGAGAGATCATCCTCATCCTTCTTGTCGTTCAGATTTGTGAGTTTACTGACATCATCATCAGTAGCCATAGTAAACAATGGATCTGTGATTCAAGATCTCTGATCGATGATTGATGATTGTTTGCTGATAACAACAGCGTGGAAACAATTGATGATCGATGATTGTTTCTGGTGATTTGGCTAATAACAATAGCTCAAGATTTATAAACTAATAACAATAGCTTATGTAAAAGATAAGAAGGAAAGAAAAATAAAAAGTAGAATGCGGAAGCTAGAAAACAGTGTTTACGGCTAATGAAGAAAAAAACAGAGTATGCTTTACGGCTAAAGGAAGAAAAAACAGAGTATGCCGTTTGCTAAGCGGCCAGAAGAAGAAAGAGAAAAGAAAAAAACGTACTGCTATCTATGGTTCTGACCAGTAACCAGAAAGCCTTTGCTCTGATACCATCTCAGAGTACGCTAAGAATCATAGCAGAACAAATAAAGTGAATTGAGTTTATTGAAAGTAAGAAAACTATTGTATATTAAACGTGATTTACAAAGGAAGACATAGCTAGCTATTTATACTACTATAACCCTAATAAAACTATATGTACACGCCTGTCTCCAGCCCTAAACTAACTCTTTTCTTCTTCTCAAACTCTTCCGGAGTTTCCTGATGAGATCTGGACTCTCTCAATATGGCGGTGTTGACCAAGGAGTTAACCTGCTCTGGCTCAACTCCTATGCTAACTCCAGTGTTGTCTTGCTCAACTCCTATGTTAACTCCCGAGTTGTCCGGCTCAACTCCTATGTTAACTTCTGTTCTCGTTCTTCTTTCTTTCATTTCTTGAGACATACTACCACAGTTTAACATCTATGAGCTAGCTAGAGATTATTCCGAGTGGGCTGTCAAGTTTAAGGTGGAACTTTCTAATGTTATTGATCAATATCCTCGGGCAAAGTACAACAGGCCATATATACCGTCTCTTGTCCGTGGAAAGAATGATGATTCTGACTCGGTGATAGTCTTGCACACTGTACGAGAAGCAATAAAATGCAACCTTGTTGATGGAAGTTTGGAAGAACTATATGATTTCAGTGTGGACATCTGGGGTGACTACTGTTATCAGAGTGACGAAGAAATGTCTAAACTATGTGACGGACCGATGCTCTTCGACGGTGGATATGCAATCAATTATGTTTCGTGTCTCAGTGATGTTTAGAAGGTCATCACTGCTCTATATTAAAGAAAGACATAAAGTGAAGGAGCAGAAGAGTTGTTTCTTCTAATCAGACCACTTTTATATTATTTAAACTTCCATGAGTACTAGAAAATTGAAGCTAAAATGTTTTGTTGATCACAAGATGATCAGTATTTCTGAATGACAAGGTGCAAAAAATCTTGGTCATGGCTATTATTTTGAGGTTTTTTTGCTTTTTGCATATATGAATTAAATGAAGACATAAAGTTTTGTTTGTTATCCAATTACATGATTGTAAGAAAATACGGTCAGTACCCCTAGGGTAGTGCAGCGGAATTTCAAAATTTTCTTAGCATGCATACTCATTGATCATGCATATAACGTATATTGAATCACAATAGTTAGACGGCTTACAATACTCCAAAAGAAAGAATTAAAACAGAATCGATAGCCCAATCGATATGATCTTTGTAATAGTCCGGTGTATCTTCTCCTTCGTCGAAGTCGAAGATATCTAGTATGCTTTCCTTAATATTTGCAAGACAATAAAGGTTAGTTTCCAGCTCCTACGAACCTCAACCTTGGTATCCACGGATGATCAGCTTATCGAGAGAATGCTAGGATATTCTCGAGTAAAACTCGGTTGACCGGAGAAGGGGGCGGCGGCGGCGGTTATGAGGAGGAGGGAGAGAGCTTTTTATTTTCTCTTGAAAGAATAGAAGAATGAATAATGCATACTGAAAAAAGCTCTCTAACCATTTACTTATATAGTAGTTAATAGAAGCCTAAAGAACATTCTTTTAAGACTCCTAAAAGGAATAAGAATTCTAAATCTTATTGCACAAGTAAACCTTTGTGTCTAGGTTCATTCCCTAATTAAATCATAACTCAATTAGGAAAACCTGCCCCTTAAGTTTGAATGGAGGAAGGAGTCAAACTCCTTCCTCCTCCTAGCATATGCGGCCGCGCCACATGGAGGGAATCGTGGGTCGCACTTTTGGGCCCACATGCAAGTCTAAGGCAATTATAACTCTATTAGATTTTGCCCACGTGCATATATTAATCTTTAATTAATATATTTCCAAACATAATCTTTAATTGTATTTTCATAAATACAATTAATTCAATTAATATTCCCAAGATATTAATTGAGCCACATATAATTATAATTAATATCGATTAATTATAATCCCATCTCCATGGTCATACGGATAAGCTGAATCACCACATAGTGTGACCCATAGGGCCTCATTTTATTAAGCTAGTGAAATCACTACGCATCATGGGATTCCTAGACGGTCCTATTTGCAATATTAATACATGAGGACGTTTGAGAGGTTTCTCAAAGCTACCCTTTCGTTGTAGGAGCCTGGTGTACTCAATGCGGCGATGGTAAGGTCCTTTCATCTGACTGACTCGAATGCATCTAGGATCGATGATGTGTCTATCCCAATAATACACTCATTGGCGCCTTCAGTGAGCTGCTTGGTTGATGCGATATATCTTATGACCATTCATAAATATATCCATACGCTGGCCAGCGGTTTTACCAACACAACTATGAACGACTTGAGCAGTTCTCTCCAATGCTACACATGAGATATGAATCCTCACAAGAACACTTATCATCCACATTTGTAATATGACCATGATCCCAGAAAGGGCCGTATCACGCTGCTTATTCAGAGCGTGCATTGGATCCACAACCAAAGACATGGGGAAACAAATGTGATGATAAAGTCCCGGTTAGTCAAAGGACGAATGGTATCACTTCGACAACTCCAGTTCCCATAGACACTTCAGTGTAGAATACACATCGATGGGAGTATCCGGTGGGCTCTTCCATTGTTCGGAATCCTCCTCGAACAACTATGCGCAGTTATGGGAACATCATGGATTTGTCTAACGATCCGTTCTGTGGTCGTGGGATCGACACACTTGCTCTAACAAGTATAACCTCCACGCATACTAGTCTCAATTACCTCATTCAGACCCCTACATCTTGAAAGTATATATGTCCTAGAGACAACCTACGATAGGGACGATATGTATTTGATCACATTCAGTTATTGTTATTTATTTATGTTCATTTATTTATACATTATTAAATACAATTGGCATTACATTTTTATGAATATATTATTATTTGGCTGTTTGAATTATTCGATAAAATGTTCCCAAGGACTTAAGGTAATCACCAAGTTAGTGGGAACTTGTGTGTCAATAATTCCTAAAATAAGCCACTAGTTGAAGGTCATTGAGATACGAGATATCAATGATGCGATTGAAGCTAGCATATGTTGCATTAGATCCTTCGAGGATGTAGTAGGTCTCACTGCTACGAATGAACTTGGTTATTCATAATGAACATATGGACACTTTGGAGAGTGTTGGCATACCCAACCGAGAAACCATTTGGTAAAGCTATTTAAGTGTCTATGGTAGTATCGGTGTGTAGGGTGATGTTAGTAGTCCTTAGACTTGAGGCCAATACTACATCATATGTGGAATAATGTACTTTGACCATGCACAACGCTTGCACTCTTAAAGTAGGGTAGATACGGCATGTGTTGGGTACATTAGGAAGCATATGGTGTGAGTGATTGGGCCAAGATAGGATTCATTCCTCCGTAATAGATACTAGGAGAGAATACTCACTTCTCATATTTAGTGCGATCACAAAATCGGTGGCCACCGTATGTGAATATGTCAAAATGGTATTTGTACATAATTCATAGATCGACTAATAAGATTGAGAGACAATGAATGAAGTTATTAGAATAGACACATAACCATATTCTAGACTCATTCGAGTATTCGTGAATGAAGGGGCCGTATCATCAAAGTACCTTACGCTACAGGTGGTTTGTTTTCCTAACAAACGTTCCTTGCATATTAATATTGTCTGATAAATCGTCTTGGAATTTATTATGACCTTAATTAGATTATTGCTTAATATGCAAGGCCCTATGGGTCACAGTTCAAGGTGGTGTTTCTACAAACGAGCTATGTATATATATATAGGATTAAATATTAATTAGATTAATATTAAATTATTATATATATAAATATAATGGAATTATAATTAATTAGATAAATATTAATTTATTATATATATGGAATATATTTTAGAAATATAATTAATTGATTTGAATTGGATTTAATTAATTAATTGAAGACTTGTGCATTTGGGCGGAATTTGGGATGAAGCCCAGAGGAGAGAGATTGATTAAAGGACTGGGCCGATGGGTTAAACAGCTGGGCCGACCGGCCCAGCTGAATGAACAGTCTGGCGCGTGCATGGCACGCGGCAGACGCGTGAAGTGCTGGCGCGTGCTCTGCACGCGCCAGAACAGTCCGAGTGGAACAACTTTCAGCTGTCCCACGTAACTCTTTCTCTTATCTCTCTCTCTCTCTTTCTTTTCGTTTGACTAATTCTTTTTGTTTTGACTGAGATAATTAATTATTATCAATTATTATCTCTTTGTTGGTTAGTTGATGACTTTTGAAGTCTCCTAGTCAATAACATTTACTTGGTAAAAATCTTACGTGATTTTCTGAACTTACTTACTGACTATATCAGAAAGAAAGAATATTAGTCTTCATTCACAACTTACGTAAATATTCTCTGATAGTCAGAAAATTTCTCTCTCTCTATTAGCTCAAACAGAAGAACCTCCTAGCGTCCTTGATAGAAATCACTGCCCGTGGATACCAAGGTCGAAGGAAGTAATCAACCTGTTGATGAGCCATCTTGGAGATTCTGTTGACGAAGATTTCATCTCTAACGAAGAAGGAATCAACCAGCTGGACGAGGAGATTGCAAGACTCTGTCTGGAGATTGAGGAACAGCTACCCGGTGAATTTTCTTATCTGCTGGAGGACACGTAAGTGATATCTTCTAGTATAATAAACGAATATAGTCATATCAGTTTAGTGAGATTAAAATTTTTAAACTTCCGCTGCTTAGCCTTAGAGGTAATTTTTCTCACTTTTACTAACACATCTGAGATGAGCTTCGACTAGGAAGAGTTTGGTATAGATGATAATTCACATAGTTCCCACTAGTTATGTGATCAGTCATCTATCCATAGGTGACATGTTTGATACCTATACATACCAACTAGATAAAGATATGACATGATCTATGCCTGATGTAATATATAAATACGTATGTAAACATGAACATGAATAAACAAACATATAATATATTACTTTGACTGTGTAATAGTACATTTGCCCTTAATAATGGCTGTCTCTAGGACATACATACTATCAATGATATCTGTGAGGTACTAACATATTGCAGTCTTTTTATCATATGTTCTCTGAGTTATGTTTTTGTCATTCGTTTTTTTGAGTTTCACTGTTACATGTGATGGATAATTGTGTTGTTAACTTTTCGAACTAAAGCAGATGAACAAAGATGACTACGAATTGATGATTGCTCCACTGCGATCGATGTATCAGTTTTGAAACTGTAACTGTAACTGTACTGTTAGACCAACGAAATAATACCGTTGTTTTCTAATCTTAGTGCAAGGAGTAGTTGGATAGTGCAAGGACTAGTTGCAAAGAGCGTTATTCTTGAATCTTTTTTTTGTTGTTGTTGCAAGTTGCAATATATTCTCCGGGTTTGTACTTCGAACCAATCTTTTTACTTCGTAGTTTGTACTGATTTGTTCTGTTGGTTTTGGAACTGTGAGATAAAAGAAATATAATTGTTGCTTTCTGATCTTTGTTTTTTTTTTTTTTTTTTTTTTTTTTTTAAAGCGGCAAAGCGTAGATCAATAATGGTTCCCCATTTACCCCCGTGGTGACTCGAACCCCCGACCTATTGGTTGCTTTCTGATCTTTGTACTTGAGTTCTTACACTTCAAAGCTATGTTTTAAAAGCCGGAACCGGAAGTCAAGCCGGAGACCCCCCAAAAAGGTCGGACCGGGGTCGGATCGGTCGAGCCGTTTTAGGCCGGATTGAGCCGGTATAGCATATAAAATTATAAAAATATATATATGTGTGTGCCGTGTACATATAATATTCTATTTTTCATAATAAAAACGAAAATAAGTGTTACTAAAAAAATGTAGTAATTTTTTTTGTCCTTCGTAATTTTCTAGATCACATAGAACGAAAGTGAGAGCGTAAAAGTTCTAAGAATTAGAGAGTGAAATCGACTTCGAGCGTTAATCAATAAATAATTAATTTATATATAAATGGACTTTATAATGTGTTTTAATATAATGAAGACATAGTAGAAGAAGCAGCTTCTGCAAGGAAATTTCCTTTTTTTTTTTTTCTTTTTGAAAAATGACCAAAACCGGGAAAACGGGCGGCTCGCCGGTTCTTAACCAGTTTTGTTGGTTTTTTGGACTCCGGCTGAATGGCGGTTTTCTGTGTGTTTTTTAGCCGGACCGGCTTGCGGCCGAACCGGTCGGTCGGACCCGCTTTCAAAAACATAGCTTCAAAGATCTTTATTCGTGAGTTTTGTTTGCTTGCAAGTTGCAATACATTCTCCAGTTTTTATTTTGAACCAATCTTGATGACCACTTTGATTTTGTCTGAGTTTTCTGGTATTGTGCCATGTAGAGCTAGCCTATTCATAACTTCAAGAAACATAGTGTTATATCCTTTTGCATTAATTTGTACGATCAACATCTACACTCTGATGTGTTCTTGTTGTTGTAGACTAATAGTTTATATAACCAATAAACATGAATATTGATTGATGATTATACTGACTTTTGCTGTTGGTTTTGAAGCTGTGATATCGATGAAATAATGACTGTCGGTTATCTAAGCTTCGTACTTGGAGTTGTTGAATTTCAACGAGCTCTATCATGTTTTTGAGGTTTGTATCAGTCTCGGTTACCACTATTATTATGTCTTTCAGTTTTCTGGTATTATTTTCCGTAGACAAAGTTAATATAAGTTCATATATAGCATGTGGTTAGGTTGAAATGTAAAGAAATGAAAAGCAATGTTGTTCGAGTTGCCATCACATATAGTTGGCTAGTTTCCAAATGGTATTGTCCAATGGGCCTGTTTTTCGGTAATTCAACAGTTTCAGGGTGACCGGGTAAATCAAACCTGAAACATGTTCATGACACAGAATCCGTAAAACCAAAACATTCATAATCATAAAAAAGAAGAAAGATCCTCCTGTAGTCTAACTTTATGAAAGAAAACTTAAGTGGCCAATTGATCTTTCCAGCTATAAAACTCCTACAAATTGCTTAATCTGTATCTATGCAGGTCTCTTTGCTCACTTCTGAACCGCTCCCACCCACTAACTTGTTTCTGACTTTCAGTGGAACCTAGTGCTGAAGTGTAAGAAATTCGATCAGAACACTGGGTTAGGTGCCGAGAAAATAAAATATTGGTTATGTAATTCTTGTGTCAAGCATTGCTAAAGAAAGTGATGCATGCTACTAAGCAAATGTTATGTTAGTGTTGAAATATGTCCAGTCCGCATGTACGAACTGGAGCGGTCTAAGAGCGCGACAAAGCATCATAGGCCGTCCCTCAAGGGGCGCGACCACACCCAAGTATGTCACTAAGGTGTGGTTCGACCAACATAGAGTCCGACCATCACTAAGAGGCTAACCCTCAAAATAATCTCATCACAAGGACAAAGCAGCTATTGAGCTCGAGGAGGCCTTACGACAAGGTAACACTCTTTGAGAGAAACTAGGCAGAGTACCACTCGGACCACCAACGTAAGAGGATGGCACGAGGACCTCCGAGCGACCACCATGGTCGCTCCCAAGAGGACCCCGTCTTCCAGATTACTAAGTGGGACTCGAAATGATCATGTTGCCCTCTCAACCCTAGCCAAGATGTTTGGGCCAAGGCCCATTGACCTCCTTAATGGGCTTGGGCCTAAGGACGCTTCAATCCCGTCCGGACACTTGTCACGATCGTACAGGAGCTGACCTCAAAAGTCCACAAGTATATAAAGGCTTCATTCCCTTCTTAACAGTAAGCATTAACACCTCTCACTACCACTCACCCACCACATTTACTACTCGTACTAGGGAAGCCTCACAACTCCCTACTCGTAAAGTCGTCACTCCGGTCTGATACCTTACAGACCGGGCAAGAGACACTAACCCCCCCCCCTCCAGTATATTTCAGGTACGAGGAAGCTACGAGAAGGTTCATTGCCTATCCAAGAGGAACACTACATGAAGAAGAACTAGATTAGCTTAGATTGACGATCCATTGCGAACTTAAGAAGAAGTACGAATTACCCTTCAACATTTGGCGCCGTCTGTGGGAATTGCGGGAGGACCCGCGGGGGACGATACTCGTAATCAAAGGGAGATTACGGCGGATAATCTTAGAGTCCGAGATGTGAAGTATGCTCAAGCCGCACGACCGGGAACCAATGTTATCTCTTTCGATGATAGCGAGATACCTCTGAGGCATGCAGGAGGAGGGAACATATATGATCCTTGTGTCCCACTTGTAGTTTCCTTGGATGTTCAATCATACAAGTTAGGAAGAATCCTCGTCGACACCGGATGCTCGGCTAACTTGATCTTCACCGGAACCTTGAAGAGGATGCAAATGAATCCAAGAGAAGGGCTAAAGGAAGTGAGGAGTGCATTGGTAGGGTTTGGAGGACAACCTATCATGCCACTCGGAATGATCAACCTCACGGTATCAATGGGTAGCGCGCCTCGATGAGTGACGCAACATGTTCCTTTTGTGGTCGTCGATATGCCATTTGATTACTTTGCAGTCCTAGGCCGACCCGGTCTCTCCCAATTCCGAGCCGTAGTGTCTACAGTCCATAACAAGTTAAAGTTCCCCACTCCTTTGGGAACCGGACAAGAGGTAGGAGACATACGAGAAGCATGGGAATGCTACACCATGTCAGCCAAGTTCACATCTAGGGTCGCCATTGGAGAGCCCAACCCGGGCCAATCATCCGAGGAGCCACCCCTTGTTCACAACGCGCCTTATCGTTTCTACACGGTTCGGCGTGTGAAGAAAAAGTCAAAAAAGCCAAGTCCGTCACTTAGGCGAAGAAAAGCAATCATGAAGAAAGACAAGGATACTCTAGTAGGAGCTGTTAAGGAGCTCGAGGAGTATCAAGTGATTCCACCAGTCCCAACCTCTTCCAAAAAGAAGAAATTCTTTGAGGAAAACAAAATTGAAGCAAGAGAAGCCCTAGAAGAAATCCAAATTGTCGAAGGAAGTGCCGACAAGGTCACAAAAATTGGTACCGAGATGACTACAGAAGTCAGGATGAAACTCATCCAATGTTTGAAGGATAACAACGACATCTTCGCGTGGAGTACCGAGGACCTCAAGGGGATCGACCCACGTGTCGCCGTTCACCGTCTGAACGTAGACCCGTCGATCACCCACATTAGAGAAAAGCGAAGAGACTTCAGCGCGAAAGATAATGCCATCATAGAAGCTGAAGTCCAAAGAATTCTTAAGGTTGGCCACATCAAGGAGGTGAGATACTCCGATTAGGTATGCAATGTGGTCCTCGTGGAGAAGGGTCCGGGCAAGTGGAGAATGTGCAACAACTTCACAAGGCTCAACAAGTTCTGCCCGAAGGATCCCTACCCTCTCCCACGGATTGACCAGCTGGTCGATTCCACCGCTGGATGCGCCTTCCTGAGTTTCATGGATGCATACCAGGGCTTCTACCAGGTCAAAATGGCCAAAGATGATGTGCCCAAGACTGCCTTCTTCGCTAATGGCAATGTGTATTGCTTCAACATGATGCCATTCGGTCTTAAAAACGCCGGAGCGACCTACCAAAGGCTAGTCAACAAGATGTTCAAAGAAGAGTTGGGTAAAACAATGGAAGTGTATGTTGACGATATGCTCGTCAAGAGCAAGACCGAGGAGCAACATGTAGGCTACCTGGCAAAATGCTTCTCAATCTTGAGAAAATATGGCATGAAGCTCAACCCAGCGAAGTGCACCTTCGGAGTCAAAGGGGGGAAGTTCCACGGTTACATGGTAACAGAGAGAGGAATAGAAGCAAATCCCGAAAAGATAAAGGCCATCCTCGATCTTCCTCAACCTCAATCCATCAACGAAGTGCAACAATTGGTCGGAAAGTCAATCGCATTGAGTAGATTCATCTCGAGATCCGCCGAGAAAAATCTACCATTTTTCAAAGTGCTAAGGAAGAGCAACCACTTCGAGTGGACGAAAGAATGTGAGGAAGCCTTCGAGAAGCTGAAAGAGTACCTACTCGCTCCCCCACTATTGTCAAAACCCATAGAAGGAGAGGTGCTTTACTTGTACCTAGCAGCAACCAGAGAAGCTATCAGCTCGGTCTTGTTGCGAATCCAAGGTAACGACCACTTGCCCATCTACTACTTGAGTAAAGTACTCGCCGGAGCTGAAACGCAGTACATGGATATCGAGAGGCTATCCTTTGCCCTCGTTTACATGGCAAGGAGGTTAAAGCCCTACTTTGGTGCTCACAAGGTTGTAGTCTTGACGAAGCAACCTCTCAAACAAGTCCTTGGAAAACCCGAAAACTCGGGAAGATTAGCAAGATGGGCAATTGAATTGAGTGAGTACGACATCGACTATCAAGCACCCGTGGCCAAGATAGCACAAGTCATCGCCGACTTCCTCATAGAGTATCCCTCCAAGGGAACTTCAGAGGAAAACCCTTCGGAGACACAAAGTGTTATGATGATGGTCCAAGAGCAACCCCAGCAAAGCAACCCTATGCAAGCTCTTGAAGATGCTTTGAAAGAGCTCAAGGAGATGTCCCAGACAAAAAAAAAAAAGGCATGAAGTGTTCCTGTCAGAAAAAATCGACGAGCCGAAGGGTACGGAGACCGTCTCTCCAAAACCCAAGGAATTAGTCGACCATGGAGACGTCTGGATTCTTCATCGTCGCTGAACATCAGATCCCTTGTAGTGGTTGATGGATCCTCATCAGGAAAAAATGGCGGGATAGGGATATACTTCAAGAGTCCCGGAGGAGCCGAACTTGAGTACGCCGTTACTCTTAGTTTCCCGGCCTCAAACAATGAAGCAGAGTATGAAGCCATCCTCATAGCTCTACGTGTGGCAAAAGCATTGGAAGTGAAGAAGCTACATCTCTTCACTGATTCTCAACTGGCCGAGAAGCAAATGTCGGGAAAATTCAGAACCAAAAAGGATTCACTGGCCGAGTACAAGAGCGTCATCACGGAGGAAATCCAAAAATTCGAAAGTTGTGAGATTGAGAAGTTCTCAAGAGATCTCAATCAAAGGGCATATGCCCTATCAAAGTATGCTTCAGCTTCCGGAGGAGTGGATACCCGGAATGTGATACTTATGAGAATCAACGCATCATCCCTGTGGTCATCAAAGCCAAATGTCTTGGCTATTGACACTCAACCGAGTTGGATGCAAGAGATAACTACATATCTCACAAATGTAAGCCTTCCTCGTGACAAGGCTGAAGCAAGGAAGATCAAAGGAAAGGCTCCCCGCTACATAATGCAAGGCGACTACTTGTACAAAAGGTCCTTCGAGGGAGTCTACTTGAGATGTGTCGCCGAGCAAGAAGTCCAAAACTTTTGGGAGAGATGCATCGAGGAAGTTGTGGGGACCATGATAGTGTATATGTTCTAGAGACAGTCCTTACTAAGGGCATGGTGCCCTTATAGAGGACATATATGTACTATTACACAGGTCAACGTAATATAATATATGTTTGTTGCATTTTACTATTGAGTATCGCTTTCATATTTATATTACACCAGGCTGCAGCATGTCATATCTTTATTACTGTCTGTATTGATATTGAACATGTCCCCTCGGATAGATGACCGATCACACAGTTAGTGGGAGATATGTGAGTTATCATCTATCCCAAACTCTCCCTCGTCGTGGTTCATCTCGGATGTGGGGGTCTGAATGAACCTGACAAGACTAGTATGCGTGGAGGTTATACTTGTTGGAGCAAGTGTGAGCCGATCCCACGGCCACGGAACGGATTGTTGGACAATCAAGGAACGTTCCCATAACTGCGCATAGTTGTTCGAAGAAGCTTTATCGAACAATGGAAGTACCCACCGGACACTCCCATCGATGTATACTCTACACCGACGTGTCTATGGGAACCGGTGAGTTGTCGAAGTGATGCCATTCGTCCTTTGTACTTACAGGACTTTATCATCACATTTGTTGCCCCATATCCTTGGTGGACCCGTCGATGTCAGCTCTGAATAAGCAGCTGACCTAAGACACGATCCAGGATTATGGCTACATGCAAATGGGGGTGATAAGTGATTCTGTGAAGGATTCATCTCTCAAGTGTAGCACAGGAGAGCACTGCTCATAGTCGTTCATAGTTGTGATGGTAAAACCGCTGGCCAGCGTATCAATATTATTATGATGGTCATAATAGATATTGGATTCACCATGCAACTCATTGAAGACGCCCGTGGATGTATTATTGGGATAGACACTTATCGATCCTAGATACATTCGAGCAAGTCAGATGAAGGGACGTTACCATCGCCGCGTTGAGCGCAACAGGCTTCGCAACGAAAGGGTTAGCTTTGAGAAACCTCTCAAACGTCCTCACGTATTAATATTGCAAATGGAACCGTCTAGGAATTCCATGTTGCCTAGTCTAGAACTTGCTTAATACGATGAGGCCCTATGGGTCACACTATGTGGTGATTCAGTCTATCAGAATATCCTTGAAGATGGAATCGCAATTAATTTGGAATTAATTGTGATTGATGGATTATAATTGATTTGGAATTAATTATAATATTTGGTGGCTCAATTAATGATTTGTAATTATTAATTGAATTGGCTAATTAATTGTATTTTATGTAAATACAATTAAAGATTATATTTTGGAAATATAATGGAGGTTTGATTAAAAAGGATATGTTAATTTAGAATTAACATATGCACATGGCAAAATCTACTTGGAGTTTGAATTGCCTTAGAACTATAAGTGGGTCCCAAAATCGAGACCCACCTACTGTCCCTGGGAGAGCGCGCGCGCGCAGTGATGGATGAGGGGAATGAGTTCGACTCCTTCCTCTATTAGAAATTCCAAGGGATAAGTTAGATTTTCCTGATTGAGTTTTAATTTGATTGGGAATGAATCTAGACTTGATATTGGTTTCCTTGTGCGATAAGAATTAGATTCTTATTTCTTTACGAAGTCTAATTGCTTATGCTTTAGGTTTCTATTGACTACTATATATAGTAGACTATTAGAGAGTTTTTGACATAGACTTTGACAGTCATTCTACCCAGTTTTCTTAGAGAAAATAAGAACTCTCCCCTCCTCTTTAGCCACCCGCGCGCGCGCCACCACCGGAGGAATTGCCGCCCCGTCTTCTTGATCACACAAAGAATATCCTAGCATTCTTCCGATAGGTTGTTCATCCGTGGATACCAAGGTTGAGGTTCTAGGAGCTGGAAACTAAGTTTTATTGTCTTGCAGATAATCAAAGTATTGCAGATATCTTCGACTTCGACGAAGGAGAAGATACACCGGATTGTTACGAAGATTTGGAAGCTGCTTTGGAAGTAAGGTTAGTCTTCTAATTGACGTGTTTATATATATACGACATATACATAATCAATTAACCTGTTTGTTAAGAAAATTTTGAAATTCCGCTGCGTACCCTAGGGGTAACTCTGACCATATTTTCTTACAGACCATGCCGGAGGAAGAACCCTCACGCAAAAAGTCATTCGACAAGGATACTACTGGCCCACTGTTCGCGAAGATGCTGCCCAGTTTGTAAGAAGGTGCGAGGAGTGTCAAATGCATGCCAATTTGATCAACGTCCCAGCGAAACCTCTCATGCCCATCACCATCACTTGCCCTTTCAACATATGGGGCATCGACATAGTCGGTCCTTTCCCAAGAGGCACGGGTCAAAAGAAGTTCATCATCGTTGCGGTCGAATACTTTAGCAAGTGGGCGGAAGTTGAGGCAGTATCTACCATCACCGAACAAAGGGTTGTGAACTTTGTATGGAGAAACATCGTGTGTCGATTTGGCTTACCGAGAGTCCTCATCTCGGACAATGGTGCTCAATTTTGTGGCCAAAGGTTCAATGAATGGTGCAAGGAAATGAAGATTGAGAGGAGGTATACCTCTGTAGGACATCCTCGATCCAACGGGCAAATAGAAGCCGTCAACAAAATCCTCGTCAACAACCTGCAGAAGAGGTTCGCCACCAACAAGGACTGGGTCGACGAGCTTGATGGAGTGGTATGGGCATACCGTACAACTTCAAAAACAGCTACAAGAGAGACTCCCTTCTCGCTAGTTTATGGGTCCGAGGCAGTCATACCCGCAGAAGTGGCGGTAGAAACCCTCAGAATCCAAGGGTATCAACCCGAGGACAATCACACTGAGAGGCTATTCGATCTAGAGACGGTGAGCGAAGCAAGGACCAATGCATTGGCCAACATCCTCAGATATCAAGCACTGATCGCGAAGACCTACAACAAAGGCGTAAGAGAGAGAGACTTCCAAGTAGGAGACCTAGTACTCCGAAGAGCGGACATCCTTGGCAAAGTTGGGAAGATGCAACCCAACTGGGAAGGCCCCTACAAGATAATCGAAGCAAGATCCAATGGAAGTTATCGACTCCAAGACATGGAGGGAAGAGTATTGAAGAACCCTTGGAATACTTCTAACCTCCAGAGCTTCTACGCTTGAGTTGTTTCAAGAACAAGCTTTTTGAAGAACCCCTGTGAAAGGCCCGAAAATCGAGAAGGATTCCTCACAAGTTCATGTGAGAGGTACCTCATGTTTTGGTTAAGAAAAAGTTGTAAGAAAGCTGGCCGCGAAGCCCCCATTGTAATTGCATTTCCGACAAATCAATACAATGTCTATCTTTCAACAAAAAAATGTTCAAGTATAGAACAACTATACTCAAAGAATAATGCTACTCGATCAAGAGAGCTTACTCGATCTACATAAAGCTACTCGATTTCCATGATTATGGGAATCCTCCCCGCTCTCTTATATTTAAAAGAGAATTAATCATGAAGCCATATAAAGAGTTAAAAGCGAGCAACAAGATGAAATCGAGGAGCATGAGCCCGTTTCTTTCTGCTCAACCCTTAGAATTTTTTCTAAGTTCAACACTTAGAATTTTTTCTTAGTTGTCAAGATAATCGAGAAGCACGGGAACTACTTTGGTAGTTCGAGGAGTTAAATCCGAAGTATCAATAGCGAAGATCATTTGCTACTCCACGGTGCGAAGAACATTGGTTCTCGATTCTAACTTATACATGTTTAACTGCTCTATCCAAGTTATACGTCATAACAAAGGAGTTAGTAAAAAACACAGGTATAGGAAGGAAAGCGAAGAGAATTTTATTGAGGAAAGAAAGAGCGAAAAGACAACATTTGATGAAAATATGTTACAAAGTGATATGTTTCGAAGAGTACCACAAGGGGCCGAATAAAAATCGTTTCAAGAAAAAAGACAAGTACAGAAATACAAATACAACATGCCCGAGCATACTCGATCTTCAAGAGGCTCTCCGAGCTTAGCGAGTACGGCTATCAGTGAAGACTGTGACCGGAGTGCTCGTGCTCGCAGCTCCTCGCGCTGGGCTAAACAATTCTTGTATCTCTGCTTGGTCTTGCTCCAGGGCTTGAGACTCTTTGATGGCCTTTTCGAACATTACCAGCTCGGGCTCGACAAAATCAACTGGTCGCCCTATGACAGGATCGCTCAACTTTACCCAGGCAGCGTTGCGAAGAGCCGCCTTCTCGAATGGGTAAAGGATCCCACTCCTTAAGCACTCGGGCACCCACGCGGGGAGGTAAGCTGGCTTGCTGGGGTATGGAACCTCTGGGTCGGTCACCAGCTCACCAAACTCGCACGCCTCGTGCATCTCCTCGGTTATTTCCTCATGAGGATAAGGAGTTAAGTCCTCGCGCCTTGCGGGATGAAGGTGCTCGCGGTCATCAGGATCGAAGTCAGCGGGGAGCAAATTGACCCTCTTCAGTTGGCCAACACACGAGAAGAAGCCCTCCTCGCGAGACGCCACTTGCACGTCTCTCTGGGCCATCTTATAAGTATCAGAGGCCATGAAGTCGCGAGCAGCTGGAAGGCGACTACCCTTCAAGAAGGAAAGGATGCTTGCCTTAAACTTTTCCATGCAAATGGATAAAGTGGCATAGGCACCCTTATAGCCTTTGGTCCTCGCTTTTTCTTTGGACAACTCCTTCTCGAGCTCATCTACTTTGGCTTGTAGCTTCCCGGTCTCGGTCTCTGAGATCTTCACCTTGGCCTCTGAAGCAGCAAGCTTCTTCTCGAGGTCCTCGATCACGACCCCCACATCGGCCCGATCAGCAGCGACTTGGCCATAGGCCTCCTTCAAGTGCTCGAGCTACAAAGAAGATGGCAAAAATAGCGAAGAGGAAAAATTTTATACTTGGTAAAATTTACAAGAAAAGAAAGGACGAAATGTACCTGGAGCGCGCACATACTCAGCTCATACGCCCGGTCAAGGTCGCTCATTTGAATGAGCCGCTTCACTTCATCACCAGAAGCAGCCACCTTACCCTTCTTTTGGGCAGGTTCATTGTTTTCTCCTAGAGTGAGCTTCCTCGAGCCCCTCTTTGCCACCGGCTTCTCGGGCCTCTTCTCGGCCTCAATGGTGTTGAGCGCCTCCTCCTCGGCCTCTTTTGATAGTGTATATGTCCTAGAGACAGCCTTTACTAAGGGCATGGTGCCCTTATAGAGGGCATATATGTACTATTACACAGGTCAACGTAATATAATATATGTTTATTGCATTTTACTATTGAGTATCGCTTTCATATTTATATTACACCAGGCTGCAGCATGTCATATCATTATTACTGTCTGTATTAATATTAAACATGTCCCCTCGGATAGATGACCGATCACACAGTTAGTGGGAGCTATGTGAGTTATCATCTATCCTAAACTCTCCCTAGTCGTGGTTCATCTCGGATGTGGGGGTCTGAATGAACCTGACAAGACTAGTATGCGTGGAGGTTATACGTGTTGGAGCAAGTGTGAGCCGATCCCACGACCACGGAACGGATTTTTGGACAATCGAAAAACGTTCCCATAACTGCGCATAGTTGTTCGAAGAAGCTTTATCGAACAATGGAAGTACCCACCGGACACTCCCATCGATGTATACTCTACACCGACGTGTCTATGGGAACCAGTGAGTTTGTTGAAGTGATGCCATTCGTCCTTTGTACTTACAGGACTTTATCATCACATTTGTTGCCCCATATCCTTTGTGCACCCGTCGATGTTAGCTCTGAATAAGCAGCTGACCTAAGACACGATCCAGGATTATGGCTAAATACAAATGGGGGTGATAAGTGATTCTGTGAAGGATTCATCTCTCAAGTGTAGCATAGGAGAGCACTGCTCATAGTCTCCATAGTTGTGTTGGTAAAGTCACTGGCCAGTGCAAATGATATATTATGATGGTCATAAGTATATCTTAACCAAGCAACTCCCTGAGACGCCCGTGGATGTATTATTGGGATAGACACTTCATCGATCCTAGATACATTCGAGCAAGTCAGATGAAGGGACGTTACCATCGCCGCGTTGAGCGCAACAGGCTTCGCAACGAAAGGGTTAAGCTTTGAGAAACCTCCCAAACGTCCTCACGTATTAATATTGCAAATGGAACCGTCTAGGAATTCCATGTTGCCTAATCTAGGACTTGCTTAATACGGTGAGGCCCTCTGGGTCACATTATGTGGTGATTCAGTCTATCAGAATATCCTTGAAAATGGAATCGCAATTAATTTGGAATTAATTGTGATTGATGGATTATAATTGATTTGGAATTAATTATAATATTTGGTGGCTCAATTAATGATTCGGAATTATTAATTGAATTGGCTAATTAATTGTATTTTATGTAAATACAATTAAAGATTATATTTTAGAAATATAATGGAGGTTCGATTAGAAAGGATATGTTAATTTAGAATTAACATATGCACTTGGGCAAAAATCTACTTGGAGTTTGGATTGCCTTAGAAATATAAGTGGGTCCCAAAAGTGGGACCCACCTCCCGTAGGACTAGGCGCGCGCGCGCGCGTGGCTGGGTACGGGAAGGAGTTCGACTCCTTCCTCTATTAGAAGTCCAAGGGATAAGTTAGATTTTCCTGATTGAGTTTTAATTTGATTGGGAATGAATCTAGACTTGATATTGATTTCCTTGTGCGATAAGAATTAGATTCTTATTCCTTTACGAAGTCTAATTGCTTATGCTTTAGGCTTCTATAGACTACTATATATAGTAGACTATTAGAGAGAATTTTACACACAATTTCAGACATAGACTTTCACAGTCATTCTACCCAGTTTTATTAGAGAACATAAAACTCTCCCCTCCTATTAGCCTCACGCGCGCGCACCACCGCCTGGAGGAATTGCCGCCCCGTCTTCTTGGTCACATAAAGAATATCCTAGCATTCTTCCGATAGGCTGTTCATCCGTGGATACCAAGGTTGAGGTTCTAGGAGCTGGAAACTAACTCTTATTGTCTTGCAGATATAAGGAGCATTGTAGATATCTTCGACTTCGACGAAGGAGAAGATACACCGGAATATTACGAAGACTTGGAAGCTGCTTTGGAAGTAAGGTTAGTCTTCTAATTGACGTATTTATATATATACGACATATGCATAATCAATTAACCAGTATGTTAAGAAAATTATTGAAATTCCGCTGCGTACCCTAGGGGTAACTCTGATCGTATTTTCTTACAGTGGTATCAGAGCGAGGTTAATTGATTACGTATATACGTATATATATTGTATGATTTTGTAGATATGTGGATGCAATTGATTCTATGATAAATTCGATTTTCAAAAGTTTTGTTTTTTATATAAATTTAGAATTTATATTTTTCAAAAAAAAAAAAAAAAAAAAATATATATATATATATATATACATATATATATATATATATATATATATATATATATATATATATATATATATATATATATATATATAATATATATATATATATATATATATTTTTCGATCGGGCCGCCTGCGGCAGCAGGCGCTCGGGCGCCTGCGGACGCGGGCGCCGGGCGCCTGCACCCACGGCGCCCGGTGCCCGCGTGCCGCGGGTGCCGGGATCCCGGGGCCGCGGGCACGGGTCCCACGTTTTCTCAAAAAAAAAAACAAAAAATTTATATATATTTTCTAGTTGGACCCAAAATCGAATTTTTTGAAAGTTTTGAGGATTGAATTTTATATTTGGAATATAAATATGATTTAATTGTAATTGTTTTAAACTAGAGGCGTTAAATTTAATTAGTATAAAGTTAAAGTGCTTATTTGTAATTTACCAATTTATTGTTTATTGCAAATTAGTCCTTCTACTTTTGAATTTTTGATTTAACACCTCCAAGGTTTTTAAAATTACAATTAAGTCCTTCGGGTTTTCGAAAATTGCTACTTGGTCAATAGAATTTTCGAATATTCAATCTAGTCAAATTTTCAATTATTTCATAGAGATTATAAGTATGGGATTATAATTTTCATAATGAAATTATGAAGTCATTTGTCATCCACATAGGCTACTACTTGTTTCATATGCTCAATATGCTATTGTTTGACAATGCATGTTTAAATACCATGTTTTTACATTCCGTTCGACCGCTACGCATGCGAGGGTAGGCGGAGCCCTCTTATATGTCGGACCACGTATTTATGTATGGGTAGGCGGCACCCATTATGTGCTTGACCGCGTTTAGAACTAGAATGGATAGGCGGCATCCATTACGTGTAGACCGTTCATGCATGATGGGTAGGCGACGCCCTTATTTGTTTGTAGATGACTGATAACAACCCTCAAGCTACAAGCCCCAACCAATATAAGTAAAAAAATATATATATGTATGTATTTCTGAGATGCTTTCCATAGGGTGCTTTAATTCTGAACTTTCATTGCGTTTTCTTGTATTGGCGACCTCGTCTTACAGACTCGCAGTAATCGTCAGATTAGAGTAAGCCTATGGTTATGACTTACTGCATATTGTATCTAGCGACCTCGATAGGTACAATATGTAGGGCATCGGGTTAAATTAGATTTAACAACCAAGAGTTGCGTGACGCAATTGGATAGTCTTACTTGTCCTACCGGTCATATTATGTTATGCGACCAGCCCCCGTTGGAGTATGGCATAATATGGATTTGGATCTTGGCCACTACGGTAACTTGTTGGACATTACCCGTATGTTTGTTGTGGGGGCAAGCATATGTGAAAATAGTGGGAGCTAAACAGCTAAAGGACCTTGTTGTTTAGTTATGTTGATTGTGTATTTAGAAATGATATTTCAATAGTTGATTTATTGTTTTCGTTCTATATTATTTCTCCTTAGGATATTAGATATGGCGAGTATCTCGCTCCGTGCTGTCTTGGAGAAGCAAATTTTAACCGGACCAAACTTCCTAGATTGGATCAGGAATATACGTTTGGTGCTGAGGTACGAAAAGATTGAGTACGTCTTGCACGAGGTCATTCCCGTGTGCCCCGAAAATCAGACTGCCGATGAGGTTGCTGCTTGGAATCAAGCCAACAAGGCAAGGTCTGATAAGCATCTTGAGGATGCTAAGTCCACGCAGTGTATTATGCTGGCGGCAATGAGCAATGAGCTGCAGAGGCAACATGAAAGCATGTTGCCGTATGAGATGTTGAAACATCTTGAGTCGCTCTTTAAGACGACAGCTAGAAGTGTTGAATTTGATTTGATTAAAGACATACACAGATGCAAGCTCAGTGAAGGAGGGAACATGTCTGAGCATGTTCTCAAAATGATTGGTCTCTTTGAAAAGCTTGCCGATGTCGGCGTTAAGCTAGAGAACAAGATCATGGTGATCTTTGTCCTTCAATCATTGCCGAGTTCGTATTCGCAGTTCATCAATAATTACACGATTAATACGAAGGACGTAACACTGCCTGAACTTCATAATCTGCTGAAGACATATGATCAAACTCTTCCTAAGAAGGAAAAGTCGATCATGCTTGTTGGGCAACCGTCTAACTCAAACCCGAAAAGCAAGGGTGCTAAGGGTAAGGGAAATTTGGGAGCCAAGGCTAACACTTGGAGTGATAAGCCTAAGCGTCCGAACCAGAAAAGGAAGTTCAAGAGAAGCGGAACGGTGCGCACAGATGAATGTCTTTTCTGTAAGCAGAAAGGACATTGGAAGAAAGATTGCCCTAAGCTTAGGGCAGATCAAGCCAAGAAGTCATCAGCTTCTGGCTCAGGAATGTTTGTTATTGAAATGAACATGACTACTTTTGACTCAAATGGTTGGGTATTAGATACAGCCTGTGGCTCACACATTTGTAATAATGTGCAGGGGCTAATTGATCACAGGCTAGTCAAGCAAGGTGAAATCGACTTGCATGTTGGGAACGGCAATCCAGTTGAAGCCAAACGCGTTGGACGCAGCAAGATAGATTTACCTTCGGGACAATGTTTAGAACTTGATAATGTTTATTTTGTTCCATCCATTGTCAGAAATATTATTTCCATTCCATTGTTAGACAATATGGGTTTTTCCTTTCGATTTGCGAATAATACTTGTTATTTTTCATTAAAAGATCAGTATTATGGAAAGGCTCGCTTGGTGAATGGTTTATATATTTTGAAAAGTAGTCTACCTTTATTTCAAATACATAACAAACAACCGTCTTCAAGTAAGAAGAATAATCCATCTTATCTATGGCATTGTCGGCTAGGCCATATCAATGAAACACGGATTCAAAGACTAAGGAAGTTGGACTACTTAGAACCATTTGATTTTGAATCATATGGTACATGTGAATCTTGTGTTAAGGGTAAGATGACGAACAAACCTTTTGGTGGATAAGGTGTTCGTGCCACTCGCTGCTTAGAGCTCATACATACCGATGTATGTGGACCGTTTAAAGTCCATGCGCGTGGGGGTTATCCTTACTTCGTTACCTTTACTGACGATTTCTCACGGTATGGATATGTTTATCTTACGAAGAATAAATCCGAGACCTTTGAGAAATTCAAGGAGTTTAGGAATGAGGTCGAGAATGAATTGAACCTAAGGATAGTCACTCTTCGATCACATCGAGGAGGTGAATACCTTAGTGAAGAATTTATCGATTACTTGAAGGAAAATGGGATTCAATCGCAATGGACTCCTCCTGGAACACCACAGTTAAATGGTGTGTCTGAGAGGAGGAATCGAACCCTGTTAGACATGGTAAGATCAATGATTGGATTCTCGACTCTTCCAAAGTATCTGTGGGGATATGCACTACAAACTGCAATCTACATTCTGAACCGTGTACCATCTAAATCAGTGGAGAAAACTCCTTATGAGTTATGGAAGGGAAAGAAGCCTTCACTAGGCTATCTTAGACCTTGGGGCTGTCCTGTGATAGTCAAGCTGATGCTCACTGATAAGTTAGATGCCAAGGGTGTCATAGTATATTTCATAGGCTATCCTCGTCAGACGAGAGGCTATGAATTCTATCATGCTGAAGATCACAAGGTGACCGTGTCTAGAAAAGTGAATTTTTTAGAAGCTGAATACCTCGAAGAAGAGAGGTTAGATGATATGATAGAACTTGAAGAAATTCAAGACTTTGACACGCGCGAACATGAGGTCTTTAAATCTTCTGATTTGGACTCAAGTTCAGTGGGAGCTTTTGAAGCAGACAAGGGTGATGATATGACACTTGCTAGGCATGTCATAGTCAGTGGGAGTCCTGTGATTAGATCAACAGTTGAAACCACACCTATAGAACCCGTTGTCAACCAACCTGTTACACGAAGCTAGAAAAGAAAAGCACCAAAACAAGTCGAGCTCCGTAGGTCGAAGAGGATCCTAAAAGGACCTCAGAAGCAAAGCCTTATGATAGAAGACATCAGTGAACTTGATGTCGGTTTATCAGATCGGGAAGATCCCGAGACCTACAAAAAGGCAATAATTGATATTGACTCAGACAAATGGCAAGAGGCCATGGAATTAGAAATGGATTCAATGTACGAGAACCATGTCTGGAACTTGGTAGACTTGCCCCAAGGGGTTAGACCAATTGGGTGCAAATGGGTCTTTAAACGAAAGACAGATGCCGATGGCAAGGTACAAACGCACAAAGCTAGGCTTGTGGCGAAAGGCTACACGCAGAGGTATGGCATCGATTATGATAAAACCTTTTCACCGGTAGCAAAATTGAAGTCCATTTGAATTCTACTTGCGATAGCTGCCTACTATGATTATGAGATCTGGCAGATGGATGTAAAGACAGCCTTCCTCAATGGCAACCTTGAGGAAGAAGTCTATATGGTACAGCCGGAAGGTTTCATTAGTAAAACCACGCCAACTGCTGTATGCAAATTACAAAGATCCATCTATGGGCTAAAGCAAGCGTCAAGGAGCTGGAATATCCGCTTTGATGAAGCTGTCAAATCGTTTGACTTCATCAGAAGCAAGGAAGATCCTTGTGTCTACGCGAGACACAGCGACAAAGGAGTTGTTTTCATGATCATTTATGTAGATGACATTTTGATCATGGGAAACAATGTCTCTATGCTAGAAGAGACTAAAGTTTGGTTATCAAGTACCTTTTCGATGAAGGACTTGGGTGAAGCGAACTAAATCCTAGGGATCAAGATCTTTAGAGATAGATCCAAGAGGATGTTGGGAATGACATAGTCCACCTACATCGACAAAATACTAAAGCGTTATAAGATGGACGACTCAAAGAGAGGCTTTCTCCCAGCTAGGCATGGGATTGTCTTATCAGTTAAGTATGGTCCTAAAACTGATGAAGAAAGAAATGCAATGAGTCGTGTGCCCTATGCTTCGACAGTAGGGTCTATAATGTATGCAATGAATTGCACAAGGCCCGATGTGGCATACGCGCTTAGTGTCACTTGCCGACACCAACAGAATCCAGGAGTACCTCACTGGACTGCTGTGAAGAACATTCTTAAGTACCTTAGACGGACTAAAGAGATGTTCTTGGTGTTTGGTGGAGAACCAGAATTAAAGATGTCTGGGTATGTCGACGCTGGATTTGAATCAGATCCTGATGACTTTAAGTCACAGACAGGATACGTATTCAAATTGAACGGAGGAGCTGTCTGTTGGAAGAGTTCTAAGGAAGCCACGATTGCTGACTCATCCACAGAGGCCGAGTACATTGCTGCATCAGAAGCATCGAAAGAAGCTGTCTGGATTTCAGAGTTCTTGAAGGAATTGAGGGTTGTTCTTGCTCCCAGTCCAATAACGATTTATTGTGACAATACGGGCGCCGTCGCTCAAGCTAGGGAGCCTAGATCTACAAACAAGAACAAACATGTACTTAGAAAATATCACGTTATACGTGAGATTATAGATAGAGGAGAAGTTAGTATAGAACGTGTCTCTACCACGGACAACGTGGCAGATCCTTTCACTAAGGTCTTATCAGTGGATGTCCACTTAAGACATTATGCTAATCTGGGCATTAGGCATAAAGGTGACTGGCTCTAGTCCAAGTGGGAGATTGATAGTGTATATATGTCCTAGAGACAGCCTTTACTAAGGGTATGGTGCCCTTATAGAGGGCATATATGTACTATTACACAGGTCAACGTAATATAATATATGTTTGTTGCATTTTACTATTGAGTATCGCTTTCATATTTATATTACACCAGGCTGCAGCATGTCATATCTTTATTACTGTCTGTATTGATATTAAACATGTCCCCTCGGATAGATGACCGATCACACAGTTAGTGGGAGCTATGTGAGTTATCATCTATCCTAAACTCTCCCTAGTCGTGGTTCATCTCGGATGTGGGGGTCTGAATGAACCTGACAAGACTAGTATGCGTGGAGGTTATACTTGTTGGAGCAAGTGTGAGCCGATCCCACGGCCACGGAACGGATTGTTGGACAATCGAGAAACGTTCCCATAACTGCGCATAGTTGTTCGAAGAAGCTTTATCGAACAATGGAAGTACCCACCGGACACTCCCATCGATGTATACCCTACACCGACGTGTCTATGGGAACCGGTGAGTTGTCGAAGTGATGCCATTCGTCCTTTGTACTTACAGGACTTTATCATCACATTTGTTGCCCCATATCCTTGGTGGACCCGTCGATGTCAGCTCTGAATAAGCAGCTGACCTAAGACATGATCCAGGATTATGGCTAAATACAAATGGGGGTGATAAGTGATTCTGTGAAGGATTCATCTCTCAAGTGTAGCACAGGAGAGCACTGCTCATAGTCTGCATAGTTGTGTTGGTAAAGTCACTGGCCAGTGCAAATGATATATTATGATGGTCATAAGTATATCTTAACCAAGCAACTCCCTGAGACGCCCGTGGATGTATTATTGGGATAGACACTTCATCGATTCTAGATACATTCGAGCAAGTCAGATGAAGGGACGTTACCATCGCCGCGTTTAGCGCAACAGGCTTTGCAACGAAAGGGTTAAGTTTTGAGAAACCTCTCAAACGTCCTCACGTATTAATATTGCAAATGGAACCGTCTAGGAATTCCATGTTGCCTAGTCTAGGACTTGCTTAATACGGTGAGGCCCTATGCGTCACACTATGTGGTGATTCAGTCTATCAGAATATCCTTGAAGATGGAATCGCAATTAATTTGGAATTAATTGTGATTGATGGATTATAATTGATTTGGAATTAATTATAATATTTGGTGGCTCAATTAATGATTTGGAATTATTAATTGAATTGGCTAATTAATTGTTTTTTTATGTAAATACAATTAAAGATTATATTTTAGAAATATAATGGAGGTTCGATTAGAAAGGATATGTTAATTTAGAATTAACATATGCACCTCCCGTAGGACTAGGTGCGCGCGCGCGCGCGTGGCTTGGTAGGGGAAGGAGTTCGACTCCTTCCTCTATTAGAAGTCCAAGGGATAAGTTAGATTTTCCTGATTGAGTTTTTAATTTGATTGGGAATGAATCTAGACTTGATATTGATTTCCTTGTGCGATAAGAATTAGATTCTTATTCCTTTACGAAGTCTAATTGCTTATGCTTTAGGCTTCTATAGACTACTATATATAGTAGACTATTAGAGAGAGTTTTACACACAATTTCAGACATAGACTTTCACAGTCATTCTACCCAGTTTTCTTAGAGAAAATAAAACTCTCCCCTCCTCTTAGCCTCACGCGCGCGCACCACCACCTGGAGGAATTGCCGCCCCGTCTTCTCGGTCACATAAAGAATATCCTAGCATTCTTCCGATAGGCTGTTCATCCGTGGATACCAAGGTTGAGGTTCTAGGAGCTGGAAACTAACTCTTATTGTCTTGCAGATATAAGGAGCATTGTAGATATCTTCGACTTCGACGAAGGAGAAGATACACCAGAATATTACGAAGACTTGGAAGCTGCTTTGGAAGTAAGGTTAGTCTTCTAATTGACGTGTTTATATATATACGACATATGCATAATCAATTAACCTGTATGTTAAGAAAATTTTTGAAATTCCGCTGCGTACCCTAGGGGTAACTCTGATCGTATTTTCTTACATCTTTGGCCTCCTTATCCCTCTTCGCTGCCGCCTCCTCTTCGGCCCTCTTCACTGCATCCACGGGGTTCTCCCTTGTCTCAAGCCCCTCTTGCACCAAAGCATCCCGATGATGCGCGGTGTTCCGAGGAGGAGTCAAATTGAGAGAACCGAGGATCTTGGTCTCCTTGTTAGCGAGCGTTTGCTTCCTCCTTTGCTCCTCCTTTTGCGGCAAGAGTCTTCGACATTATCCAGTTGAACCAATAGGCTGCAAAATAAACACACAAGTTAGTACAATCGAGGAGCATAAAACTCGAAGAGGAAAGGAAAAAGCAAGAACATACTACAAGCAAGCAAAGCAAGAAAAGAAAAAATACAAGTATAAAAGATATTTTTTCTATCTTACCGAAGAGGACTTCCTTTGTATACCGGTTCCCGGTATAGCCTGTGTGCGAGTAGGGCGAAAGGCCCGCCAAGTACGGGAGCGGCTGGAGGACTAATCCCCAATAAAAGTACTTCTCGTGATGGGGTCCCCGATTCTGCTCCTCGAGTTCCAAGACCCAAGGATCGGACTCCTCGGGCAGGGGATGCTTCTCGGCTATCTTCCCCCTGAACATGAGTTTCGGCACTCCCCATTCTGCTTCCTCCTCGCTCATTCCGGGCAACCTCTTCTTCTTGATATAGAAATATCGGTGGAACCACTTGTACCCCGAGGAGCTCGGAGCGTCCATAATAAAGCCCAACCCTGGTCGCGCGTTGAAGTAGTAGAAGTACTTGTTCCCCTGAGCTCATCGAGACTCGGAACAATTGATTAAAGTTGTGGAAGTTGAGCTCGATCCCTCTCTTCATGCAAAAGACTCCAAAGCACACCAAGGTTCCAAAGGCACTTGGTACCAGCTGCCAAGGAGCGATCCCCAAGGTGTTGAAGATATCGCGGAAAGCGTCACATAATGGAAGTATCCATCCTCGATCCAGGCTTAGACAGTGAACGACCATATACCCAGGCGGAGCGTTGTAAAAGGTCTGGTCGTTCTTCGGCACGAGGATGTCGAACTTACTCTCAGGAAGAGAATACTTCCATCTTAGAGTAGCCACCTCCTCGACTTTGACAGTTGAAGCCGTGGTCGGGATGATACCATCCTCGTTCTTCTCACCCTCCGGATTGGGGAGATCTACTGTGCGAGCACTCTTGGTAATCTTATTTTGAGCTGCCTTGGTGGACTTAGGCTCAGGTTCCTCGGCAGCCTTGGCCTCTTTGTTCTTACCAGAGCGAGAGCGCTTGCTCGCTCTCTTTGTGGACTTCTCGGCATCAACTGCTCGCTGTGCAAGGCGCATGTCATATTCTTGCTTCTCGAGCGGATTGGGTGCTCAAGTATTACTGGGAAAGGAAAAGTCGATGGTTGTGGGGTCTATCGAATGATAACTGGTTTCCTCCTCGCGCGTATATCTGTCTGCATCTCTGATAGCTTGTCTTTGCATCTCCGAGAAGGAAGGAGACATAGTGCTCGGACCAGCTTCATCCCTGTTCACATCTGTGATCTCCAAGGGAACCTCCTCCTCCTGATCAGTGATTACAGCCCTCCTAATAGTTTGAGGAGGGAACCTAACCCTCTTCGGCGGTGGACTAGTTCGAGGAGAGGTAGCGTCATCATCCTTGTCGCTCTCCTCATCAGTCTCCTCGCTATCTATGATTTGCACAGGAATCGGCCCCTTTCCTCGTTGGACCGAGTGGTCACCTTCCTCGTAAAGTGACAAAGCTAACTCTGGCCTCTCAGTGTCGTCCATGTCCTCGATCCTGATCTCAGCAGGGGGGACCACATTAACCGCCCCGTAGTTGCGACCATGTACTTGGGCAGCGCGAGTGATCAGCTCCGCGGACACCCCGTGGTTTGAGGGACCACCTTCCTCCTCGGTCCGGTCATCGATGAAGTCGTCATCTTCAGTACGGCGCCTCTTGCTCTCTGTATCTTCATCTCCCTCATCGGCATTAGCATCGCCGCCTTCTTCACCTTCAGATGCCTCCTCCTCGCCACCGTGCTCAAGTTGGGGCTCCTCGGCCCCAGCAGCTTGCTCCATTGTATCATCTAGAAAGGTCGTCGATACGTCTGACGTATCAGGCGACGTAGTATTGTCGCTCCCATACTCTCCGGCGGCCGACTGGTTCTGACTATCGTTGCTCCTCTCGGACATCCTAAAAGTGGGCAAAGAAGAAATTAGGATGGTCTGTGATAGTCCGAGAGGTCCGTTTAGGTATATTCATTACGTTCGACCTCCCGAACGGAGAAAAATCTCAAAAGAAAAGGGAAAAAGAGCATATTTAAGAAGTTATACTACGGAGCGACCAACCGCTCGAAACGTATAAGAGCGAACAGGCAAGCATGTTAGCATACATAAAAGTACGAGAAGACATACGAGCGACCAACCGCTCGAAAAGAGCGAGAAGGCATACGAGCGACCAACCGCTCGAAAAACAGAGTTCCTACAGTTACGATTACGACCAAATTCTAAGGAGGAGGCAATGGGGGTTACAGTAAGAATAAAAGGCCGTAACAAAGGGGAATCATCCTACGGCCATGCAATTTTGTCAAGAGCTACAATTACATTGAAATCGGGCTCCTACAGGTATGTTTACAGTTTTTAAGTCCAAGGCCGTCCTTAGGCCGCCGTACACCGGAATAATTTCAGGCAACAAGGGGGAAATACAATATAGAAGCATAACCGAAAGGAGAGAAGAACGTCAAGCAAAAAGAGGCGATTAAGGCGAATAAAGGCAAATAACAACAATGTAGGTGCGAAAACTTACTTGGTATTTAAGAGTTGGAAGGATGGAAGCCGGAAGGGAAGCCAGAAAAATTGAAGTTCGCCTGAAAAGATGGATTCTGGACAACGGAAACGCTCCTCACGCTTTTCTTGTCACGATCACCTTGCTCGTCGATCACTCAAATATGCTCCTCGCTCTCTCTTTTTGCTCCGAGTGTTTGGGTAGCGAAAAGTGTGGAATGACCAAGTATCGGCCTATTTATAGAATGGTATCTCGGGGATACGAACCGTCGCGTGCCCTCGCTCCATCCAGATCGAACACGTGGCCACTATCAACGGCCCAGATCGCAGCCGTCAGGCGATTTTACGAATTTGCCCTCCGCGCTCCCGCTCTGAGACACATTCCAAGCTAAACGCGAATTACCTAGCTACACCAGGTAATACGAGGAGCGAAGACCACGTCATGAGAAATAAAAATGGAGCGACAAGCAATTACCTCACCGAGGAGAAAAATTAGGCGGATCGGCAACAGTGGATCGAGTAGCCACTCTCAAAATTATCTCTCCTCGAGATAATTGGCAAAGAAAAAGCGGCATGAAGTCATTCCACTCCACTCTCAAAATTATCTATCCTCGAGATAATTGACAAAGAAAAAGCGGCATGAAGTCGTTCCACTCCACCAAGGGACACTTACCCGGATCCGATCTCTGCCCAACAAACATACCTCTTTTCATAAGGTCCGAGCAACGTCTGCTCGCACCCTATAAAAAGGGGGGAGGGAGAGATAGGAGGAGGGAAAGATACCAAGGTGCGAATACGGAAATCTTTTTTCGCCCACTACTAGTCGAGGCTCTGCTCGACCTCTACTTCAACATAGTTCCTCAACTATCTTCTGCAAAGATACTTGGAAACTAGGGGGACATATGTTAGTGTTGAAATATGTCCAGTCCGCATGTACGAACTGGAGCGGTCTAAGAGCGCGGCAAAGCATCATAGGCCGTCCCTCAAGGGGCGCGACCAACATCTACACTCTGATGTGTTCTTGTTGTTGTAGACTAATAGTTTATATAACCAATAAACATGAATATTGATTGATGATTATACTGACTTTTGCTGTTGGTTTTGAAGCTGTGATATCGATGAAATAATAACTGTCGGTTATCTAAGCTTCGTACTTGGAGTTGTTGAATTTCAACGAGCTCTATCATGTTTTTGAGGTTTGTATCAGTCTCGGTTACCACTTTTATTATGTCTTTGAGTTTTCTGGTATTATTCTCCGTAGACAAAGTTAATATAAGTTCATATATAGCATGTGGTTAGGTTGAAATGTAAAGAAATGAAAAGCAATGTTGTTCGAGTTGCCATCACATATAGTTGGCTAGTTTCCAAATGGTATTGTCCAATGGGCCTGTTTTTCGGTAATTCAACAGTTTCAGGGTGACCGGGTAAATCAAACCTGAAACATGTTATGACACAGAATCCGTAATACCAAAACATTCATAATCATAAAAAAGAAGAAAGATCCTCCTGTAGTCTAACTTTATGAAAGAAAACTTAAGTGGCCAATTGATCTTTCCAGCTATAAAACTCCTACAAATTGCTTAATCTGTATCCATGCAGGTCTCTTTGCTCACTTCTGAACCGCTCCCACCCACTAACTTGTTTCTGACTTTCAGTGGAACCTAGTGCTGAAGTGTAAGAAATTCGATCAGAACACTGGGTTAGGTGCCGAGAAAATAAAATATTGGTTATGTAATTCTTATGTCAAGCATTGCTAAAGAAAGTGATGCATGCTACTAAGCAAATGTTATGTTAGTGTTGAAATATGTCCAGTCCGCATGTACGAATTGGAGCGGTCTAAGAGCGCGACAAAGCATCATAAGCCGTCCCTCAAGGGGCGCGACCACACCCAAGTATGTCACTAAGGTGTGGTTCGACCAACATAGGGTCCGACCATCACTAAGAGGCCAACCCTCAAAATAAGCTCATCACAAGGACAAAGCAGCTATTGAGCTCGAGGAGCATCTCTAGGGCTCGAGGAGGCCTTACGTCAAGGTAACACTCTCTGAGAGAAACTAGGCAGAGTACTACTCGGACCACCAACGTAAAAGGATGGCACGAGGACCTCCGAGCGACCACCATGGTCGCTCCCAGTAGGACCCCGTCTTCCAGATTACTAAGGGGGACCCGAAATGACCATGTTGCCCTCTCAACCCTAGCCAAGATGTTTGGGCCAAGGCCCATGGACCTCCTTAATGGGATTGGGCCTAAGGAGGCTTCAATCCCGTCCGGACACTTGTCACGATCCTATAGGAGCTGACCTCAAAAGTCCACAAGTATATAAAGGCTTCATTCACTTCTTAACAGTAAGCATTAACACCTCTCACCTACCACTCACCCACCACATTTACTACTCGTACTAGGGAAGCCTCACAACTCCCTACTCGTAAAGTCGTCACTCCGGTCTGATACCTTACAGACCGGGCAAGAGACACTAACCCCCTCCTCCAGTATATTTCAGGTACGAGGAAGCTACGAGAAGGTTCATTGCCTATCCAAGAGGAACACTACATGAAGAAGAACTACATTAGCTTAGATTGACGATCCATTGCGAACTTAAGAAGAAGTACGAATTACCCTCCAACAAGTACGAATTACCCTCCAACGTGTTAAAAATCAGCCCACAAACCCACTTTCCCCATTAAATAAGAACATGAGTATGCAACTAGCTAGAAGTACAAAAATACTACTCTAGGATAATTGGAAATAGATGATATAAGAAGATAAAAATGATGACGATGAAGCACAAAAATTCCACAACAGAGAAGAGAGAATTAAAGCTTGGTGGAATATAATCGAGGCACCACCATCTCAAGATATTGTAGTAGCACTTATTTGTGGATTTGTGGTCAGGTTCTTGAATAATCTAGCTAATATTGACAGCTTTTGTTGATCAATGTTTCGGGCTAGTCATCTAAAAGACCAGGCATGCTAGTATTTTGTGAGTTCGCATATTGCGTTATTGTTGGGAGATCATGTTTCTGTCATTCTTTGTTTGAGTGTCACATGTGACTTGGCTGTTGAAATCGTTTATTGTTGTATCAAAATAAAAAGGGACGAAAAGAGAGCAGAAATGTAAATAGAAGCTGAATTTGATGTGCTTGACATAGACCCAGAAGTGATTTATCTGAGAAATGGATGATGAACAGGTTTAGAACTTGTCAGATTCTAGTTAATCAAATAAATTTGTATTTAGTCAAAGGCAACGAAAACCGTAGTGTAGCAGTAAAATAACCTCGAGTGTCGATCTCTAAGGACTATAACTAGTTTTATCTAATCTAACTTAAGAATATTAAATCAGCAAACTACTTAGCAAAGGTTTTTCTTATCAGATAATGGAGGCTGGTGATAGTATGATCATTCAAAGCATAGCAGGTTAATAATCATGCATGAAGTACTCAGTTTTGCATAGAGATCTTTGATCAATGAATTGTCCAATTGTGTTCGTTATAATTCAACACTACGAAGATAGAGGTTTTAGATAGATCAAAGAAATAAAGCAATAACTCAAAGTCTAACGCGCGATATAGCCATTAGCATAATTATTAACCCTTCGCTAAGAAATCACATACTATCACCAACGAGAAGTTTAACTACTCATAGATGTCATGCAATCAACAGAAATCATAGCAACATTGAATGAAAACATGTTGAAAGATAAATAAATATAAATAGAAAAACTGTAAGATACAATGTTACCGAAGGTTGTCAATCTCCGAAGAATCGCGATCTTACAAGCTCCAAAACGCTAAGAAAAAGTATCTCCTAAGCTAAGAATCCCCAGAACAGGCTCTGGAGAATTCCTACCTAAAACTAATGAGAAAGGTGAGAGAAAAGGTTTGGGGAAGTATGAAAAACGGAGAAAACTGAGGAACTATATATAGTGATTCGGCAGGTGTGGGATTCGCTGGTGGGAGATTCGCCCCACGTCCCGGGCGACTCGCCCGGGAGGTTCTGTCGGCTGGAATCGCGTTTTCGACGCGTTTTTGGATTTCCTTTCCTTTTCGGACTCGGTTTTTGCCTTCTAGTGACCTTTTAGCCTTCAGACTCGACCCCTAGACTTTAAATCCTATCCGGAATCTTCTAGATACTCCAATTAGGCCTTCGGAACACCAATTCCTTGTCTACTTCAATATAATTGCACGGAAAACCTCGTTTTTCACCCAAAATTTGTAAAATACAAACTAAAGGAAACGTGACACTATTCTAATAAAATGCACTAAAATATAGCTAAATTAACGTAGATGATAGCTAAATTGGTGAAAAAAGACTCAAATGAAAGTGTAAAATACACGTTCATCAAACTCCCCAAACTGAACCTTTGCTTGTCCTCAAGCAACTAAGCTAGACTCTAATGCAAAAAACAATGCAACACAAAAAATGGAGTCTCATGCCAAATGAAATGAACTAATCTATTGAGTCTATCAAAAAACATATGAACAAGAACCATACAAATAATAACATGAATATAGGTTGAAGAATGTCTCGATTGACTCATACACAATCACATAAGCACTTATGTCAAGACAAGATAGTCTCTCGTAACATTCTCTACCTGGACCTAGTCAGTGACGACGTAATGAAACATGTTAAAGTACGAATGGTTGTCCCGTGCCTATGAAACTGAGGACTTACTACTGTTCACCAAGTTAAGACTTTTCCTCAAAGAGGTCGACCCAATACTGGCTCTCATCAAACGAAGGAGGGTTCCCCTATTCTACCCATCTCTCAAGCAAAGCCTTAAGCTATTCACCACTTCCTGAATGGCAGGACGAGGGTGGTCTAGAACAGATGACACTCAAACGAAAAGAAAAGATAGAAAATTACAACACGATTACGAACATTACAAGATTCGGAAAATGAGACACAACACTCTGCTAAACTGCTTTTTGGCTCTTTTTTAGACCCATCCTTGCTTTTTTGGGGTCTTTTCTTTTTTTTTCTTTTTTCTTTTCCAGTTTTTTTTCTGGAATTTTTCTTTTTCTTTATTTTCGAATTTTTTTTTTTTCCAGCCAGCAGTAGCACAAAAAGAAACAATGACACACAAACGACCTCCCCAAATCTATTCGAAATAATAGGTTGGTAAAAAAATTACGAAAAATAAAAGTAAACTCACAACACACACTAAAAAATGAAAAACAAGTCTAATGATAGCGTAACTCCCTCCCCAAGCCTATTCGGAAGAGTAGGTTGCAAACAAAGGATCACACAATCTCACTGTTGGTCCCTTTAAACAACAAGAAAAGACTAGAAGGGGGGGGGGGTGAATAGTCTTTTCAAACTTTCGTCGTTTAAAAACTTTCTCAGCAAGTACTTATTACTTTTCAGTAATGAGTTTGCTGATACTTAACTTTCTCAGCAAGCGCAAGTTACTTCTCAGTAACTAGGTTTGCTGATACTTAAAATCAGAGAACGGAAGTCTTTGATAGAATAAGTACTTTTGTCAGTAAGAGATAGTTTCAACAATTGAAGTGAGTGACTGTGTACAGATAGATATGTTTTGCTGAAAACTAAGTACAGTAAGTAAATCACACAAATACTTTTATAGTGGTATCTGAAAGTGGCGTAATCTCTCAACTAATCCACTTTGTCCTTTCTAGGACTGAATCCACTAAGATAAGATTGAGGTTCCTTATAACACCTATCTAGAGCGTTTCAAACAGAAACCAAAGCACACTTGCTTCGTCTCCAACCTAACTAGAGAACGTAACCTTGTTCTCCACCAAACTTGGTACTTTTAATCAGCAACACTATGCTCGATTAAGTTCCCCCTGAATATCACGCCTGAAAGGGTGTATTTTCAGTTAGAGAGTTTTGGGGTGAGATAACTTAATTATAACTTATTCAGTTACAACAAGTAATCTAAGAAACAAAACTTTGGATACTTTGCAGTAAACAAGTTTGATTGTTTCTGGTGTCAAGACTTGTTCTTGCTCGAAAGAAAGAAAGAACACTTAACTAATTTCTTAGTCGTGTAAGTTCTACTTCTTCACAAGTAGCTTTTTCAAGATTTAAGTCTTGGAACGGATCAATGGCAGTAAAGAGTTTTGAAGGGTATGTGAGTTTAAGCACAAGTGAGAGTATGATCACGTTGTTGACACACTTCAACTCTTTGCCGGATGACCTCTGTGGCTTAGTTAAATAAGGAGTCGTTTGAATTTCAAATTCTAAGGCTTTTGTTCCTTAAAATGTCACTATCTTGCTTTTATACTTTCAGCAGCTTCCTTGTTTGTCTTCTAGTCTTCATGTCCTTCGCGTGCATGCTTTGCATTTAATGCTCTTTTGAATAAAATTCAAACAGTATCATTGGAGCGGAAATATAATTACTTTCAGCAAGAGGTCACAAATGTTCATCAACAAGTGGTCAGTCTCAGTTTCAGCAAGCACAACCTACTCTGTCATATAGATTTTCACTTATGCAATGTTGTTGCTGCAGTTTCCACTTTTTGAGCAACATGTGCCTTTGTAGATACCAGTCTTCAGAAATCTTCTAGTCTTCAGTCTTCGAAATCTTCAAGTTTCTGAGCGGTTCTAAATGCTTCAATAGTTTGTTTGTAAAAACAAAGTACATCATCAGCAAATACTTCAATAGGTTGTATTTCTTTTCAGAAAACAAGATACATCATAAGCGGTAAAACCAACCTATCTAACACCTACTCTAAGTCTTCAGTCTTCGAAATCTTCAAGTTTCTGAGTGGTTCTAAATGCTTCAATAGTTTCTTTGTAAAAACAAAGTACATCATCAGCAAATGCTTCAATAGGTTGTATTTCTTTTCAGAAAACAAGATACATCATAAGCGGTAAAACCAACCTATCTAGCACCTACTCTAAGTCTTCAGTCTTCGAAATCTTCAAATTTCTGAGTGGTTCTAAATGCTTCAATAGTTTGTTTGTAAAAACAAAGTACATCATCAGCAAATGCTTCAATAGGTTGTATTTCTTTTCAGAAAACAAGATACATCATAAGTGGTAAAACCAACCTATCTAGCACCTACTCTAAGTCTTCAGCAAACGTTCCTCTTTTACAATGTCCTTAAAATTCTAAATTCCTATGGACCTTAAGAGTACTAGTTACTGGACTTGTAATTGAAGGATCCTTGCATTTTTGCAGGCAGTATGATGATGCTTTTCAGCATTCATTTCCATGTAATGTGTTACCCACAAATGCATGCCCCAATTGCTAGCATGGAGAAGCTGTGTATCTGAAATGCTTTTAGGATGAATCTTCCTTAGCCAGAGAAGATCTTATTCTTGATCCTTAGCAGTGAGATAGAAATACTCATAAGGAATTAATCCAAGTCTCTTCTTTGTTTTCTTGGTCACTGGGTCAGAGTAATAAGTAATGCCAATTGGTTTTATCAAATCTGGTTCTTGTCTTATGGTCTTACCAATGGCAGTTCTTCTTACTGAGACTTCTAGATTCAACCATCTCCCAACAATATTTCTTAGAAGAGACTCAACCCTTTCTTTCCTTTTTACCTTGAGATCAATCCAAGTGAACATTTGGTTCTGTATGGCTGTTGGAAAGAACTCATTCACCAGCAAATCTTCCAGCTTTAAGATCCAGCAACCATGAACGTTTCTGATCACGTTCTGAGTGGTTTCATCATTGCTGGTCTTGGTGTATTCAATGTCGGAGCCAATAGCAATGCTGCCCAGCCTCTTTTCTTCCTGTCTTTGCCTTCTTCTTCTTGACTTTGCATTGTCTTGATCTCTTGCTAAAGATCTTGAGTCAGAAGAGAGATGCTTTGAGTGGCCAGACGGAGTTAAGGCTGTTAAAGGTCTAGCTCTTATGGCTTGAGCTATTGTCTGATTGTCATTATCATCATCATCTTCATTCAGATCTTGATGACTTTCAGTGTGGCAAAAACCTTGAGTTTCAGCAGCAGTTTTTCTCTTTTTGGGACTTGTTGAATTTAACTCAGATTCTGCTTGTCTTTTAGAACTTTGCTCTTTTTCAGCAAGAGGTTCTATGGGCAGTGGCGCATCAACAGTAGGAGGGGTTTGGGACTTCTTTCTTGTATTTCTCTTTTCCCCCTTAGACATGGATTGCAACATCTGAGTGATGTGCAAAGAGTAGAACTCATTGCAATTTTCAGCAAGAGTACTTAGGCTGTTGTATTTCATGATGATTTGTTGCTGATCAGAAGTCATCTTTGACAACTCAATTTTTAATATTCACCATGTTCTCCTCATGTCTTTGCTCTGTTGCGGCCTTTTCTTCCATGAAAGTCTGAGCCTTTACTAATGCGGTCTTTGCTAGCCGGAGTGCTTGACTTACTTCTTCTTCATAGCTCTTGTGATAAAGACTGATGTCTTTCTGAGCTATTGTAAGAGTAGTAGTGCGTCTCAGCACTGTAGCCAATATTTTTCCAATATCAAGCGGGCTCTCAGCAAGCAATGCCTCATCTTCTGCTTTGCAGGCATCATGGACTTTCTTTAGTGCCAAAATTCTAGGAGTAAACTCCTCTACACGTGGGAACGACACTAGATTTGGGGTCAAGGAATGAACTTTTAGTTCTGAAGCAAACAGATCATCTTGTAATAGTAATTCGGTTCTTAAGCCATCATCTTCATCATTTATATAATCAGGAGGAGGAATTTCAACCACTTTTGGATCTTTCTTGGAGTTTTCGTCCTCATTTGCTGATAGATCATCTTCATCCTCAGATTCATCAAGGCCAGCGACCTTGGAACCTAAGTCAGCAGCTTCATTTCCTTTTGGTTGAGTGGTTGCTGATGGCAACGCTTCAGACTCAACAACTGGAGTTTCAGCAGTAGTTAATTTTAATTGAGTAGTTGCTGAGGGCAACGTTTGAGACTCAATTGCTGGAGTTTCACCAGTAGTAAGTTTAAATTGAGTAGTTGCTGAGGGCAACGTTTGAGACTCAATTACTGGAGTTTCACCAGTAGTAAGTGGAAGGGAGGGGACTTCCTTTGGCTTTACTCCTGAAGATTCACCAATGAATTATGAGACTGTTTTGTAGTGCTCTTTGGTAATCTTCATCCAATTCATCTTCATCATCAAGGTTTGTATCAGTGACCTTGGCATCAGAAAACTGGATCTTGCCATGTTTCAAGGCAGCTCGTTTTCTAGCATATTCCTCTTCAGTATCAGCGCCTTGTACAGGTGCTTGATTTTCAGCATCAGCAGGAGCAGGTTGAGATTCATGCTGAGTTGGTGTTTGTTCAGTTTGCTGATTGTCTTGTTGTTCAGTTTCAGCAACTGTCATTTTTAGTCCACCAGCATCAGGACTAGGACCTTGATTGTCATCATCGTCATCCTTTTTGTCCTTTGAATCTTTCCCTTCATCATCACTGGGATCAGTAGGGATGTTTTCATCTTCTTCCTCTTCATCATCATTAGTCAGAATGACTAGCTCGAGATGCTTGTATAAAGCAACACTCGTTACTTCCTCTTCCTGATTGATTTTGTGGGGATCAGCCACCACGGGTACAAATGAACCCTTGAGCATCACAGCTTGTTCAGCTGGAGAGGCACTCTTAAACTTTGCCTTCATATTCTCTCTGATTTGAGAAATCAGATTCGAGCTCATTAGCTGAGAATATGAGAATTCTCCAGGAAGTATGGAGTGGACAAATGTCTCGAGCTTCAGCAAAGAGGATCTCTTTTTCTCATTTGATAGATGAAGATGGAGGTCAGAAAAGTCCATCCTTCTGTACCTTTGCCAGTTGCTGACAGACTTAGCAACTCTTGACAAGGTGGTTCTTTTGAAGTTCAAGTAAAGTTCTTCAGAACTCACTTGTGGATCTTCAGTGATGTGCACCACTTCAGTGGTATCCTTTAGAGCCTGAAAAAGAATATTATTTAGATCAGGAGAGGTTTGGATAATTGCCTTAGAGTCCAAAGCTGAAACATGAATTACCTGCTGAGATTCAACAAGCTCATGTTGTACAATTTCCATTCCTTGAGGAGCTTGAGTAGCATCCTCCAATTGTTCATCCTGAAATAAATATGAGTTAGATACAAGTACTAAGTTGTCAAACTTAGTTTTATTACCAAAAACTTTAACTACCTGCTGAGCAGGAAGTGTTGATTCTGGTGCAGAGGCTTCAGCAACCATCTGACTTGCATCTTCAGAAGTCTGTAGAGATATCATAATATTAGCAAAAGAATGAGTTTCAGAAAATGAAGTTTTACTAATGGTTGAGTTATCTACCTGCTGAAGAAGGACAGGTTGTGGCTTAGTCCTTTCAGCATTAACAATTTCTTCAGTTTCTGGGACTGTTTCTTCAGCAGACTTCTTGGCTTGCTCTGTTTGAGAAAGCTGCGCGGTTTCAGCAATCTCCCTTGTCTCTGAAATGACAAGTTGAGCAGAAGCATCTTGACCCTTAAGCTAACTGCTTGTCATAAAAACATCAATGGATTTGTTGGATGATTCTTCAATATCCAATTCCATATGTTGGCTTAAAGCTTCCAGTACAAGCTGGACTATTTCAATTGATGTCTTTGGTGAAATGGGGCCAGTATTCTCAGCATTGCGAGATGCGTCGTCGAATAATGCTTCTTGTGTTTCAGCAACTTCTGGGACTTGAACCATTGCTGTCTCAGCAACTGGTTCTTCAGCAACATGATGAGTTGCTTGTTCAGCAACCATCGTTTCATTAACGACAGCTTCAGCAAGTGCTGCGGTTCTTATATCTGCAGCGATATCAGTAACCGGTTCCAGAGTTGGGTCATCAAGATTATCTACAATGTAGATATCTGGTACTTGGGCAGGAATTTCATTTCCACTGCCTTGTGGTCTATTCGCAATAGATGTATCAACACTAAGTTGATTGTTGAAGGCTTCCGCGAACACTTCAACATTGCTGACATAGGTTTCAGTAACCAGCTCAGCAACATCTACTGGAACTTGTGTTTCAGCAGCTGTGGTAGAAACGTCCGAAAGATCATGGACAATTGGTACTGACTTGCGAGCCAGTGTTTTCTTCCTTGGGTTACTTGTCCTTTTTCCTTTGGGGACGGGGTTTGCTGATGACGCTGCAGTCTGAGTGTCATCATCAGCTTTCCTCTTTTTCTTCTTTGATTTTTCGAGTTTCTCTCCAGCAGTAGCGTCAGTAGTTGCATTTTCAGCAACGGGAGTAGTGGTGTCAGCATGATCACGATCTAGAGCAGTTTCATCTCTGTCACCACCATCTACAACAGTTTCATCTCTAAGTTGCTAAGTGGTGACATCTGCAGCTGTTGTATACCTTTCTTGCTGACTTGTGCTAACAACATCTGCAGCTGTTGTCTTCTTAGATTTTTCAAGTTTCTTGCCAGTAATCTTAGGCACATTCTGCTTGTAGAAGGATCTTCCCACATTGCATACAGATTTCTTGATTGGCAATGCGTTTCTCAGCTGAATCCTGAAATGTTCAAGGATATAGCATATCTTTATTCCATACATAACTGGGAAGGAAGGTGAGACTTTGTTGTCTTCCACCTTAACCTTGAACTTAGTAACACAATCAACAATTCTGTTGAAAATGTACTTAAGCCAGTTAAGCTCCGTTTTGTTCTCATAGATATGCATCAGCAGCGGCCACCTTGTCAGGCCTACTTGGTCTATTCTTCCAACTTGGGAGTCCAAAACTTTAATTAGTAGCAGAGCTACTAGACCAAGTGAATGGCAGAGATGCTTCCTCTTAACGTGCTTTGTCCAAGTCACGAGAGCAATCTCTCCTTTCTTCATTTTCTCATTTCTGACGTCACTGTAGAAGGCTTCAATTTCTTCATCAGTGGCAGTGACGTCATCTTCAGTTCCAGTGGTTGGAATCTGAAAGATTTCCGCTAAATCAGTCCATTTCAGGACGATTTGCGTGTTCTGAACTGTAGTAAAGATAACTTTTTAAGTGACCCCTTTACTATCAGTTAGGGACTGGATTTCTGCATTGTTGTAGAACTCCATTGTGTCTAACATGCTCACTTGCTTAGTGAGAGCAGTTATAAAATGAATGAGGCCTTGCTGCTTGATAAATTCAAGCGCCTCTTCATTGTCACCGTCAAGTTCTTGTTCATAGAAGTATCGAATATACTTCTCTTTAGCGAATCCGCCCCATTGCATCATCATCTCACACTTTGCAGTGTCAAGATATGAAGGAGGCATAGGTTTTTCAGAGATTCTGTCGTTTTTCAACACAACTTTCGTTGTGTTTGTTGCCGGAGTAGTCACCGGAGCAGTGCGTTTCTCAGCACTGTCAACCTTAGACGACTTGGAGGTCTTGGAGGACTGTCTCTTTGGTGCCATTTCTTTATATAGAGAAGAAAATGTGTACGAAAAACATAGTTTGCTTTTTGACCGGAGGTACAGTAGATTCAGGCTAAAATTTGCAGAGAAAGGAAATGTGAGTTAAAGAATTTTGTCATTTCTCTAACTCCTTCTTTATATAGTGTCTCTGATGTGTGAGAAACTCAATCGATTTGAGTTCTCAGCAAGGGTAAAACAGAGAAACAAAGGCGTTAGTGGAGCCTTTGCATTGAATGCGTAGTGGCCCACTAACTAAAACCGTCAGAGCACTCTCTCTCTTTGTTTTGATAACCGTTAGATCAATAACTCCTTTTAATCAATGGTCACAATTGTATTTCATGTCATGATTATTACGAGTTTATCTATGCCCGATTAACGTCACAAATTGATTTTACCGAGTTTTATGGGATTAGATTAATTGCTGAAATAGACAAGAATCTTTTCAGCGAGTTTGCATAAATAGCATAGATACTTACTGAAAGTTCCCCCTTACTTAGATATCTCATATTTTCTTAAGTTTAAAGATATTTCTGAGTTCCCGTATCAGTAAATTATTTTGTACTTGAGATAACATTTGGTAAAATCTGAGAAATGAGTTTTGCCCTTTTTCTGAATTCCCGTCTCAGAATATTCCCTTGACACTTGAATACCTGTTTCAGTATCTTTGATTGTCTGAATACCCGTTTCAGCAATCTTTAAGGTTTTTCTCTTACTGAATGCCCGTCTCAGCAAGTGATCAAGTTTCCTAACAAATACCCGTTTTGAAGGAATTACTTGCCGAATGCCTGTTTCAGCAATCATGTAGTGACCTATCATTTCTTAGAAGAAATTAGTGGATGGAGATTTTAAGTAAGAATACTTTGGCTTGCTGAATACCTGTTTCAGCATTCTGCCGAATGTATCTTTTATTGAGGTAGTTCAATCAATCCAAGGTTATACCTTAGCATTGCGAACCTATTATCTGGTAGCGGCTTGGTAAAGATGTCAGCAAGTTGATCATCAGTACCTACTTTCACAACCTCAATATCTCCCTTTTCCACATGATCTCTAATGAAATGATGTCTAATATCAATGTGTTTGGTCCTAGAGTGAAACTTAGGATTTTGCGTGATAGCAATAGCACTCGTATTATCACAAAAGATTGGTGTTTTCTTTGCAGAAATACCATAATCTCTTAATTGTTGCTGAATCCATAGGATTTGAACTGTGCAACATCCAGCCGCAATGTATTCAGATTCAGTGGATGAATTGGCAACACAGGTTTGCTTCTTGTTGAACCATGATATTAATCTAGTACCCAAAAACTGACAAGTTACAGATGTACTTTTTCTATCAAGAGTTGATCCTCCATGATCAACATCAGAATAACCAACCAATTCTAGTCCAGAATCTTTAGGATACCATAATCCAACATTGACTGTACCTTTGACATATTTCAGTATCTTGATTGCCTTTTTGTAGTGTGATTCTCTTGGATCAGATTGGAATCTTGCACACACACAAACAGCATACTGAATGTCAGGTCTACTTGCTGTTAAATACAACAAGGAACCAATGAGCTTCATATACTTGTGTTCTTCAACACTTTTATCTTCTTTAGTATAGCCCAATTTGGTACCAACACTCATAGGGATCTTTTCAGGTTTCTCTTCCTCTCTGATCCTAAACTTTATGAGCATTTCTTTCGCATACTTTGCTTGCTTTATGAATATTCCATCTTTGAGTTGCTTGACTTGCAATCCTAGGAAATAATTCAATTTTCCCATCATACTCATTTCAAACTTGTTTGTCATGAGTTTGGCAAAATCATCACAAAGTTGTTTGTCCTTAGATCCAAAATTATGTCATCCACATAAATTTGAACTAAGAGAATTTTACCATCATGGTTCATGGTAAATAAGGTTTTGTCAACTTCACCTTTCTTGAAGCCATTATCCAGCAAGAACTTAGCCAAGGTATCATACCATGCTCTTGGTGCTTGCTTTAGACCATATACAGCTTTCTGAAGCTTGTATACCATCTTGGTTTATGAGGGAAGTTCAAAGCCAGGGGATTGTTCTAAGTAGACTTCTTCAACAAGTTCACCATTCAAGAATGCACTTTTAACATCCGTTTGGTAAACAATGAAGTCATTGTGAGCAGCAAAGGCCAAGAAAAGCCTAATTGCATCCAATCTTGCAACTGGTGCATAAGACTCATCATAGTCCAATCCTTCAGTCTGACAGTAACCTTGAGCAACTAAACGTGCTTTATTTCTTGTTACTTCATCAGACTCACTCAGCTTGTTTCTGAACACCCACTTTGTACCAATAGCTTTCTTGCCTTCAGCAAGTGGTACAAGTTTCCAGACTTTGTTCCTTTCAAATTGATCCAGTTCTTCTTGCATTGCCTTTATCCATTCAGAATGCTTTAAAGCTTCTTCTATGGTTTTAGGTTCAATTTCTGAAACAAAGCAAGAGAACAATGATTCTACTTCTACGACAGTTGCTTCTTCATCAAATCCATGAGTAGTAGAAACTTTGGATTTAGTCACTTGGCGTTTATCAATATCACCAATCATATCCGTAGAGGGATGATCTCTAATCCATTTATTAACAGGTTTTCTGCTTGTTGGATCTGGATATGTTTGCTCATCAGCATGTACTTGTTCAGTACTACTGGGATTTTGTGTCTCTGCTGAGATAGGTTCATCAGCAACTGCTTGTTCAGCATTGCTAGATTGTGGTAACTCATCAGCAGGCACTGGAGGTTGCATAGTTTCAGCAACTTCCGGAGCAACTGCGTCTTTTGCTGGAAATTCCTTGTCGTGAACTATATTTATCTTGTCATGACTTGGGGGAGGAGAGTCATTGTCAGAATCATCATTTAGTTCAATTGACTTGATTTGCCTAGCATTAGATTCAGTTCTTTGCTCATGTATGATTAACTTTTTCATACATTCTAATATTTCTTCTTCAGCAGGCACTCCTTGTGTCTTTTCGTAGAATACAACATGCACTGATTCTTCGATCTTTTGTGCCTTTTTGTTGTAAACTCTATAAGCTTTACTATGCAAGGAGTAACCGAGAAATATCTCTTCTTCGGCCTTTGGTTGAAATGTTCTTAGGTATTCTCTACCGTTATTAAGAACGAAACACTTACAACCAAATACTCTTAGATGAGTGATATTAGGAGGTCTTTCAACAAACAATTCATAAGGAGTTTTGTTGTATTCCTTAGTAATCAAACATATGTTTTGAGTGTAACAAGCGGTATTAATCGCTTCAACCCAGTAAGCCTCACTTATTTCAGTGTCAGCAAGCATTGTTCTTGCGGCTTCTTTTAGGGTACGATTCTTCCGTTCAGCAACACCGTTTTGTTGTGGTGTCCTTACTGAGGATAACTGATGTTGTATGCCTTTTGAGGTGCAATACTCAGTTATGTACTGGTTTACAAACTCAGTACCATGGTCTGTCCTTATGACTTTTACCTTGTCATTTTTCATGACTTCAAGCTTATTCAACAAGTTAGGTATTTCAGTCCTAGTTTCAGATTTGTGCTTGATGAATACTACCCAAGTGAATCTTCAATAGTCATCCACCACGACCAGACCATACTTCTTACCAGCATAGCTTGTTGAAGAAGATTCAAACAAGTCCATGTGCAAGAGTTGTAAAGGTTTTGTAGTTGACGGTACTGCCTTGTTCTTGAAAGAAGATTTGGTTTGCTTTCCTTGCTGACATGCATTGCAAACACCATCCTTCTTAAAAGTAACCTTAGGTAATCCAACTATAAGTGCCTTTTTAGACAGCTTATTCAGCGTCTTGAAGTTTAGATGACTTGTTCGTTTATGCCATAACCATGCTTTTTCAGCAAGGCAATCGTGATCTGAGACAAGGCATTTTTCAACAATTGCTGAAGACCAATCTACGGTGTACAAGCCTCCTGATCTTCTTGCAATCATAATAACCTTTTTAGTCTCGAAATCTATAAGTTTACATTCATCACTTTTGATTTTGATGAAGTATCCATTGTCAGCAAACTGACTCATGCTGAAAAGATTAAACTGAAGATTTTTGACATAAAGAACTCCAGTAATGGTAATGCATCCTAACTTCACGTCACCATAGCCTTTTGTAGAACCAGACCCTCCACCAGCAAACCTTATTGTTGGACCTTTAGACCACCGTCTATAGTTTATAAGGTTATTCTTGTTGCCCATCATGTGCTTTCCACAACCACTGTCAAAGTGCCAGATTGCATTGTTTGTCTCCGTGGCTGAAGTCTGCACAATCAAGAGCAAACAAGTTAATTATCCAATATTGGATGTCCATTAACATGTTCAAGAATGCGTCCAGTGGAAACCCAAGTCTTAAGTTTTTCAACTTTGACTTGTTTTCTACTTGCTGTGGAACTAGAAGGTTTTGAGCTGAAAGACTTTTGATTCGTGCTGATCAAGTCCACTTTCTGATGTGGTGTCTTGCTCGGTTGACCTTTTTGCTGAACATACTTTTCAGTAAGTTCTTTTCTAGCAAGGTTCCTTCTAGCCCTAGCATTTAGAGTCTTTTCAGAACTCTTAGGATTGATTTTGTTCATTTCTTTGAAGTATCTTTGCTGACTTTGCTTATATTCATGAAAAAGTTGACTTTGCTTGGTTTTGAAACCGAGTCCACTTTTCGGAGAATGCAGAGCTTTTGTGTCAGCAACCTTACTTGATTCAGGTTCGTCAGCAAAGGTCTTCTGATTACTTTTAGTAATCTTGCCTTTTGAATTAACAAATTGCTTTTCTGCAACTTGTTTGGCGGAATGCTTTACAGCATCCTTCTTCTTTACAGTTTGCTTCTCAGCAACCTGTTTTCCTTTTAAAGTCTTGTTACTTTGAGTAGCAACAGCGGGCTTTATGGTCGTAGGTACTTGATTGCATGTTTCAGCAATCTTAGATTGACCAAACTGATAGAGTTCTGATTGACAACTATTAGTAGCACGTACGAAGGAAATCGGTGATTTGTCTTAACTCAAGATTTCTACGTCATCACCTTCATACGTTGCGCCTAAACCTTCTTTCTGAGATGGATCTCTCAAATAAGAGTTTAGTTCAGTCAGCGTATTACTTGCGTCAGCATAAGATTTGAAATTGATTTACATCTTTTTCATTTCTTGGATTTCAGCAAGTAACTTTAGAATTGAAGACTGATACTCTTCCAATTCTAATGCCATTTGAGAATTCTTCTCTGTAGCTTCAGCAATCAACTTCTTAAGACGCCTTATTTCAACATCCTTTTCTTCTGTCTCTTCCTTCAGCAATATATACTTTTCAGTAGTCTGCTTGGTCAGATTTTCATCAATCTGTAGTTTCTCTTGCTGTCTCCTCAGAGTTTTCTCAAATCTTTCAATTTCTCCATGAGTCTTGTCAAGGTCAATCTCGTCTTCACTTTCTGAGTCTGAGTCAGAGGTAGGGTTGTTTACCTGACCGGCCATGAGGCAGAACTCGTAGTTTGACACATCTGGATAAGCTTCCATAGCTATTCCACAAACTTCTTTGCCAATCTCTACGTCAAGAGTGGCTTCTTCATCGTCAGTGTCTGAACTTTCATCTACACTGTCTTCGGAGCTAGTATCAATGCACAATGCATCGATTTTTGCTTGAAGCTTCTTCTTTTCTTCAGCAATAAAAGCTCTTTTGAACTTCTTCTTCTTTTCAGCAGATTTGCCTTTCAACAAAGGGCAATTTGCTTTGAAGTGTCCAGGCTTTTTGCAGTAAAAAGCAGAGATCATTTCCAACTGCTGGTTCATCTGATGAAGTTGCTTGCTGAGCTTGCTTGTTCAGCGAGCTAGTCTCATTCTTGTACTTATGGTAGTTGTTACCAAGATGCTTTTTCAGCTTCTCGTTTGCTTTTCGCCTTTCAAGTTCCTTACTGATGAATTTCTTCATGTTTTTGACAACCAAAGAGTTTTCATCAGCATGCTCTTTATCATTCTTCTTTTCAGAAGATGACGGCTTTGCAGCAAGAGCAATGTTTTGCGATTTTTCAGCAAACACATTTTCTCTTTGCTTTGTCTCGTAGTTGACAGTAGCAAGATGAGAGAACAACTCTGTTGGTGTAATGTCTGGCATTCCTTGATTGTAGCAGAAGTTCTGAGTGTGGATCCATTCTTGATTCAGACTTCTGATGATGGTTTTCACCTTCTCATAATCTGAGTAATGATTTCCAACACCCAAGGCTGCCATTTCACTAACAAGAGTTGTGAATCTGAAGTCCAAGTCTTCCAGTGACTCGTTTGTACCTTGTTTAAAGTTCTGGAACTTTAATTTCAGCACTTCAAGTTTGTTTTCCTTGGTTTTGTCTTATCCATCACAAAGATCTTGAACCATTTTCCAAGCTTCCTTAGAAGTTTTAGCACCCCACAATTTGCACTGTATGGTATCCAGAGTTGATCGAATGATGATGTTTCTTGCTTGGCCATCAAGACGGAATCTCTTATCTTCGTCGGAAGTCCATTCCTCTCTTGGTTTTGGAACAACGGTATCAACCGGTTCGCCTAAGATAGTTTCCTTTCGAGCTTCAGTGGTTTTGTGAGGAAAACTTCTTTCAACCTTAGTGATCTTGATGGGTCCATCATTAATGACAGTGACCATCTCATCACTAATGGCCTCAAGATGTAGCATCATGTTGTTTCGCCATTTTTCGTAGTTTTCCATCTTCAGCAAGGGAGCGTCTCCTAAAGACATCCTGTCAGCAAAACACTACCAAACTGATCAAGTGAGAGTGATTTACGGAAAGCACCTAAGAGGATCTAGGTTCAGTGTTGAAGGTTAAAGAACCTCCAGCTTTGATACCACTTGTTGGTCCCTTTAAACAACAAGAAAAGACTAGAGGGGGGGGGGTGAATAGTGTTTTCAAACTTTCGTCGTTTAAAAACTTTCTCAGCAAGTACTTATTACTTTTCAGTAATGAGTTTGCTGATACTTAAGTTTCTCAGCAAGCGCAAGTTACTTCTCAGTAACTAGGTTTGCTGATACTTAAAATCAGAGAGCGGAAGTCTTTGATACAATAAGTGCTTTTGTCAGTAAGAGATAGTTTCAGCAAGTGAAGTGAGTGACTGTGTATAGACAGATATAATTTGCTAAAAGCTAAATACAGTAAGTAAATCACACAAACACTTTTATAGTGGTATCTGAGAGTGGCGTAATCTCTCAACTAATCCACTTCGTCCTTTCTAGGACTGAATCCACTAATATATGATTGAGGTTCCTTACAATCTCCTATCTAAAGCGATTCAACAGAAACTAAAGCGCACTTGCTTTGTCTCCAACCTAAACTAGAGAACTCAACCTTGTTCTCCACCAAACTTGGTACTTTTAATCAGCAAAACTATGCTCGATTAAGTTCTCCCTGAATATCACGCCTGAAAGGGTGTATTTTCAGTTAGAGAATTTTGGGGTGAGATGACTTAATTATAACTTATTCAGTTACAGCAAGTAATCTAAGAAACACAACTTGGAATACTTTGCAGTAAACAAGTTTGATTGTTTCTGGTGTCAAGACTGTTTCTTGTTCGAAAGAAAGAACACTTAACTAATTCTTAGCCGAGTTTGTTCTACTTCTTCATAAGTAGCTTTTTCAAGCTTTAAGTCTTGGAACGGATCAATGGCAGTAAGAGTGTTTCAAGGTTTGTGAGTTTTAAGCACAAGTGAGAGTTTGATCACGTTGTTGACACACTTCAACTCTTTGCCGGATGACCTCTATTTATAGTGCAAGTAAGGAGCCGTTTGAATTTCGAATCCTAAGGCTTTTGTTCCTTAACATGTCACTATCTTGCTTTTGTACTTTCAACAGCGTCTTTGTTTGTCTTCTAGTCTTCATGTCCTTCGCGTGCATGCTTTGCATTAAATGCACATTTGAATAGAATTCAAACAGTAACATTGGAGCGCAAATTCACGTACATTCAGCAAGAGGTCACATATGTTCCATCAGCAAGTGGTCAGTCTCAGTTTCAGCAAGCAAAACCTACTCTGTCTTTCAGATTTTCACTTATGCAATGCTGTTGCTGAATTTTCCACTTTCTGAGCAACACGTGCCTTTGTAGATACCAGTCTTCAGCAATCTTCTAGTCTTTAGATCTTCAAATTCTTCAAGTCTTCAGATCTTCAAAAGTCTTCAAGATTCTAAGCGGTTTCTATTTGCTTCAATAATTTATTTGTAATAAACAAAGTATATCTTCAGCAAATGCTTCAATAGGTTATTTTCTTTTCAGAAAATAAGATACATCATAAGCTAAGCATCAATAAGTTATTTTCTTTTCAGAAAATAAAATACATCATACGCAAAAGAAATAACTTATCTAGCACCTAACTAAGTCATCAACAAACGTTCCTCTTTTACAATGTCCTTAAAATTCAAAATTCCTATGGACCTTAAGAGTACTAATTACTGGACTTTCCTTAATTTAGCATGGTTAATTGCTCATCAAAATTACAAGTTTCCTAACAAATTTCCCCCTTTTTGATGTTAGCAATCCATGGCTAAATTAATTGTTACCCTTTTAGAGGTTTCTGAATGTTGAATAAATCAGTTGATTAATGCAAGCATACTTGAATAATTAAACAGTAAGCATAAGTAAATTGCATAATCAAAAACCAATAAGAGTCAAAAGATTTCATTGCTGATAGTTATCATTCAGAAGTTTACATGAAAAAGCATAGATAACATAAACAGAATCAGCAAATAAAAACTTTAACAAAAACTATTGTAGGGACTTAAGCTCTTTCAGAGGATTTTCTCAAAATCTCTCTTACACTCTTCTCAGCAAGTGCAGTAAATTCAACACAATCCTTTTCGTAGTTTTCCAGAAGCCTACGGACTTGTAGTTGAAGAATTCTTGCGTTTTTGTAGGCAGTATGATGATGCTTTTCAACATTCATTTCCATGTAATTAATTACCCACAAATGCATGCCCCAATTGCTGGCATGGAGAAGCTGTGTATCTGAAATGCTTTTCGGATGAATCTTTCTTAGCCAGAGAAGATCTTCTTCTTGATCCTTAGCAGTGAGATAGAAGTACTCATAAGGAATCAATCCAAGTTTCTTCTTAGGTTTCTTTGTTACCGGGTCAGCGTAGTAAGCAATGCCAGGTGGTTTGATCAGATTTGGTTCTTGCTTGTATGTCTTACCAATGGCAACTCTTCTTACATAGACCTCAAGATTCAACCATTTCCCAGCAACATTTCTTGGGAGGGATTCTTCCCTTTGATTTCTTTGGACCTTGAGTTCAATCTATTTGAACATTTGATTCAATATGGCTGTAGGAAAGAACTCATTTACCAGCAAGTCTTCCAGCTTTAAAATCCAGCAACCATGAATGTTTTTGATTACATTCTGAGTGGTTTCCTCATTACTGGTCTTTGTATATTCAATGCCGGAGCCAATAGCAATGCTGGCCAGCCTTTTCTCTTCCTGTCTTTGCCTTCTTCTTCTTGTTTTAGCATTGTCTTGATCTCTTGCTGAAGAGTCAGACGAGAAATGCTTTGAATGGCCAGACGAAGTCACGGCTGTTAAGGGTCTAGCTCTTATGGCTTGAGCTATTGTTTGATTGTCATCATCTTCTTCATCATCTTCATTCAGATTGTGATGACTTTCTGTATGACAGAAATCTTGAGTTTCAGCAGCGGTTTTTCTCTTTTTGGTACTTGCTAAATTCAACTCAGATTCTGCTTGTCTTTTAGAACTTTGCTCTTTTTCAGCAAGAGGTTCTATTGGAAGTGGCACATCAACAGCAGGAGCAGGAGGGGTTTGGTTTCTTTTTCTAGTATTCTTCTTTTCCCCCTTAGACATGGATTGCAACATCGGAGTGATGTGCAGAGAATAAAACTCATTGCAATTTTCAGCAAAAGTGTTTAAACTGTTATACTTCATGATGATTTGCTGTTGGTCAGAGTTCATTGTTGACAACTCTCTTTGAATATTCATCATGTTCTCTTCATGTCTTTTCTCTGTTGCGGCCTTCTCATCCATGTAAGTCTGAGCCTTTACGAGAGCATTCTTTGCAAGCCATGAGCGCTTGACTTACATCTTCTTCATAGCTCTTGTGATAAAGACTGATGTCTTTCTGAGCTATTGTCAAAGTTGTAGTGCGTCTCAGCATTGTAGCCAAAATCTTTCCAATGTCAAGTGGGCTCTCAGCAAGCAATGCCTCATCTTCAGCTTTGCAGGCATCATGGACTTGCTTTAGTGCTAGAATTCTGGGAGTAAACTCCTCAACTATTGGGAACGGCACTAAATGAGGTGTCAAGGAATGAACCTTAAGTTCGGAAGCAAACTGATCATCTTGTAAAAGCAGCTCTGCTCTTAAAGAATCACCTTTATCAGTGATGTAATCAGGAGGAGGAATATGAACAACTTTGGGGTCTCGCTTGGATTGTTCATCTTCATTTTCTGACAAATCGTCATCCTCCTCAAATTCATCAAGTTGAGCAACTATTGAGCCTTTGTCAGTAGCTTCACTTCCTTTTTGTTGAGTGGTTGCTGAGGGCAACGCTTCAGACTCAACAACTAGAGTTTCACCAGTAGTTAGTTTTAATTGAGTAGTTGCTGAAGGCAACGTTTGAGACTCAATAACTGGAGTTTCGCCAGTAGTTAGTTTTATCAATTGAGTTTGTGGCTCAATTACCGGAGTTTCGCCAGTAGTTAGTTTTATCAATTGAGTTTGTGGCTCAATTACTGGAGTTTCGCCAGTAGTAAATGGAAGGGATGGAACTTCCTTTTGTCTTGGTCTTGAAGATTCACCAATTTCTAGATCCTGCGTATGCCTTGCATGGATCACGAGACTGTTTTGTAGAGCGCGTTGGTAATCTTCATCTTCTTCATCCTCATCTTCAAGGTTTTCTTCAGTAACCTTGGCATCAGAAACTGGACTTTTGCCATTTTTCAAGGCAACCCTTTTTCTGGCGTATTCTTCTTCAATATCAGCACCTTGCACAGGTGCTTGATTTTCAGCATCAGCAGGAGGAGGTTGAGATTCTTGCTGAGATTGTTTTTGTTCAGCTTGCTGATTGGTAGATGGAGTATTTTCAGCAACTGTTAACTTTAATCCACCAGCATCAGGACTTGGACCTTGATTGTCATCATCGTCGTCTTTCTTGTCCTTTGAATCTTTCCCTTCATCATCACTAGGATCAGTGGGAATGTTCTCATCTTCTTCTTCTTCTTCATCATCTGTCAGAATGACTAGCTCAACGTGCTTATACAAAGCAACACTTGTCACTTACTCTTCCTCAGTTAATTTGTGGGGTGTTAGGAAACTTGTAATTTTGATGAGCAATTAACCATGCTAAATTAAGGAAAGTCCAGTAACTAGTACTCTTAAGGTCCATAGGAATTTAGAATTTTAAGGACATTGTAAAAGAGGAACGTTTGCTGATGACTTAGTTAGGTGTTAGATAAGTTATTTCTTTTGCGTATGATGTATTTTATTTTCTGAAAAGAAAATAACTTATTGATGCTTAGCTTTAATGTATCTTATTTTCTGAAAAGAAAATAACCTATTGAAGAATTTGCTGAAGATATATTTTGTTTATTACAAACAAATTATTGAAGCAAATAGAAACCGCTCAGAATCTTGAAGACTTTTGAAGATCTGAAGACTTGAAGAATTTGAAGATCTGAAGACTAGAAGATTGCTGAAGACTGGTATCTACAAAGGCACGTGTTGCTCAGAAAGTGGAAAATTCAGCAACAACATTGCATAAGTGAAAATCTGAAAGACAGAGTAGGTTATGCTTGCTGAAACTGAGACTGACCACTTGCTGATAAACATATGTGACCTCTTGATGAATGTACGTGAATTGGCGCTCCAATGTTACTGTTTGAATTCTATTCAAATGTGCATTTAATGCAAAGCATGCACGCGAAGGACATGAAGACTAGAAGACAAACAAAGTCGCTGCTGAAAGTACAAAAGCAAGATAGTGACATGTTAAGGAACAAAAGCCTTAGGATTTGAAATTCAAACGGCTCTTTACTTGCACTATAAATAGAGGTCATCCAGCAAAGAGTTAAAGTGTGTCAACAACGTGATCAAACTCTCACTTGTACTAAAAAACTCACAAACCTTCAAACTCTCTTACTGCCATTGATCCGTTCCAAGACTTAAAGCTTGAAAAAGCTACTTGTGAAGAAGTAGAACAAACTCGACTAAGAATTAGTTAAGTGTTCTTTCTTTCGAACAAGAACAAGTCTTGACACCAGAAACAATCAAACTTGTTTACTGCAAAGTATTCCAAGTTGTGTTTCTTAGATTACTTGTTGTAACTGAATAAGTTATAATTAAGTCATCTCACCCCAAAACTCTCTAACTGAAAATACACCCTTTCAGGCGTGATATTCAGGGGGAACTTAATCGAGCATAGTTTTGCTGATTAAAAGTACCAAGTTTGGTGGAGAACAAGGTTGAGTTCTCTAGTTTAGGTTGGAGACAAAGCAAGTGTGCTTTGGTTTCTGTTGAATCGCTTTAGATAGGAGATTTTAAGGAACCTCAATCATATCTTAGTGGATTCAGTCCTAGAAAGGACGAAGTGGACTAGTTGAGAGATTACGCCCCTCTCAGATACCACTATAAAAGTGTTTGTGTGATTTACTTACTGTATTTAGCTTTCAGCAAATTATATCTGTTTGTACACAGTCACTCACTTCACTTGCTGAAACCTTTACTTACTGAAAAAGCACTTATTGTATCAAAGACTTCCGCTCTCTGATTTTAATTATCAGCAAACCAAGCTACTGTAAAGTAACTTACACTTGCTGAGAAAGTTAAGTATCAGCAAACTCATTACTGAAAAGTAATAAGTACTTGCTGAGAAAGTTTTAAACGACGAAAGTTTGAAAAGACTATTCACCCCGCCCTCTAGTCTTTTCTTGTTGTTTAAAGGGACCAACAAGTGGTATCAGAGCAGGAGGTTCATTAACCTTCTGCACTGAACCTAGATCCCCTTAGGTGCTTTCCGTAAATCACTCTCACTTGATCAGTTTGGTAGTGCTTTGCTGACAAGATGTCTTTAGGAGATGCTCCCTTGCTGAAGGTGGAAAATTACGAGAAATGGAGAAACAACATGATGCTACATCTTGAGGCCATTAGTGATGAGATGGTCACCGTCATTAATGATGGACCTATCAAGATCACCAAGGTTGAAAGGAGTTTCCCTCATAGGACCACTGAAGCTGGAAAGGAAACCATCCAAGGCGAACCATCAGATACGATTGTGCCAAAACCAAGAGAGGAATGGACTTCTGACGAAGCTAAGAGATTCTGTCTTGATGGCCAAGCTAGAAATATCATCATTCGATCAACTCCGGATACCATAGAGTGCAAACTGTGGGGTGCTAAGACTGCAAAGGAAGCTTGGAAAATGGTTCAAGATCTTTGTGCTGGATCTGACAAGACCAAGGAAAACAAACTTGAAGTACTTAAATTAAAGTTTCAAAACTTTAAGCAAGGTGCAAACGAGTCACTGGAAGACTTGGACTTCAGATTCACAACTCTTGTTAGTGAAATAGCAGCGTTGGGTGTTGAAAACCTTTATTTAGATTCTGAGAAAGTGAAAACTATCATCAGAAGTTTGAATCAAGAATGGATCCATACTCAGAATTTCTATTATAATCAAGGAATGCCAGACATTACATTGATGAATGTGTATTTTACACTTTCATTCGAGTCTTTTTCACCTATTTTAGCTATCATCTATGTTAATTTAGCTATATTTTAGTACATTTTATTAGAATAGTGTCACGTTTCCCTTTAGATTTTATTTTACAGGTTTTGGTTGAAATTCGGAGATTTCGGGGCAATTATATTGAAGTCTACAAGGAATTGGTCTTCCAGAAGCCTATTTGGAGTATCTGAAGGTTTCCGGATAGGATTTGGAGTCTAGGGGCCGAATCTGGAGGTTAGAAGGCTACTAGAAGTCATAAACCGAGTCCGAAAAGGTGAAGAAATCCAAATCCGCGTCAAAAAATGCTGAAATTCCGCGAAATACTGGGGGCGAACCGCCGGAGTCAGGGGGCGAACCGCCCCGGAGTTATTTCGGGCCTATATATAGAGCTCAAGTTTTTCTCCGAAAATCATATCTTTCCAAGCCTACTTTCTCACCTCTCTCTATAGTTTTAGGTAGGAACTTCCCGGGGCCTGTCCTGGGAGTTCCATAGATTAGGGGATACTTTTTCATAGCAAATTGGAGTGCGTAGGATTGCAATCATCCGGAGATTGACAACCTTCGGTAACTTGTATCTTACAGTTTTTATCTACTTATTTTATTCTTCTTTCAATATGTTTTCTTCTATGATTGCTATTGATTGCATGCCTATTATGAGTAGCTAAACTTATCGTTGGTGGTAGTATGTGAATTCTTAGCGAGGGAAGATAATCATGCTAATGGCTATATCGCGCATTATACTCCGTGTCATTGCTTTATTTCGTTGATCAGTTGCAACCAAAATTCTCGTATGTTGTATTGATTATTATGCACGCATGGACACTAGTCGACCGTCAGACCAATTATCTTCGTAGTGTTGAATAATTACGGAACACATTAGGACAGCAGTGTTGACTAGTCAGACCAAATTATCTTCGTAGTGCTTAATATTGCAACAGGACACAAGATTGATTCAAAGATCTCTATGCAAGACCGAGGAATTTATGCATGATTATCGACCCATTATGTTAAAAAGGACCATACTATCACCAATCTCCATTATCTGCTTGAAACCCCTTTTGCTTTCTATCTGCTGTTTTATATTCTTAATTAGATTTGATAAAGCTAGTATAGTCCTGAGAGAACGACACTCGAGTCATTCTACTACTACACTACGATTTTCGTTGTAGTTGTGGATTGCCTTTGGCTAAATCACTTTATTTGATTGACCTTGACAACGTTCATCAAATTGGCGCCGCTGCCGGGGATTATACTCCTTTTTTCTATTTAATTTGTTTTTATTTACAGCTTTAGATTCCTAATTCTATTAGTTTTAGTTTTCCATTTTAATCTCTCTCTGCTTTCCTAGTTTGTTTCTAATCACCTTTCCTAGTCTGTTTCAGATTGTGTATGCCGAATACACGTTCTGCAGGAACACCGCTTGCTGATTCAATTGCTGAGATCGATAGAGTCTACCACCAAAGAAGGCGACTCCTTTCCAAGGAAATCAACGGAATGGCAGAAGCTAGACCACTGAAGGCATGGGTTCAACCCACCAAGGATCGTATGAGGGGACCGGCGATTGTTCTTTCGCCTGCAACCCGAGATCTGGAGATCAAGAACCACGCATTCCAACAACTTCCGAGGTTCTATGGCTTATCAAGGGAAGATGTGATGGGGTACTTGAACGATATCGATGATTTCGTCAACCAACTCCCACGACCCGGAGCTGACATAACAACGGATGAGTTGAGGATGAAGGTTTTTGCTATAGGACTTGGCGACAGAGCCAAGTCATGGCTGAGTTCTCTACCAGCCGGCTCGCTGGACACTTGGAAAAAGGTTTTTTCAGCTTTCATGGAGAAATACTTCCCTCACACCTTGACTACCGCGCTTAAGGCGCAGATCACTGGATTCAAGCAGGACTATGATGAGACCTCATTCGAGAGGTTCCAAGATCTCACGAACAAGTGCCCTCACCATGGTTTTGAACTTTTCGACTTAGTCCAACACTTCTACAATGGACTAACCTTCGAGAACCAACAAGTGGTGGATTTCCAATGCCGAGGCAATATTTGGGAGGAAACCGCAGAAGCCGTCTGGGCTGTTTTCGAAAGGCTTGCTAAGGGTTCACAGTTCAAGGATCCAAGAGCAATGATTAGGAGACGTGGACCTGAAGCTCCACCGACTCAAGAAGCCCCTATGTACAGGGGGAATGAGGATCAATTCGAGTGCTTTACCAACGAATTGAAACAAGTCCTCAAGAGCGCCACCGGAACAACTTTTTCGAACGAAGTATGCCGTATATGCAAGAACTATGGGCATGGGGCTCATATGTGTAGATCGGAGCTGGCATACGATGATGGCAACTGGGCTGGAGGAGGAGAAGAAGAAGCCTTTGCTACGGAGTTTGGCACTCAAGAAGTTAGCTACGGACAAGATGGTAGGAATCCTCGAGGTGGATTTTGGAAAAGAGGATACCGCAACAATCAAGGATATGCACCGGCTAACCAAACTTATGGACCTAACCAAGACCGTAGTAGGCTGAACTATGGTAATGATCACTGCGAAAACCCCGCTCCGAAAGAGCCACCGAAGTCGAAGTCGGCTCTACTGATGGAGAACTTGCAAAAGATGGTTGATCACACACAAAGTTTTCTCAAACGTTATGAGGAAGATTCTGAGAAGACTAGGGCAAGGCTTGATAAGTTGGAAGAGAGCACTAGGCTTGCCCATCAAAAGATGCAAGAGTTGATCGACCGAAAACTACCTAGCAGCACTGAGAAGTCATTGTCCATTAACTTAGTGGGTGATATACCTGTTGAAATCACCATCAAGAAGGTTGCTAAGTGCGAGAGTTGCAAGAGGGAACTGCCCCCACAGGCCGAAAAAGAAGAAAAGGACCTTGGTACTAACAAGAGTGAAGAGGAGCAAGAGGATCCCGAGCCACTCCCTCAAAGTTTCGATATTAAGGTCGGGATTGGGGAGCTTGAATATGTCCGAGCCACACTAGACACTGGATCCTACTGAAATGTGCTCCCTTTGAACGTTTTCGAGAAGAGTAACCTTGGAGAACTAACTATGCATAAGGCTATTGTGCAACTGGCGGATGGATCCCTTGTGAAACCCGAAGGCGTTGTGAAGAATGTATTAGTCAAAATTTGTGAAGCCTCTGTCCACACCGATTTTGTAATTATGCCAGCATCAGCGCCAGGAACGGCGGATGTCATACTCTTAGGACGAACATTCTTGACTAAAATACGCTCAGTGATGGACATCTACCAAAGGACTTTGCACTATCGAAGTGGATGGCAAGCAACATGTGTTGCAAGCCATATTTGATCCACCTGATCCACCCGATACTTCTAACACTATTGATTACAGTGGTCTTAACGTCTATGTTCACTCTTATTCACAGGATCAAAGCACGGGAAGGAGAATAATGAATGGGAAGTCTAGTACCCGCAAAAAGAGGAGATAGGCGCAGACAGGAGTCGAGTCAAAGACTTTAAAAAATGACGCTATCCGGGAGGCAACCCGGAATTTTTTATCGCTTTCTTTACTGCTTTTCTGCATGCATTTCATTCTTGAACTATTTGCTTCTCATATGCGAATTTGTTCTTAAGTGTGTCGTATGTGCTTTTGTTTGAGTGAGATTTTTCGAGTGGTTTTTTGAAAAAATTTAGTTTCGGGATTTAAACCGCATTTTCTGACATCGGGACCCGTCTCCCCGCATTGGGGAGCACGGGGCGAACCGCCCCGTGGTGCCCCACAGTCCCAGATCTTAAAAAACGCGGATTTCAACCCCAAAACCTTATTTTCTTCATTCTTCTTCATCCATACTCCCAAAAAACCCGAAAAGTGCGATTTTGCTTCTAAATCTTCGTAACTTCTTCGTTTCTTGACCAAATTGAGTGTTCTTTAGCTTAATTCGAAGCCTATTACATGATCTATCATCCTATCCGAACAGATTTCATCCTAATTCGTTAGATTTGCAGATCTGAGGTATCATCTTAAGAACCCTAATTTTAAAATTTGGGGGTTTTCTATTTTGAGCTTCAATTATGCTTATTTGATGCATGGGTATGTTGTTTGTGTGATTAGACATGTTATTTACTATCAATTGCATGTTCAATTTTGCTTGAATTGTTGATTTGGGTATTTTGCTATTAGATGATATATCTTGTTATGCATTATGTCTTTATCTTTGATTTCTAGCATATGGATATGTTTATTGGTGTAATGTTGGTGGATTTGACGATAGAATGCTTATTAGTTGAGAATGAGGATTTATGCTGGTAGAATTTTTGCGCTGCTATGGTGTGAATTGAAACCTTGCTATCAAGGTTATTGGTTGTCTAGTAATAGCATGGTGTGATGTATTGCATGTAGTAGTTACGTTGATATGTTGCATAATGAAGAAGCTAGGCTAGACATTGCGGTTTGGGGAGTTCGATTGTTGATTTTACCACTTGTGTGTTTCATTTTTACACTAGTATGTATTTGAGTCAGTTTTGAGTCATTCGAGGTGCTAACAGCTGTTTGTAGGTACCATACCAAGGGGAAGGAGCATGATGAATGTGTATTTTACACTTTCATTCGAGTCTTTTTCACCTATTTTAGCTATCCTCTATGTTAATTTAGCTATATTTTAGTACATTTTATTAGAATAGTGTCACGTTTCCCTTTAGATTTTATTTTACAGGTTTTGGTTGAAATTCGGAGATTACCGGGCAATTATATTGAAGTCTACAAGGAATTGGTGTTCCAGAAGCCTATTTGGAGTATCTGAAGGTTTCCGGATAGGATTTGGAGTCTAGGGGCCGAATCTGGAGGTTAGAAGGCTACTAGAAGTCATAAACCGAGTCCGAAAAGGTGAAGAAATCCAAATCCGCCTCGAAAAACGCGGAAATTCCGCGAAATATTGGGGGGCGAACCGCCGGAGTCAGGGGGCGAACCGCCCCGGAGTTATTTCGGGCCTATATATAGAGCTCAAGTTTTTCTCCGAAAATCATATCTTTCCAAGCCTACTTTCTCACCTCTCTCTATAGTTTTAGGTAGGAACTTCCCAGGGCCTGTCCTGGGAGTTCCGTAGCTTAGGGGATACTTTTTCATAGCAGATTGGAGCACGTAGGATCGCCATCATCCGGAGATTGACAACCTTCAGTAACATTGTATCTTACAGTTTTTATCTACTTATTTTATATTCTTTCAATATGTTTTCTTCTATGATTGCTATTGATTGCATGCCTATTTTGAGTAGCTAAATTTATCGTTGGTGGTAGTATGTGAATTCTTAGCGAGGGAAGATAATCATGCTAATGGCGATATCGCGCATTATACTCCGTGTCATTGCTTTATTTCGTTGATCAGTTGCAACCAAAATTCTCGTATGTTGTATTGATTATTATGCACACTTGGACACTTGTCAACCAATCAGACCAATTATCTTCGTAGTGTTGAATAATTACGGAGCACATTAGGACGTTAGTTGTTGATGAGTCAGACCCTTATTATCTTCGTAGTGCTTAATACTTGCAACAGGACACAAGATTGATTCAAAGATCTCTATGCAAGACCGAGGAATTTATGCATGATTATCGACCCATTATGTTAAGAAGGACCATACTATCACCAATCTCCATTATCTGCTTGAAAACCCCTATTGCTTTCTATTTGCTGTTTTATATTCTTAATTAGATTTGATAAAGCTAGTATAGTCCTGAGAGAACTGACACTCGAGTCATTCTACTACTACACTACGGTTTTCGTTGTAGTTGTGGATTGCCTTTGGCTAAATAACAAATTTATTTGATTGAATCTGACACGTTCATCAAATTGGCGCGGTTGTCGGGGACTATTCTCCTTTTTTCGGTTTAATTTGTTTATATTTACAACTTTCAATTCCTAATTCTATTAGTATTAGTTTTCCCTTTTAATCTCTCTCTAATACTGCTTTCCTAGTCTGTTTCTAATTTCCCTTTCCTAGCCTTAGTAGTATTCGATATCTAGATTTATTCTCGATTTTTTCGAAATTTCTAACGAGGCTAATTTTTAGTTTTGAGTTACTCTTACTACAGACATACAGGTATGATGTCCATGCGCGCTCGCATGACACCCCAATTCTCGCAGGTGAGGAGAGGATCTTCCATATACCTGGAAGACGAGTTAAGGAGGTATGAGGTGACGGAGTCCATGGTGAGGTACTTACCGAGGTACGAAGATGGAGTAGGGATGGACCCATGGAGTTTCATTCGATCCTATGAGGAGGAAATAGAAAAAATGCCAGCAGAAGGGTTTACTAAGGACCAATTATGCAGGAAACTATTTTCTTTTGCTCTTGGGTATGAGCCGAGGCGTTGGATTGCAAGGTTTGAACCAGGATCGCTGAAAACTTGGGGCCAAGTAGTAGAGGAGTTCTTGGCGCGGTTCATGCCTTATCATGAGACAATTGCCTTACGTGATAGGATCCAATATTTCGAGCAAGGAGAGTATGAGCAGTTTTGTGACGCCTACGAACGTTTTGAGATGTATAAACGTGAGTGCCCCCATCACCGTTTCGAAGATGGGGAGTTGATTTGGTGCTTCGTTGGTGGACTTCGTGAAGAGGAACGACTTAGAGTGGATCAGTTGAGCGGCGGTCTGGGAGAATGTACGGTCGACAAGGAAGAAGAAGTCCTCCGTGAGTACGCCAGAGGTTCAACACAATCCGATGAGGTCATACCAATTCACATCACCGTAAAGGAAGTAGATCGAGGTGAAGCAGGAAGCTCATCCCAGGAGTATTTTGAAACCGAAGAAATCAGTGAGGAAGATGCACATGCAGAGCAAGTTGAAGATGACCTTCGTATAGCAAAAGTTGTTGAAGAAGTTGAAGTAACTGAGCATCTTACGGAAGAATTCAGCTTGTTGAATTGTGCTGAAGTAGAGGGGGTTCGAGAACTTGAAGAGGAGAAAGGATTGGAAGGCGACGCCCCCCTGGAGGTGGGGGGTGAGTCGCCCAACATGGGGGGAGAACCGCCTCCCATGACCAGTGAGCTGGACGACCCCAGCTCCCCTGTTTCTTTAATCCCAGACATCCGCATCAACCCAAAACCACTTCCTTCCGTTACTACTGAGGTTCTTAAGTACAAAGAGGTGAATCTACTTCTCCGAGGAGGAAAGCTTGACAAGCAAGATACACAGGAGCCACCACTAAACAAGCACCTCGATGAAGTCAAAGTGAATGTCCTCCTATTGATGAAGTCCTTATTGGATATGCCTACAAAGCAAACCAGTCCATTCACCATGGTGAGATCTTTGAGGCTTCCTAGGTCTCTTTGCTACATCGGACCAAGAGAATGACAGCCACCGTGGGGAGGTACTCTTGAGTTCATTCTTGAATACTCAGCCGACCGAGGCCAAACCGTTCGGTAACATCTAGTATCACTTTTTATTTAATCATTCTCTTTTGCTAGGGACTAGCTTAAGAATCGTAAGGGGGATGGGATGTGAACCATGATGTTAAGTTTTGTTTGGTTTTGTGTCGATTAGTATCTTGTTCTTTGTTTGCATTTGCACGTTTACTGCTTTCTTAGATTTTTTACGTTGCATTCATCCTAGGATAGTCTTGCATGTTTTATATGGAGTTTATTGCCGAATTTTTGAAATTTTTTATTGGGTAGATCAACTAGCTATGCCATTAATCGTATGCTTCATCTCTATGAATTTGTTTGAGGTTTTTCTCGCTTGCCTTGTGACATTTATGTATTGCACTTAGTTGAGCTAGGTAGTCTCGACATCACTTAGTGGTGTTTTCTCTACTGCGGTTCACGAAGGCCTTTATAATAGGATGATGCATGTTAGGGTCTTATGGTTGTTTTCCCGAGTAATTATGTACCTAAGAGGCAACAAGTCTTCACCATGCTTTGAGATTGCTAAATGCCTAGGAAGGAGGTAGTGTGAGGTTGTGTGATCCTTTGTTTATAACCTATTCTTCCGAATAGGTTTGGGGAGGGGGTTACACCATCGTTAGACTTGTTTCTGTTTTTCATTTTCGTATCGTGAGTTTATTTTTCCTTTTCCGTAATTTTGTACTCCAACCTATTCTTTCGAATAGGTTTGGGGAAGTCGTGTGAGTCTTTTTGTTTCTCTCTTTGTTATGCTACTGATGCCTAGAAAAAATCGAAAAAAAAAGAAAGAAAAATTCCAGGAAAAAAGAGAAAAAGAAAATGAAAAAGAATCTGGAAAGAAAAAAAAAAAGAAAAAAGAGAAGACCCCAAAAAAGCAAAGAAGGGTCCAAAAAAGAAAAGCCAAATAGCAGTTTAGCAAAGTTTTGAGTCTTTTCCATTTTTCGTATTGTTCGTAATCGTGTTTTTCTATTTTTTATCTTTTTTGTCATCTGTTCTAGACCTCCCTCGTCCTGCCATTCAGGAAGTGGTGAATAGCTTAAGATTTTTACTTAAGAGATGGGTAGAATAGGGGAGAGTTATCTTTTATAGGGAACCCTCCTTCGTTTGATGAGAGCCAGTACTGGTTCGACCTCTTTTGAGGGAAAGTCTTAACATGGTGGAACAGCAGTAAGTCCTCAGTTTCATAGGCACGGGGCAACCATTCGTATCATAGCATGCATCATTACGTCGTCACTGACTAGGTCCAGGTAGAGAATGTTACGAGAGACTATCTTGTCTTAACATAAGTGCTTATGTGGATGTGTATAAGTCAATCGAGGTATTCTTCAACCTATATTCATGCTTTGATTTATATGGTTTTTGTTCATATGTTTTTTGGTAAATTCAGTAGATTAGTTCATTTTACTTGGCATGAGACTCCATTTTGTGTCTTGCATGTTTTTTGTATTAGAGTCTAGCTTAGTTGCTTGAGGACAAGCAAAGGTTCGGTTTGGGGAGTTTGATGAATGTGTATTTTACACTTTCATTCGACTCTTTTTCACCTATTTTAGCTATCATCTATGTTAATTTAGCTATATTTTAGTACATTTTATTAGAATAGTGTCACGTTTCCCTTTAGAATTTATTTTTACGGGTTTTCGTTGAAATTCGGAGATTACCGGGCAATTATATTGAAGTCTACAAGGAATTGGTGTTCCAGAAGCCTATTTGGAGTATCTGAAGGTTTCCGGATAGGATTTGGAGTCTAGGGGCTGAATCTGGAGGTTAGAAGGCTACTAGAAGTCATAAACCGAGTCCGAAAAGGTGAAGAAATCCAAATCCACGTCGAAAAACGCGGAAATTCCGCGAAATTTTGGGGGGCGAACCGCCGGAGTCAGGGGGCGAACCGCCCCGGAGTTATTTCGCGCCTATATATAGAGCTCAAGTTTTTCTCCGAAAATCATATCTTTCCAAGCCTACTTTCTCACCTCTCTCTATAGTTTTAGGTAGGAACTTCCCAGGGCCTGTCCTGGGAGTTCCGTAGCTTAGGCGATACTTTTTCATAGCAGATTGGAGCACGTAGGATCGCAATCATCCGGAGATTGACAACCTTCGGTAACTTTGTATCTTACAGTTTTTATCTACTTATTTTATATTCTTTCAATATGTTTTCTTCTATGATTGCTATTGATTGCATGCCTATTATGAGTAGCTAAATTTATCGTTGGTGGTAGTATGTGAATTCTTAGCGAGGGAAGATAATCATGCTAATGGCTATATCGCGCATTATACTCCGTGTCATTGCTTTATTTCGTTGATCAGTTGCAACCAAAATTCTCGTATGTTGTATTGATTATTATGCACACTTGGACACTTGTCAATCAATCAGACCAATTATCTTCGTAGTGTTGAATAATTACGGAACACATTAGGACGTTAGTTGTTGATGAGTCAGACCCTTATTATCTTCGTAGTGCTTAATACTTGCAACAGGACACAAGATTGATTCAAAGATCTCTATGCAAGACCGAGGAATTTATGCATGATTATCGACCCATTATGTTAAGAAGGACCATCCTATCACCAATCTCCATTATCTGCTTGAAAACCCCTATTGCTTTCTATTTGCTGTTTTATATTCTTAATTAGATTTGATAAAGCTAGTATAGTCCTGAGAGAACGACACTCGAGTCATTCTACTACTACACTACGGTTTTCGTTGTAGTTGTGGATTGCCTTTGGCTAAATAACAAATTTATTTGATTGAATCTGACACGTTCATCAGAGCATTCCCGTATGTTCGCTGTGAAGAACCATGTCAAGTAAGGTGATCTCGCTAGATGTGCGTTCGAGCCAAGGGGTTTGGCAACAACGTCGTGGATTATCCAAGAGGAGGAGCTAGAGTAGGCCTGGGGTAAGGACTCCTATGCCTATTCATGCACCACCGAAGGGTCAGAAATCACTATTATGTCAGCACTCCATCACGAGGACTGCAGAGTTCGAGTGAACAGGAAGGCACCGGGACAGACTTGCCACGACGGATTCGATCTTGAGTCCGAAGTTGCTCGAAGGTTCCGAAGCGCTAGCTTGGTTCCAAAACGTAATGACATTGGTACCCAGCACCTTGTTGGGGTGTCCCTTGCCTGCCTCTAAAGTGAGCATCATATAGAAATTGGTCGGAGCAACAGTGGATAAAGTGGTCAAAATTGGAGAAAAAGGTAGAAGACTTCTGAGGATCCGAGCAGCCTACTGTAACCTTCTCGTGGTGTAAAACGTTGGAGGGGGAGGTACTGATACCACTGTCCTTTCCCCTTCAACAGTTCACATCCTATTGAAGGGCTACAGGATGGAGGATTCCATAACAGCGGCGGTTAATCTTGAGAATTCTACCTGCCACTGCAACTCTACTAGCGATGATGATGGTGACAGTAGTGACAATGAAGGCCATACGAGCAATGATGACTCTGATAGAGGACTTGTTCCTATCCGACCTAAAAATGGAACTACCGTACCCACCAGAAGACCTGATGTCACAGTATAAAGCTCACAGAGGAGGCCCAATAAACCACAAGCAGCATACTCAGCCGACCGAGGCCAAACCATGGGGTAACATCTAGTATCATATCTTATTTCCTCATTTTCTTACTGCTAGGGACTAGCGTAAATTTCATGAGGGGGGATGGGATTTAAGTGATCTGATGTTGTAGTTTGGAGCTTGGAATTGGTAGGATGAGTATAGTACCTCGCATGCTTTATCCGTTTGCATTTGCATTTGCACGTTTACTGCTTTCTTAGATTTTTTAGGTTGCACTTCACTACATTCATCCTAGGATAGTCTTGCATGTTTTATATGGAGTTTATTGCCGAATTTTTTGAACTTTTTTATTGGGTAGATCAACTAACTATGCCATTAATCGTATGCTTCATCTCTATGAATTTGTTTGAGGTTTTTCTCGCTTGGCTTGTCACATTTATGTATTGCACTTAGTTGAGCTAGGTAGTCTCGACATCACTTAGTGGTGTTTTCTCTAGTGCGGTTCACGAAGGCCTTTTATAATAGGATGATGCATGTTAGGGTCTTATGGTTGTTTTCCCGAGTAATTATGTACCTAAGAGGCAACAAGTCTTCACCATGCTTTGAGATTGCTAAATGCCTAGGAAGGAGGTAGTGTGAGGTTGTGTGATCCTTTGTTTATAACCTATTCTTCCGAATAGGTTTGGGGAGGGGGTTACACCTTCATTAGACTTGTTTCTGTTTTTCATTTTTCGTATCGTGAGTTTATTTTTCCTTTTTTCCGTAATTTTGTACTCCAACCTATTCTTTCGAACAGGTTTGGGGAAGTCGTGTGAATCATTTTGCTTCTCTCTTTGTTATGCTACTGCTGGCTAAAAAATCGAAAAAAAAGAAATAAAAATTCCTGAAAAAAAAAAAAAGAGAAAAAGAAAAAGAAAAAAAGAAGACCCCAAAAAGCAAAGAAGGGTCCAAAAAATAAAAGCCAAATAGCAGTTTAGCAAAGTTTTGAGTCTTTTCCATTTTTCGTATTGTTCGTAATCGTGTTTTTCTATTTTTTATCTTTTTGTCTTGAGTGTCATATGTTCTAGACCAACCTCGTCCTGCCATTCAGGAAGTGGTGAATAACTTAAGACTTTACTTGAGAGATGGGTAGAATAGGGGAGAGTTATCTTTTATAGGGAACCCTCCTTCGTTTGATGAGAGCCAGTACTGGTTCGACCTCTTTGAGGAAAAGTCTTAACATGGTGGAACAGAAGTAAGTCCTCAGTTTCATAGGCACGGGGCAACCATTCGTATCATAGCATGCATCATTACGTCGTCACTGACTAGGTCCAGGTAGAAAATGTTACGAGAGGCTATCTTGTCTTGACATAAGTGCTTATGTGGATGTGTATGAGTCAATCGAGGTATTCTTCAACCTATATTCATGCTTTGATTCATATGGTTTTTGTTCATATGTTATTTGGTAGATTCAGTAGATTAGTTCATTTTATTTGGCATGAAACTCCATTTTGAGTCTTGCATGTTTTTTGTATTAGAGTCTAGCTTAGTTGCTTGAGGACAAGCAAAGGTTCGGTTTTGGGGAGTTTGATGAATGTGTATTTTACACTTTCATTCGAGTCTTTTTCACCTATTTTAGCTATCCTCTATGTTAATTTAGCTATATTTTAGTACATTTTATTAGAATAGTGTCACGTTTCCCTTTAGATTTTATTTTACAGGTTTTGGTTGAAATTCGGAGATTTCGGGGCAATTATATTGAAGTCTACAAGGAATTGGTGTTCCAGAAGCCTATTTGGAGTATCTGAAGGTTTCCGGATAGGATTTGGAGTCTAGGGGCCGAATCTGGAGGTTAGAAGGCTACTAGAAGTCATAAAGCGAGTCTGAAAAGGTGAAGAAATCCAAATCCACGCCAAAACGCAGAAATTCCGCGAAATACTAGGGGGCGAACCGCCGGAGTCAGGGGCGAACCGCCCCGGAGTTATTTCGGGCCTATATATAGAGCTCAAGTTTTTCTCCGAAAATCATATCTTTCCAAGCCTACTTTCTCACCTCTCTCTATAGTTTTAGGTAGGAACTTCCCGGGGCCTGTCCTGGGAGTTCCATAGCTTAGGGGATACTTTTTCATAGCAGATTGGAGCGCGTAGGATCGCAATCATCCGGAGATTGACAACCTTCGGTAACTTTGTATCTTACAGTTTTTATCTACTTATTTTATTCTTCTTTCAATATGTTTTCTTCTATGATTGCTATTGATTGCATGCCTATTATGAGTAGCTAAACTTATCGTAGGTGGTAGTATGTGAATTATTAGCGAGGGAAGATAATCATGCTAATGGCTATATTGCGCATTATACTCCGTGTCATTGCTTTATTTCGTTGATCAGTTGCAACCAAAATTCTCGTATGTTGTATTGATTATTATGCACGCATGAACACTAGTCGACCGTCAGACCAATTATCTTCGTAGTGTTGAATAATTACGGAACACATTAGGATAGCAGTGTTGAGTAGTCAGACCAAATTATCTTCGTAGTGCTTAATACTTGCAACAGGACACAAGATTGATTCAAAGATCTCTATGCAAGACCGAGGAATTTATGCATGATTATCGACCCATTATGTTAAGAAGGACCATACTATCACCAATCTCCATTATCTGCTTGAAACCCCCTTTTGCTTTCTATCTGCTATTTTATATTCTTAATTAGATTTGATAAAGCTAGTATAGTCCTGAGAGAACGACACTCGAGTCATTCTACTACTACACTACGGTTTTCGTTGTAGTTGTGGATTGCCTTTGGCTAAATAACAAATTTATTTGATTGACCTTGACAACGTTCATCATACACCAACAGAGTTGTTTACTCATCTTGCTACTATCAATTATGAGACAAAGCAAAGAGAAAATGTATTTGCTGAAAAATCGCAAAACATTGCTCTTACTGCAAAGCCGTCATCTTCTGAAAAGAAGAATGATAAAGAGCCTGCTGATGAAAATGCTTTAGTTGTTAAAAACATGAAGAAATTCATAAGGAACTTGAAAGGCGAAAAGCAAAAGAGAAGCTGAAAAAGCATCTTGGTAACAACTACCATAAGTACAAGAATGATACTAGCTCGCTGAACAAGCAAGCTCAGCAAGCTACATCATCAGAAGAACCAGCAGTTGGAAATGATCTATGTTTTTACTGCAAAAAGCGTGGACACTTCAAAGCTAATTGCCCTTTGCTGAAAGGCAAATCTGCTAAAAAGAAGAAGAAGTTCAAAAGAGCTTTTATTGCTGAAGAAAAGAAGAAGCTTCAAGCAAAAATCGATGCATTGTGTATTGACTAGCTCCGAAGACAGTGAGGATGAAAGTTCAGACACCGACGATGAAGAAGCCACTCTAGACGTGGAGATTGGCAAAGAAGTGTGTGGAATAGCTATGGAAGCTTATCCAGATGTGTCGAACTACGAATTCTGCCTCATGGCCGGTCAGGTAAACAACTCTACCTCTGACTCAGATTCAGAAAGTGAAGACGAGATTGACCTTGACAAGATTCAAGGTGAAATTGAAAGATTTGAGAAAACTCTCAGCAAACAGCAAGAGAAACTACAACTTGCTGAAACTCTGACCAAGCAAACTACTGAAAAGTAAGGATGCTGAAATAAGGCGTCTTAAGAAGTTGATTGCTGAGGCTGCAGAGAAAAATTCTCAAATGGCATTAGAATTGGAAGAGTATCAGTCCTCAATTCTAAAGTTACTTGCTGAAATCCAAGAAATGAAAAAGATGAAAATCAATTTCAAATCCTATATGGAAGCAAGTAATACGCTGACTGAACTAAACTCTTATCTGAGAGATCCATCTCAGAAAGAAGGTTTAGGAGCAACGTGCGAAGGTGATAACATAGAAATCTTGAGAAAAGATAAATCACCTATCTCCTTTGTACGTGCTACTGATAGTAGTGCTCCAGTAATCTATCAGTTTGGTCAATCTAAGGTTGCTGAAACATGCAATCAAGTACCTATGACCATAAAGCCCGCTGTTGCTACTCAAAGTAACAAGACTTTAAAAGGAAAACAGGTTGCTGAGAAGCAAACTGGAAAGAAGAAGAATGCCGTGAAGCATTCCGCCAAACAAGTTGCTGAAAAGCAAGTTGTTAAGACTAAAGGCAAGATTACTAAAAGTAATCAGAAGTCCTTTGCTGACAAACCTGAATCAAGTAAGGTTGCTGAAGCTAAAGCTCAGCATTCTCCAAAAAGTGGACTAGGTTTCAAAACCAAGCAAAGTCAACTTTTTCATGAGTATAAGCAAAGTCAGCAAAGATACTTCAAAGAGATGAAGAAAATCAATCCTAAGAGTTCTTAAAAGACTCCCAATGCTAGGACTAGAAGGAACCTTGCTAGAAAAGAACTTACTGAAAAGTATGTTTAGCAAAAAGGTCAACAGAGCAAGACACCACATCAGAAAGTGGATTTGACCAGCACGAGTCAAAAGTCTTTCAGCTCAAATCCTCCTAGTTCCTCAGCAAGTAGAAAACTTGTCAAAGTTGAAAAACTTCAGACTTGGGTTTCCACTGGACGCATTCTTGAACATCTTAATGGACATCCATCATTGGATAATTAACTTGTTTGCTCTTGATTGTGCAGAATGCAGCCACGGAGACAAACGATGCAATCTGGCACTTTGATAGTGGTTGTGGAAAGCACATGACGGGCAACAAGAATAACCTTATAAACTATAGACGGTGGTCTAAAGGTCCAACAATAAGGTTTGCTGGTGGAGGCTCCGGATCTATAAAAGGCTATGGTGATGTGAAGTTAGGATGCATAACCATTTCTGGAGTTCTTTATGTCAAAAATCTTAAGTTTAACCTTTTCAGCATGAGTCAATTTGCTGACAAAGGATACTTCATCGAAATAAAAAGTGATGAATGTAAACTTGTAGATTTTGAGACTAAAAAGGTTATAATGATTGCAAGAAGATCAGGAGGCTTGTACACCGTTGATTGGTCTTCAGCAAACGTTGAAAAATGCCTTGTCTCAGATCATGATTGCCTTGCTGAAAAAGCATGGTTATGGCATAAACGAACAAGTCATCTAAACTTCAAGACGCTGAATAAGCTGTCTAAAAAGGCACTTGTAGTTGGATTACCTAGGGTTACTTTTAAGAAGGATGGTGTTTGCAATGCATGTCAGCAAGGAAAGCAAACCAAATCCTCTTTCAAGAACAAGGCAGTACCGTCAACTACAAAACCTTTACAACTCTTGCACATGGACTTGTTTGAATCTTCTTCAACAAGCTATGCTGGTAAGAAGTATGGTCTAGTCGTGGTAGATGACTATTCAAGATTCACTTGGGTAGTATTCATCAAGCACAAATCTGAAACTAAGACTGAAATACCTAACTTGCTGAATAAGCTTGAAGTCATGAAAAATGACAAGGTAAAAGTCATAAGGACAGACCATGGTACTGAGTTTGTAAACCAGTACATAACTGAATATTGTACCTTAAAAGGTATTCAACATCAGTTATCCTCAGTAAGAACACCACAGCAAAACGGTGTTGCTGAACGGAAGAATCGTACCCTGAAAGAAGCCGCAAGAACAATGCTTGCTGACACTGAAATAAGTGAGGCTTATTGGGTTGAAGCGATTAATACCGCCTGCTATACTCAAAATAGATGTCTGATTACTAAGGAATACAACAAAACTCCTTATGAATTGTTTGTTGGAAGACCTCCTAACATCACTCATCTAAGAGTATTTGGTTGCAAATGTTTCGTTCTTAACAATGGTAGAGAATACCTAAGAACATTTCAACCAAAGGCAGACGAAGCGATATTTCTTGGCTACTCCTTGCATTGTAAAGCTTATAGAGTTTACAACAAAAAGGCACAAAAGATTGAAGACTCTGTGCATGTTGTATTCTACGAAAAGTCACAAGGTGTACCTGCTGAAGAAGAAATATCAGAATGTATGAAAAAGCTAATCATACATGAGCAAAGAACTGAATCTGATGCTAGGCAAATCAAGTCAATTGAACTAAATGATGATTCTGACAATGACTCTCCTCCCCCGAGTCATGACAAGATAAATATAGTTCACGACAAAGAATTTCCAGCAAAAGACGTGGTTGCTCCGGAAGTTGCTGAAATTACGCAATCTCCAGTGCCTGCTGATGAAATACCTCAATCCAGCAATGCTGAACAAGCAGTTGCTGACGAACAAATCTCAGCAGAGACACAAATTCCCAGTAGTACTGAACAAGTACATACTGAAGAGTCACATGCTGATGAGCAAACATATCCTGATCCAACAAACAGGAAACCTGTTAATAAATTGATTAGAGATCATCCCTCTACGGATATGATTGGCGATATTAATAAACGCCAAGTGACTAGATCCAAAGCTACTCACGGACTTGCTGAAGAAGCAACTGTCGTAGAAGTAGAATCATTGTTCTCTTGCTTTGTATCAGAAATTGAACCTAAAACCATAGAAGAAGCTTTGAAGCATTCTGAATGGATAAAGGCAATGCAATAAGAATTGGATCAATTTGAAAGGAACAAAGTCTGGAAACTTGTGCCACTTGCTGAAGATAAGAAAGCTATTGGTACAAAGTGGGTGTTCAGAAACAAGTTGAGCGAGTCTGGTGAAGTAACAAGAAATAAAGCACGCTTAGTTGCTCAAGGTTACTGTCAGACTGAAGGATTGGACTATGATGAGTCTTACGCTCCAGTTGCAAGATTGGATGCAATTAGGATTTTCTTGGCTTTTGCTGCTCACAATGACTTCATTGTTACCAAATGGATGTTAAAAGTGCATTCTTAAATGGTGAACTTGCTGAAGAAGTCTACCTAGAACAACCCCCTGGCTTTGAACTTCCCTCAGAAATCAAGATGGTATACAAACTTCAGAAAGCTGTATATGGTCTAAAGAAAGCACCAAGAGCATGGTATGATACCTTGGCCAAGTTCTTGCTGGAAAATGGTTTCAAGAAAGGTGAAGTTGACAAAACATTATTTACCATGAACCATGATGGTAAATTAATCTTAGTTCAAATTGATGTGGATGACATAATTTTTGGATCTAAGGACAAACAACTTTGTGATGATTTTGCCAAACTCATGACTAATAAGTTTGAAATGAGTATGATGGGAAAATTGAATTATTTCCTAGGATTGCAAGTCAAGCAACTCAAAGATGGAATATTCATAAATCAAGCAAAGTATGCGAAAGAAATGCTCATAAAGTTTAGGATCAAAGAGGATGAGAAACCTGAAAAGATCCCTATGAGTGTTGGTACCAAATTGGGCTATACTAAAGAGGACAAAAGTGTTGAAGAACACAAGTATAGGAAGCTCATTGGTTCCTTGTTGTATCTAACAGCAAGTAGACCTGACATTCAGTATGTTGTTTGTGTGTGTGCAAGATTCCAATCTGATCCAAGAGAATCACACTACAAAAAGGCAATCAAGATACTGAAATATGTTAAAGGTACAGTCAATGTTGGATTATGGTATCCTAAATATTCTGGACTTGAATTGGTTGGCTATTCTGATGCTGATCATGGTGGATCAACTCTTGATAGAAAAGTACCTCTGGAACTTGTCAGTTTTTGGGTACTAGATTAATATCGTGGTTCAGCAAGAAGCAAACTTGTGTCGCCTATTCATCTACTGAATCTGAATACATTGCAGCTGGATGTTGCACAACTCAAATCCTATGGATTCAGCAACAATTAAGAGATTATGGTATTTCTGCAAAGAAAACACCAATCTTTTGTGGTAATACAAGTGCTATTGCAATTACGCAAAATCCTAAGTTTCACTCTAGGACCAAGCACATTGATATTAGACATCATTTCATTAGAGATCATGTGGAAAAAGGTGATATTGAGGTTGTGAAAGTAGGCACTGAAGATCAGCTTGCTGACATCTTCACCAAGCCCCTACCGGATAATAGGTTCGCAATGCTAAGGTATAACCTTGGATTGATTGAACTACCTCAATAAAGGATACACTTGGCAGAATGCTGAAACAGGTATTCAGCAAGCCAAAGTACTCCTGTCTAAAAGACCAAGTCACTGATTTCTTCTAAGAAATGATAAGTCACTACATGATTGCTGAAACAGGCATTCAGCAAATAATTCCTTCAAAACGGGTATTTGTTAGGAAACTTGACCACTTGCTGAGACAGGCACTCAGTAAGAGAAAGAACTTATGGATTGCTGAGACGGGTACTCAGACAATCAAAAGATACTGAAACAGGTATTCAAGTATCAAAGGAACTTTCTGAGACGGGAACTCAGAAAAAGAGCAAAGCTCATCTCTCAGATTCTACCAAAGGATGTCTCAAGTGCAAAAGAATTTACTGATATGGGAAATCAGAAATGTCTTTTAAACTTAAAGAAAATATGAGATATCTAAGTAAGGGGGAATTTTCAGCAAGTGGCTAGATTGTTAATTCAAACTCGCTGAAAAGATTCTTGTCTATTTCAGCAAGCAATCTATCCCTTATTACTCGGTAAAATCAATTTGTGACGTTAAGCTGGCACAGATAAACTCGCAATAATCATGACATGAAATTCAATCGTTTCCATTGATTAAAAGGAGTTACTAATCTAACGGCTAACAAAACAAAGAGAGAGAGTTCTCTGACGGTTTTAGTTAGTGGGCCACTACGCATTCAATGCAAAGGCTCCACTAACTCTAGTGTTTCTCTGTTTTACCCTTGCTGAGAGCTCAAATCGATTGAGTTTCTCACACACTAGAGACACTATATAAAGAAGGAGTTAGAGAAATGACAAAATTCTTAACTCACATTTCCTTTCTCTGCAAATTCTAGCCTGAATCTACTGTACCTCCGGTCAAAAAGCAAACTATCTCTTTTCGTACAATCTTTCTTGCTCTATATAAGAAATGGCTCCCAAGAGACAGTTATCTAAGTCCTCAAAATCGTCAAAGGTTGATAGTGCTGAAACAGGCACTGCTCCGGTGACTACTCTGGCCCCAGACACAACGAAAGTTGTGTTGAAAAACGACCGAATCACTGTAAAACCTATGCCTCCGTCATATCTTGACACTGCAAAGTGTGAGATGTTGATGCAATGGGGAGGGTTTGCAAAAGAAAAGTACATTAGGTACTTTTATGAACAAGAACTTAATGACCAAAATGAAGAGGCGCTTGAGTTCATCAAGCAGCAAGGCCTCATGAACTTTATCTCTGCTCGCACTAAGCAAGTGAGCATGATTGATACAATGGAATTTTACAACAATGCAGAAATCCAGTCCCTTACAAACAGTAATGGAGTCACTGAAAAAGTGATCCTTACTTATGTTCAGAACACGCAAATCGTCTAGAAATGGACTGATTTAGCGGAGATTTTTCAGATTCCAACCACTGGAACTGAAGATGACGTCACTGCTTCTGACGAAGAAATTGAAGCATTCTACAGTGACGTCAGAAATGCAAAAATGAAGAAAGGCGAGATAGCTCCCGTGACTTGGACAAAGCACGTTAAGTGAAAGCATCTCTGCCATTCACTTGGTCTAGTAGCTCTGCTACTGATAAAAGTTCTTGACTCCCAAGTTGGAGGAATTGACCAAGTAGGCCTGAGAAGATGGCTATTGCTGATGCATATCTATGAAAATAAATCGGAACTTAACTGGGCTAAGTACATTTTCAACAGGCTTGTTGATTGTGTCACTAAGTTTAAGGTAAAGGTAGAAGACAACAAGGTCTCACCTTCCTTTCCAGTTATGTATGGAATCAAGATATGCTATATCCTTGAAAATTTCAGGATTCAGCTAAGAAACCCATTGCCAATCAAGAAATCTGTGTGCAATGTGGGAAGATCTTTCTACAAGCAGAATGTACCTAAGATTGCTGGAAAGAAAACTAAGAAGACAACAACTGCAAATGTTGTCAGCACAAGCCAGCAAGAAAGGTATACAACAGCTGCAGATGTTACCACTGAGCAACTTAGAGATGAAACTGCTGTGGATGGTGGTAACAAAAATGAAACTGCTGTAGAAAATCAACAAGGTACGTGTACAACACCTGTTGCTGAAAAGGCAACAATAGATGACTCTGGGAAACTGGAGAAATCTAAAAAGAAAAAGAGGAAAGCTGATGATGACACTCAGACTGCAGCGTCACCAGCAAACCCCGTACCTAGAGGAAACGGACAAGCAACAAAAGAAAGAAGACACTGGCTTCCCAGTCAGTCCCTGATGTCCAAGACTCCTCAGTCAATTCCCAGACAAATGCTGAAACGCATTTGCTAGTAGATGTTGCTGAAGTGATTACTGAAACCTATATCAGCAATGTTGAAGTGTTTGCGGAAGCCTTCAACAATCAACTCAACGTTGATAACTCTACTGAGAATAGACCACAAGGCAGTGGAAATGAAATTCCTGCCCAAGTCCTAGATATCTACATTGTAGATAATTTAGATGATCCAACTCTAGAACCGGCAAGTGATATTGCTGCTGATCTGCAAAGAGCGGCACTTGCTGATGCTGCTGAAAAGATGGTTGCTGAACAAGCAACTCATCAAGTTGCTGAAACCCAGCTTGCTGAAGAACCAGTTGCTGAAATAGCAATGGTTCCAGTTCCTGAAGTTGCTGAACTCAAGAAGCATTATTCAAAGACGCATCTCTTGATGCTGAGAATACTGGCCCAAGTTCACCCAAGACATCAATTGACAAAGTCCAGCTTGTACTGGAAGATTTAAGCAAACAAATGGAGTTGGAGATTGAAGAATCATCCAACAAGTCAATTGATCTCTTCATGACAAGCAGTGAGCTTAAGGTCAAGATGCTTCTGCTCAACTTGTCATTTCAGAGACAAGGGAGATTGCTGAAACCGCACAGCTTTCTCAGTTAGAGCAAAATCAGAAGTCTGCTGAAGAAACAGTCCAAGAAGCTGAAGAAACTGTTAATGCTGAAAGGACTGAGCCACAACCTGTCCTTCCTCAGCAGGTAGTTAATTCAACCATCAGTAAAACTTCAAATTCTGAAAATTGTTCTTTTGCTAATATTATCTTTCTCTACAGACTTCTCAAGATGCAAGTCAGATGGTTGCTGAAGCCTCTGCACCAGAACCAACACTCCCGGCTCAGCAGGTAGTTAATAATTTTGGTATAAAACCTAAGTTTGACAGCTTAGTACTTGTGTCTAATTTAATTTATTTCAGGATGAACAAATGGAGGATGCTACTCAAGCTCCTCATGGAATGGAAATTGTACTACATGAGCTTGCTGACTCTCAGCAGGTAAATCATGTTTCAGATTTAAACTCTAAACAATTCTCCAAACCAATCCTGATCTAAATAAAATTCTTTTTCAGGCTCAAAAGGAGACCACTGAAGTGGTACTCATCACTGAAGATCAGCAAGTAAGTTCTGAAGAACTTTACTTGAACTTCAAGAGGACAACTTTGTCAGAGTTGCTAAGTCCGTCAGCAACTGGCAAATATACAGGAGAATGGATTTCTCAGATCTTCACCTTCATCTCTCAAATGAGAAAAAGAGATCTTCACTGTTAAAGCTCGAAACATTTGTCCACTCCATCCTTCCTGAAGAAATGACATATTCTCAGCAAATGAGCTCAAATCTGATTGCTCAAATCAGAGAGAATATGAAGGCCAAATTTAAGAGTGCCTCTCCAGCTGAACAAGCTGTGATGCTCAAAGGCTTTTTGTTCCTGTGGTGGCTGATCCCACAAATTAACTGAGGAAGAGGAAGTGACAAGTGTTGCTTTGTATAAAGCACTTGAGCTAGTCATTCTGACAGATGATGAAGAAGAAGAAGAAGATGAGAAACATTCCCACTGATCCCAGTGATGATGAAGGGAAAGATTCTAAGGACAAGAAAGATGACGATGATGACAATCAAGGTCCAAGTCCTGGTGCTGGTGGATTGAAGTTTAACAGTTGCTGAAATACTCAATCTGACAATCAGCAAGCTGAACAACAACAATCTCAGCAAGAATCTCAACCTCCTCCCTGTGCTGCTGAAAATCAAGCACCTGTGCAAGGTGCTGATACTGAAGAAGAATACGCCAGAAAAAAGGGCTGCCTTGAAAAATGGCAAAAGTCCAGTTTCTGATGCCAAGGTTACTGAAGAAAACCTTGAAGATGAGGATGAAGAAGATGAAGATTACCAACGAGCTCTACAGAACAGTCTCGTGATCCATGCAAGGCATACGCAGGATCTGGAAATTGGTGAATCTTCAAGACCAAAATCAAAGGAAGGAAGTTCCATCCCTTCCACTACTACTGGCGAAACTCCAGTTATTGAGTCTCAAACGTTGCCTCAGCAACTACTCAATTAAAACTAACTACTGGCGAAACTCCAGTATTGAGCCCAAACTCAATTGAAACAACTATCTACTGGTGAAACTCAGTCGTTGAGTCTGAAGCGTTGCCATCAGCAACCACTCAACAAAAAGGAAGTGAAGCTACTGACAAAGGCTCAAAAGTCGCTCAACTTGATGAATCTGAGGATGACGACTTGTCAAGAAATGAAGATGAAATCCAAGCGAGACCCAAAAGTCGTTCAGATTCCTCCTCCTGATTACATCAATTATGAAGGATTCAGTAAGAGCCGAATTGCTGTACCGAGATGATCAGTTTGCTTACTGAACTTAAGGTTCACTCCTTGACACCAATTTAGTGCCGTTCCCAAGAGTTGAGGAGTTTACTCCCAGAATTCTAGCACTAAAGCAAGTCCATGATGCCTGCAAGCTGAAGATGAGGCATTGCTTGCTGAGAGCCCACTTGACATTGGAAAAATATTGGCTACAGTGCTGAGACGCACTACAAAACGTGACAATAGCTCAGAAGACATCAGTTTTATAAGAGCTATGAAGAAGATGTAAGTCAAGCGCTCAAGCTTGCAAAGAATGCTCTCGTCAAGGCTCAGATATTTGGAGAGAAGGCCGCAACAGAGAAAGACATGAAGAGAACATGATGAATATCAAAAGAGTTTCACACATGAACTCTGACAACAAGCAATCATCATGAAGTATAACAGTCTCTCAACACTCTTGCTGAAAATTGCAATGAGTTTTATTCTCTGCACATCACTCCGATGTTGCAATCCATGTCTAAGGGGAAAAGAAGAATACAGAAAAGGCAATCAAACCCCCTCCTCCCCTGCTGCTGTTGCGCCACTTCAATAGAACCTCTTGCTGAAAAGAGCAAAGTTTCTAAAAAGGACAAGCAGGAATCGAGTTAAATTCAGAGTACCCAAAAAGAGAAAAACC
>CM051458.1:37956035-37979339 GCA_028274465.1 Plantago ovata
AGTTTAACATCTATGAGCTAGCGAGAGATTATGCCGAGTGGTTGTTAAGTTTAAGGTTGATCTTTCTATCTATTCACCATATCCTCGGGCAGAGTACACAGACACATATACTAGTCTCTTGTCCGTGGAAAGAATGATGATTCTGACCGTGATAGTCTTGCACACCTCTCGAGAAGCAATAAAATGCAACCTTGTGATGAAAGTTTGGTAAGAATTATATGATTTCAGTGATGAATCTGGGGTGACTACTGTTATGAGAATGAGAGTGACGAAGAAAGCCCTAAACTATGTGCACGGACGATGTATCGGTGATGATATGCAACAATTATGGTTCCGGTGTCTCAGTGATGTTTATAAGGCAATCAGTGCGCTTTACTAAAGAAAGTGAAGGTACAAAACAATTATTTCTTCTAATCAGACCACTCTTATACTAAGCTTCCATGATTAGGAAATTTGGCTAAATTTTTTGGTAATCACAAAGTCATCAGTATTTGTGAATGGCAAGGTACAAAATTTTTGAACCTGGCTATATTTTTTAATCTGTTTTGCTTTTTGCGCGCATTTATGAATGAAAACATAAAGTTTTGTTTGATATCCAATTGCTGCTGCATGAACATATTGCAGTCTTTTTATCATATGTTCTCTGAGTTATGTGGTTCTGTCATTCTTTGTTTGAGTTTCATTGTTACCTATGATTGGATAATTGTTAGCTTTTCGAACTAAGGCAGATTAGGATTTTTGCTCGAAACTGTGAGTTATGGTTACTGTCCATTTATTGTACTAAGATTTCATCGATTCGATTTATCTGGGAACTCTCCGTCTGAATTTGCTCATGAATCAAAGTTTAGTCATCTTGTTTGCATAGCTATAGAATATCTCCAGTTTAGAGAAAATTGGGGTACCCGAGAAAATTGCAATAGTCTTTGTTCATTCCTGTATACCGGATTCAGGTTGAAACCGATTGTTTGCAGTTTTCACTTCATCCAAGTTCATACGATTTCAAGTTAGTGAATGATGAGATGGTTTTGAACTACAATAAGTAATATACTACCTGCTTATTACTCTAGCAGCACTCATGTATTTGGACCTAAAAATATGATTACGTTTACAATCGTTATACACACAACAAACAGTTGTTATTCACATCCTTGTATATTCCATACCCGTGTCTTTTTCTTTCTTTGTTTATTGTGTGGTCTAATGGTCTTCACTCAGATAGGTCCATTGATGACGTGTATTTTACACTTTCATTTGAGTCTTTTTTCACCAATTTAGCTATCCTCTATGTTAATTTAGTTATATTTTAGTGCATTTTATTAGAATAGTGTCACGTTTCCCTTTAGTTTGTATTTTACAGGTTTTGGGTGAAAAACGAGGGTTTCCAGACACTTATATTGAAGTAGACAAGGAATTGGTGTTCCGAAGGCCTAATTGGAGTATCTAGAAGATTCCGGATAGGATTTGAAGTCTAGGGGTCGAGTCTGAAGGCTAAAAGGTCACTAGAAGGCAAAACCGAGTCCGAAAAGGAAAAGAAATCAAAAAACGCGTCGAAAATGCGTTTCCAGCCGATAGAACCTCCCGGGCGAGTCGCCCGGGACGTGGGGCAAATCGCCCCACACCAGGCGAATCGCCCGGTGTGTGGGGCGATCACTATATATAGTTGCTCAGTTTCCTCCGTTTTTCATACTTCCCCAGACCTTTTCTCTCACCTTTCTCATTAGTTTTAGGTAGGAATTCTCCAGAGCCTGTTCTGGGGATTCTTAGCTTAGGAGATAATTTCTCTTAGCGTTTTGGAGCTTGTAAGATCGCGATTCTTCGGAGATTGACAACATTCGGTAACATTGTATCTTACAGTTTTTCTATTTATATTTATTTATCTTTCAACATGTTTTCATTCAATCTTGCTATGATTTCTGTGATTGCATGACATCTATGAGTAGCTAAACTTCTCGTTGGTGATAGTATGTGATTTCTTAGCGAAGGGTTAATAATTATGCTAATGGCTATATCGCGCATTAGACTTTGAGTTTTGCTTTATTTCTTTGATCTATCTAAAACCTCTATCTTCGTAGTGTTGAATTATAACGAACACAATTGGACAATTCATTGATCAAAGATCTCTATGCAAAACGAGTACTTCATGCATGATTAACCTGCTATGCTTTGAATGATCATACTATCACCAGCCTCCATTATCTGATAAGAAAAACCTTTGCTAAGTAGTTTGTTGATTTTATATTCTTAAGTTAGATTAGATAAAGCTAGTTATAGTCCTTAGAGATCGACACTCGAGGTTTTTTACTGCTACACTACAGTTTTCGTTGTAGTTGTGAATTGCCTTTGGTAAAATACAAATTTATTTGATTAACTAGAATCTGACAAGTTCTGAACCCGTTCATCAAATTGGCGCCGTTGCCGGGGACTATACTCCTTTTTCTGTTTAGCTTTTATTTATTTTCAGCATTCAATTCCTAGTTCTAGTAGTTTTTATTTCCTATTTAATCTCTCTCTAATACTCCTTTCCTAGTCTTAGTAGTTTCGATTTTATAGTGATTTCCTGAAATTTTCTTGATCTTCGAGATTTCTAACGAGATTAATTTTCAGTTTTGAGTTACTCCTGTCCAGATTTCCAGGTATGACGACCTTAAAAGCTCGCTTGACACCTACGTTCTCGCAAGTCAAGAAGGGTCAGCTATATACTTGGAAGAAGAGTTATCGGGGTATGAGGTAACAAGTGCTGTAGTGAGAAGGATACCAAGGTTCGAAGATGGAGTGGGGATGAATCCGTTAAGCTTCATCAGATCCTATGAGGAAGAAATAGCAAAATTTCCAGCAAAGGGTTCACCGAGGACCAATTATGCAGGAAATTATTTTCTTTTGCTCTGGATACGAACCAAGAATTTGGATAGCAAGGTTAGCACCAGGATCACTGAGAACCTGGGGCCAAGTAGTAGAGGAGTTCTTGGCTCGTTTCATGCCTTACCATGAGACGATTGCCTTGCGGAGTCGGATCAAACACTTCAAGCAAGGAGAGTATGAGCGGTTCTGTGACACCTACGAACGTTTTTAGCTGTATAAACGTGAGTGCCCCCATCACCGTTTCGACGACGGGGAACTGATTTGGTATTTTGTTGGTGGTCTACGTGATGATGTTAGGCTTCAAGTGGATGGGATGTGTGGAGGATTAGAAGAATGTACAGTTGAAGAGGTAGTGAAGGTCTTTCAAAAGTACGCCAGTGGATCTGCACAGACTGAGAGGCAAATGTCGAGTCAAGACACCAACATAAATTCGAATAGGGGCGAAACTGAAGCGTATACGAAGGATATTCTAAAGACGAAGATATTAGTGAGGAGGAAGAGCTTGCGTTTTACGCAGGGATTAAGGCCATTGAGATTGTTTTCGAGATAGCACACGCAGGGCAAGCTGAAAAAAATCTTCGCATCGAGAAGGCTTTTGAAGCAGTCGAAGTAACTGAGCAACTCATCAAGGAGCTTAGCTTGTTGAAGTGTGAAAAGTGCGGAAAAGCAGTCGAAGACGCCCCCCTGGAAGTGGGGGGCGAACCGCCCGCTATGGGGGCGAATCGCCCCCTAGCTCCAGGGAACTGGACGACCCCAGTTCCCCCGTTTTGACACCTGAAGCTGATCCCGAGCCACTTCCAACTGTTATTACCAAGTAAAATGAGTACGAAGAAGTGAATCTACTACTCCGTGGAGGAAAGATGACCAAAATCCTAACTTCGTACGTCCTAAACGGTTGAAACATCTGGGAAACATCAGGACCAGCAACGAACAATTGATGATGAGTCGATAGTTGATGATGAGGTCGAAAGGGGACTCCTACGCCAGCAGTACTTCAAAATCTTCGAATCCTATGTGCCTCCCAAACCACATGTACCATTCCCAAGTCGAATCAAGCCAGCCAAGAAGGATATTCAGGAGTCACCCCTATTTCAACGCCTCTCAAAGGTTGAAGTCAATGTGCCCCTATTGAAGTTAATCCAAAACATTCCAGTATACGAAATTCTTCGTGAGATGAAGAACAAAAGGATACTTCAGGAAAGGAAGTTAATGGGGTTGAGACAGTAATTCCATTGCCGAGTTACCTGTTGTTGGTCCCTTTAAACAACAAGAAAAGACTAGAGGGGGGGGGGGTGAATAGTCTTTTCAAACTTTCGTCGTTTAAAACTTTCTCAGCAAGTACTTATTACTTTTCAGTAATGAGTTTGCTGATACTTAACTTTCTCAGCAAGCGTAAGTTACTTTACAGTAGCTTGGTTTGCTGATACTTAAAATCAGAGAGCGGAAGTCTTTGATACAATAAGTGCTTTTTCAGAAGTAAAGGTTTCAGCAAGTGAAGTGAGTGACTGTGTACAGACAGATATAATTTGCTGAAAGCTAAATACAGTAAGTAAATCACACAAACACTTTTATAGTGGTATCTGAGAGTGGCGTAATCTCTCAACTAATCCACTTCGTCCTTTCTAGGACTGAATCCACTAAGATATGATTGAGGTTCCTTACAATCTCCTATCTAAAGCGATTCAACAGAAACCAAAGCACACTTGCTTTGTCTCCAACCTAAACTAGAGAACTCAACCTTGTTCTCCACCAAACTTGGTACTTTTAATCAGCAAAACTATGCTCGATTAAGTTCCCCCTGAATATCACGCCTGAAAGGGTGTATTTTCAGTTAGAGAGTTTTGGGGTGAGATGACTTAATTATAACTTATTCAGTTACAACAAGTAATCTAAGAAACACAACTTGGAATACTTTGCAGTAAACAAGTTTGATTGTTTCTGGTGTCAAGACTTGTTCTTGTTCGAAAGAAAGAACACTTAACTAATTTCTTAGCCGAGTTTGTTCTACTTCTTCACAAGTAGCTTTTTCAAGCTTTAAGTCTTGGAACGGATCAATGGCAGTAAGAGAGTTTGAAGGTTTGTGAGTTTTAAGCACAAGTGAGAGTTTGATCACGTTGTTGACACACTTCAACTCTTTGCCGGATGACCTCTATTTATAGTGCAAGTAAGGAGCCGTTTGAATTTCAAATCCTAAGGCTTTTGTTCCTTAACATGTCACTATCTTGCTTTTGTACTTTCAGCAGCGACTTTGTTGGTCTTCTAGTCTTCATGTCCTTCGCGTGCATGCTTTGCATTAAATGCACATTTGAATAGAATTCAACAGTAACATTGGAGCGCCAATTCACGTACATTCAGCAAGAGGTCACATATGTTATCAGCAAGTGGTCAGTCTCAGTTTCAGCAAGCATAACCTACTCTGTCTTTCAGATTTTCACTTATGCAATGTTGTTGCTGAATTTTCCACTTTCTGAGCAACACGTGCCTTTGTAGATACCAGTCTTCAGCAATCTTCTAGTCTTCAGATCTTCAAATTCTTCAAGTCTTCAGATCTTCAAAAGTCTTCAAGATTCTGAGCGGTTTCTATTTGCTTCAATAATTTGTTTGTAATAAACAAAATATATCTTCACCAAATGCTTCAATAGGTTATTTCTTTTCAGAAAATAAGATACATTAAAGCTAAGCATCAATAAGTTATTTTCTTTTCAGAAAATAAAATACATCATACGCAAAAGAAATAACTTATCTAACACCTAACTAAGTCATCAGCAAACGTTCCTCTTTTACAATGTCCTTAAAATTCTAAATTCCTATGGACCTTAAGAGTACTAGTTACTGGACTTTCCTTAATTTAGCATGGTTAATTGCTCATCAAAATTACAAGTTTCCTAACAAATTTCCCCCTTTTTGATGTTAGCAATCCATGGCTAAATTAATTGTTACCCTTTTAGAGGTTTCTGATGTTGAATAAATCAGTTGATTGATGCAAGCATACTTGAATAATTAAACAGTAAGCATAAGTAAATTGCATAATCAAAAACCAATAAGAGTCAAAGATTTCATTGCTGATAGTTATCATTCAGAAGTTTACATGAAAAAGCATAGATAACAGTAACAGAATCAGCAAACAAAACTTTAACAAAAACTATTGCAGGGACTTAAGCTCTTTCAGAGGATTTTCTCAAAATCTCTCTTACACTCTTCTCAGCAAGTGCAGTGAATTCAACACAATCCTTTTCGTAGTTTTCCAGAAGCCTACGGACTTGTAGTTGAAGAATTCTTGCGTTTTTGCAGGCAGTATGATGATGCTTTTCAGCATTCATTCCATGTAATTAATTACCACAAATGCATGCCCCAATTGCTGGCATGGAGAAGCTGTGTATCTGAAATGCTTTTCGGATGAATCTTTCTTAACCAGAGAAGATCTTCTTCTTGATCCTTAGCAGTGAGATAGAAGTACTCATAAGGAATCAATCCAAGTTTCTTCTTAGGTTTCTTTGTTACCGGGTCAGCGTAGTAAGCAATGCCAGGTGGTTTGATCAGATTTGGTTCTTGCTTGTATGTCTTACCAATGGCAACTCTTCTTACATAGACCTCTAGATTCAACCATTTCCCAGCAACATTTCTTGGGAGGGATTCTTCCCTTTGATTTCTTTGGACCTTGAGTTCAATCCATTTGAACATTTGATTCAATATGGCTGTAGGAAAGAACTCATTTACCATCAAGTCTTCCAGCTTTAAAATCCAGCAACCATGAATGTTTCTGATTACATTCTGAGTGGTTTCCTCATTGCTGGTCTATGTATATTCGATGCCGGAGCCAATAGCAATGCTGGCCAGCCTTTTCTCTTCCTGTCTTTGCCTTCTTCTTCTTGTTTTAGCATTGTCTTGATCTCTTGCTGAAGAGTCAGACGAGAAATGCTTTGAGTGGCCAGACGGAGTCACGGCTGTTAAGGGTCTAGCTCTTATGGCTTGAGCTATTGTTTGATTGTCATCATCTATCTTCATTCAGATTGTGATGACTTTCAGTGTGACAGAAATCTTGAGTTTCAGCAGCGGTTTTTCTCTTTTTGGTACTTGCTGAATTTAACTCAGATTCTGCATGTCTTTTAGAACTTTGCTCTTTTTCATCAAGAGGTTCTATTGGAAGTGGCACATCAGCAGCAGGAGTAGGAGGGGTTTGATTGCTTTTTCTAGTATTCTGCTTTTCCCCCGTTAGACATGGATTGCAACATCGGAGTGATGTGCAGAGAATAAAACTCATTGCAATTTTCAGCAAGAGTGTTGAGACTGTTATACTTCATGATGATTGCCTGTTGGTCAGAGTTCATTGTTGACAACTCTTTTTGAATATTCATCATGTTCTCTTCATGTCTTTTCTCTGTTGCGGCCTTCTCATCCATAATATTCTGAGCCTTGACGAGAGCATTCTTTGCAAGCATGAGCGCTTGACTTACATCTTCTTCATAGCTCTTGTGATAAAGACTGATGTCTTTCTGAGCTATTGTCAAAGTTGTAGTGCGTCTCAGCACTGTAGCCAATATTTTTCCAATGTCAAGTGGGCTCTCAGCAAGCAATGCCTCATCTTCAGCTTTGCAGGCATCATGGACTTGCTTTAGTGCTAGAATTCTGGGAGTAAACTCCTCAACTCTTGGGAATGGCACTAAATGAGGTGTCAAGGAGTGAGCCTTAAGTTCAGTAGCAAACTGATCATCTCGTAAAAGCAGCTCGGCTCTTAATGAATGTCCTTCATAAGTGAGGTAATTAGGAGGAGGAATCTGAACGACTTTTGGGTCTTGCTTTGATTGTTCATCGTCATGATCTGACAAGTCGTCATCATCCTCAGATTCATCAAGTTGAGCAACTTTTGATCCTTTGTCAGTAGCTTCACTTCCTTTTTGTTGAGTGGTTGCTGATGGCAACGCTTCAGACTCAACGACTGGAGTTTCACCAGTAGATAGTTGTTTCAATTGAGTTTGTGGCTCAATTACTGGAGTTTCGCCAGTAGTTAGTTTTAATTGAGTAGTTGCTGAAGGCAACGTTTGAGACTCAATAACTGGAGTTTCGCCAGTAGTAAGTGGAAGGGATGGAACTTCCTTTGATTTTGGTCTTGAAGATTCACCAATTTCTAGATCCTGCGTATGCCTTGCATGGATCACGAGACTGTTTGTAGAGCTCGTTGGTAATCTTCATCTTCTTCATCCTCATCTTCAAGGTTTTTTTCAGTAACCTTGGCATCAGAAACTGGACTTTTGCCATTTTTCAAGGCAGCCCTTTTTCTGGCGTATTCTTCTTCAGTATCAGCACCTTGCACAGGTGCTTGATTTTCAGCATCAACAGGAGGAGGTTGAGATTCTTGCTGAGATTGTTGTTGTTCAGCTTGCTGATTGTCAGATTGAGTACTTTCAGCAACTGTTAACTTCAATCTACCAGCACCAGGACTTGGACCTTGATTGTCATCATCGTCATCTTTCTTGTCCTTAGAATCTTTCCCTTCATCATCACTGGGATCAGTGGGAATGTTCTCATCTTCTTCTTCTTCTTCATCATCTGTCAGAATGACTAGCTCAACGTGCTTATACAAAGCAACACTTGTCACTTCCTCTTCCTCAGTTAATTTGTGGGGATCAGCCACCACAGGAACAAAAAGACCTTTGAGCATCACAGCTTGTTCAGCTGGAGAGGCACTCTTGAATTTGGCCTTCATATTCTCTCTGATTTGAGCAATCAGATTGGAGCTCATTTGCTGAGAATATGTCATTTCTTCAGGAAGGATGGAGTGGACAAATGTTTCGAGCTTTAACAGTGAAGATCTCTTTTTCTCATTTGAGAGATGAAGGTGAAGATCTGAGAAATCCATTCTCCTGTACCTTTGCCAGTTGCTGACAGACTTAGCAACTCGTGACAAAGTTGTCCTCTTGAAGTTCAAGTAAAGTTCTTCAGAACTTACTTGCTGATCTTCAGTGATGAGTACCACTTCAGTGGTCTCCTTTTGAGCCTGAAAAAGAATTTTATTTAGATCAGGATTGGTTTGGAGAATTGTTTTAGAGTTTAAATCTGAAACATGATTTACCTGTTGAGAGTCAGCAAGCTCATGTAGTACAATTTCCATTCCATGAGGAGCTTGAGTAGCATCCTCCATTTGTTCATCCTGAAATAAATTATAATTAGACACAAGTACTAAGCTGTCAAACTTAGTTTTTATACCAAAATTATTAACTACCTGCTGAGCAGGGAGTGTTGGTTCTGGTGCAGAGGCTTCAGCAACCATCTGACTTGCATCTTGAGAAGTCTGTAGAGAAAGAATAATTTTAGCAAAAGAACAATTTTCAGAATTTGAAGTTTTACTGATGGTTGAATTAACTACCTGCTGAGGAAGGACAGGTTGTGGCTCAGTCCTTTCAGCATTAACAGTTTCTTCAGCTTCTTGGACTGTTTCTTCAACAGACTTCTGATTTTGCTCTAATTGAGAAAGCTGTGCGGTTTCAGCAATCTCCCTTGTCTCTGAAATGACAAGTTGAGCAGAAGCATCTTGACCTTTAAGCTCACTGCTTGTCATGAAGAGATCAATTGACTTGTTGGATGATTCTTCAATCTCCAACTCCATTTGTTTGCTTAAATCTTCCAGTACAAGCTGGACTTTGTCAATTGATGTCTTGGGTGAACTTGGGCCAGTATTCTCAGCATCAAGAGATGCGTCTTTGAATAATGCTTCTTGAGTTTCAGCAACTTCAGGAACTGGAACCATTGCTATTTCAGCAACTGGTTCTTCAGCAAGCTGGGTTTCAGCAACTTGATGAGTTGCTTGTTCAGCAACCATCTTTTCAGCAGCATCAGCAAGTGCCGCTCTATGCAGATCAGCAGCAATATCACTTGCCGGTTCCAGAGTTGGATCATCTAAATTATCTACAATGTAGATATCTGGGACTTGGGCAGGAATTTCATTTCCACTGCCTTGTGGTCTATTCTCAGTAGAGTTATCAACGTTGAGTTGATTGTTGAAGGCTTCCGCAAACACTTCAACATTGCTGATATATGTTTCAGTAATCACTTCAGCAACATCTACTAGCAAATGCGTTTCAGCATTTGTCTGGGAATTGACTGAGGAGTCTTGGACATCAGGGACTGACTGGGAAGCCAGTGTCTTCTTTCTTTTGTTGCTTGTCTGTTTCCTCTTAGGTACGGGGTTTGCTGATGACGCTGCAGTCTGAGTGTCATCATCAGCTTTCCTCTTTTTCATTTTAGATTTCTCCAGTTTCCCAGAGTCATCTATTGTTGCCTTTTCAGCAACAGGTGTTGTACACGTACCTTGTTGATTTTCTACAGCAGTTTCATTTGTGTTACCACCATCCACAACAGTTTCATCTCTAAGTTGCTGAGTGGTAACATCTGCAGCTGTTGTATACCTTTCTTGCTGGCTTGTGCTGACAACATTTGCAGTTGTTGTCTTCTTAGTTTTCTTTCCAGCAATCTTAGGTACATTCTGCTTGTAGAAAGATCTTCCCACATTGCACACAGATTTCTTGATTGGCAATGGGTTTCTTAGCTGAATCCTGAAATGTTCAAGGATATAGCATATCTTGATTCCATACATAACTGGAAAGGAAGGTGAGACCTTGTTGTCTTCTACCTTTACCTTAAACTTAGTGACACAATCAACAAGCCTGTTGAAAATGTACTTAGCCCAGTTAAGTTCCGATTTATTTTCATAGATATGCATCAGCAATGGCCATCTTCTCAGGCCTACTTGGTCAATTCCTCCAACTTGGGAGTCAAGAACTTTTATCAGTAGCAGAGCTACTAGACCAAGTGAATGGCAGAGATGCTTTCTCTTAACGTGCTTTGTCCAAGTCACGGGAGCTATCTCGCCTTTCTTCATTTTTGCATTTCTGACGTCACTGTAGAATGCTTCAATTTCTTCGTCAGAAGCAGTGACGTCATCTTCAGTTCCAGTGGTTGGAATCTGAAAATCTCCGCTAAATCAGTCCATTTCAGGACGATTTGCGTGTTCTGAACATAAGTAAGGATCACTTTTTCAGTGACTCCATTACTGTCTGTAAGGGACTGGATTTCTGCATTGTTGTAGAATTCCATTGTATCAATCATGCTCACTTGCTTAGTGCGAGCAGAGATAAAGTTCATGAGGCCTTGCTGCTTGATGAACTCAAGCGCCTCTTCATTTTGGTCATCAAGTTCTTGTTCATAAAAGTACCTAATGTACTTTTCTTTTGCAAACCCTCCCCATTGCATCAACATCTCACACTTTGCAGTGTCAAGATATGACGGAGGCATAGGTTTTACAGTGATTCGGTCGTTTTTCAACACAACTTTCGTTGTGTCTGGGGCCAGAGTAGTCACCGGAGCAGTGCGTGTTTCAGCACTATCAACCTTTGACGATTTTGAGGACTTAGATAACTGTCTCTTGGGAGCCATTTCTTATATAGAGCAAGAAAGATTGTACGAAAAGAGATAGTTTGCTTTTTGACCGGAGGTACAGTAGATTCAGGCTAGAATTTGCAGAGAAAGGAAATGTGAGTTAAAGAATTTTGTCATTTCTCTAACTCCTTCTTTATATAGTGTCTCTGGTGTGTGAGAAACTCAATCGATTTGAGCTCTCAGCAAGGGTAAAACAGAGAAACACTAGAGTTAGTGGAGCCTTTGCATTGAATGCGTAGTGGCCCACTAACTAAAACCGTCAGAGCACTCTCTCTCTTTGTTTTGTTAGCCGTTAGATTAGTAACTCCTTTTAATCAATGGCCACGATTGAATTTCATGTCATGATTATTGCGAGTTTATCTGTGCCAGCTTAACGTCACAAATTGATTTTATCGAGTAATAAGGGATAGATTGCTTGCTGAAATAGACAAGAATCTTTTCAGCGAGTTTGAATTAACAATCTAGACACTTGCTGAAAATTCCCCCTTACTTAGATATCTCATATTTTCTTTAAGTTTAAAAGACATTTCTGATTTCCATATCAGTAAATTCTTTTGCACTTGAGACATCCTTTGGTAGAATCTGAGAGATGAGCTTTGCTCTTTTTCTGAGTTCCCGTCTCAGAAAGTTCCTTTGATACTTGAATACCTGTTTCAGTATCTTTTGATTGTCTGAGTACCCGTCTCAGCAATCCATAAGTTCTTTCTCTTACTGAGTGCCTGTCTCAGCAAGTGGTCAAGTTTCCTAACAAATACCCGTTTTGAAGGAATTACTTGTTGAATGCCTGTTTCAGCAATCATGTAGTGACTTATCATTTCTTAGAAGAAATCAGTGACTTGGTCTTTTAGACAGGAATACTTTGGCTTGCTGAATACCTGTTTCAGCATTCTGCCAAGTGTATCCTTTATTGAGGTAGTTCAATCAATCCAAGGTTATACCTTAGCATTGCGAACCTATTATCCGGTAGGGGCTTGGTGAAGATGTCAGCAAGCTGATCTTCAGTGCCTACTTTCACAACCTCAATATCACCTTTTTCCACATGATCTCTAATGAAATGATGTCTAATATCAATGTGCTTGGTCCTAGAGTGAAACTTAGGATTTTGCGTAATTGCAATAGCACTTGTATTATCACAAAAGATTGGTGTTTTCTTTGCAGAAATACCATAATCTCTTAATTGTTGCTGAATCCATAGGATTTGAGCTGTGCAACAACCAGCTGCAATGTATTCAGATTCAGTAGATGAATTGGCGACACAAGTTTGCTTCTTGCTGAACCATGATATTAATCTAGTACCCAAAAACTGACAAGTTCCAGAGGTACTTTTTCTATCAAGAGTTGATCCACCATGATCAGCATCAGAATAGCCAACCAATTAAAGTCCAGAATCTTTAGGATACCATAATCCAACATTGACTGTACCTTTAACATATTTCAGTATCTTGATTGCCTTTTTGTAGTGTGATTCTCTTGGATCAGATTGGAATCTTGCACACACACAAACAGCATACTGAATGTCAGGTCTACTTGCTGTTAGATACAACAAGGAACCAATGAGCTTCCTATACTTGTGTTCTTCAACACTTTTGTCCTCTTTAGTATAGCCCAATTTGGTACCAACACTCATAGGGATCTTTTCAGGTTTCTCATCCTCTTTGATCCTAAACTTTATGAGCATTTCTTTCGCATACTTTGCTTGATTTATGAATATTCCATCTTTGAGTTGCTTGACTTGCAATCCTAGGAAATAATTCAATTTTCCCATCATACTCATTTCAAACTTATTAGTCATGAGTTTGGCAAAATCATCACAAAGTTGCTTGTCCTTAGATCCAAAAATTATGTCATCCACATAAATTTGAACTAAGATTAATTTACCATCATGGTTCATGGTAAATAATGTTTTGTCAACTTCACCTTTCTTGAAACCATTTTCCAGCAAGAACTTGGCCAAGGTATCATACCATGCTCTTGGTGCTTGCTTTAGACCATATACAGCTTTCTGAAGCTTGTATACCATCTTGATTTCTGAGGGAAGTTCAAAGCCAGGGGGTTGTTCTAGGTAGACTTCTTCAGCAAGTTCACCATTTAAGAATGCACTTTTAACATCCATTTGGTAAACAATGAAGTCATTGTGAGCAGCAAAAGCCAAGAAAAGCCTAATTGCATCCAATCTTGCAACTGGAGCGTAAGACTCATCATAGTCCAATCCTTCAGTCTGACAGTAACCTTGAGCAACTAAGCGTGCTTTATTTCTTGTTACTTCACCAGACTCGCTCAGCTTGTTTCTGAACACCCACTTTGTACCAATAGCTTTCTTATCTTCAGCAAGTCGCACAAGTTTCCAGACTTTGTTCCTTTCAAATTGATCCAATTCTTCTTGCATTGCCTTTATCCATTCAGAATGCTTCAAAGCTTCTTCTATGGTTTTAGGTTCAATTTCTGATACAAAGCAAGAGAACAATGATTCTACTTCTACGACAGTTGCTTCTTCAGCAAGTCCGTGAGTAGCTTTGGATCTAGTCACTTGGCGTTTATTAATATCGCCAATCATATCCGTAGAGGGATGATCTCTAATCCATTTATTAACAGGTTTCCTGTTTGTTGGATCAGGATATGTTTGCTCATCAGCATGTGACTCTTCAGTATGTACTTGTTCAATACTACTGGGAATTTGTGTCTCTGCTGAGATTTGTTCGTCAGCAACTGCTTGTTCAGCATTGCTGGATTGAGGTATTTCATCAGCAGGCACTGGAGATTGCGTAATTTCAGCAACTTCCGGAGCAACCGCGTCTTTTGCTGGAAATTCTTTGTCGTGAACTATATTTATCTTGTCATGACTCGGGGGAGGAGAGTCATTGTCAGAATCATCATTTAGTTCACTTGACTTGATTTGCCTAGCATCAGATTCAGTTCTTTGCTCATGTATGATTAGCTTTTTCATACATTCTGATATTTCTTCTTCAGCAGGTACACCTTGTGACTTTTCGTAGAATACAACATGCACAAATTCTTCAATCTTTTGTGCCTTTTTGTTGTAAACTCTATAAGCTTTACTATGCAAGGAGTAGTCAAGAAATATCGCTTCGTCTGCCTTTGGTTGAAATGTTCTTAGGTATTCTCTACCATTGTTAAGAACGAAACATTTGCAACCAAATACTCTTAGATGAGTGATGTTAGGAGGTCTTCCAACAAACAATTCATAAGGAGTTTTGTTGTATTCCTTAGTAATCAGACATCTATTTTGAGTATAGCAGGCGGTATTAATCGCTTCAACCCAATAAGCCTAACTTATTTCAGTGTCAGCAAGCATTGTTCTTGCGGCTTCTTTCAGGGTACGATTCTTCCGTTCAGCAACACCGTTTTGCTGTGGTGTTCTTACTGAGGATAACTGATGTTGAAGACCTTTTAAGGTACAATATTCAATTATGTACTGGTTTACAAACTCAGTACCATGGTCTGTCCTTATGACTTTTACCTTGTCATTTTTCATGACTTCAAGCTTATTCAGCAAGTTAGGTATTTCAGTCTTAGTTTCAGATTTGCGCTTGATGAATACTACCCAAGTGAATCTTGAATAGTCATCTACCACGACTAGACCATACTTCTTACCAGCATAGCTTGTTGAAGAAGATTCAAACAAGTCAATGTGCAAGAGTTGTAAAGGTTTTGTAGTTGACGGTACTGCCTTGTTCTTGAAAGAGGATTTGGTTTGCTTTCCTTGCTGACATGCATTGCAAACACCATCCTTCTTAAAAGTAACCCTAGGTAATCCAACTACAAGTGCCTTTTTAGACAGCTTATTCAGCGTCTTGAAGTTTAGATGACTTGTTCGTTTATGCCATAACCATGCTTTTTCAGCAAGGCAATCATGATCTGAGACAAGGCATTTTTCAACGTTTGCTGAAGACCAATCAACGGTGTACAAGCCTCCTGATCTTCTTGCAATCATTATAACCTTTTTAGTCTCAAAATCTACAAGTTTACATTCATCACTTTTTATTTCGATGAAGTATCCTTTGTCAGCAAATTGACTCATGCTGAAAAGGTTAAACTTAAGATTTTTGACATAAAGAACTCCAGAAATGGTTATGCATCCTAACTTCACATCACCATAGCCTTTTGTAGATCCGAAACTTCCACCAGCAAACCTTATTGTTGGACATTTAGACCACCGTCTATAGTTTATAAGGTTATTCTTGTTGCCCGTCATGTGCTTTCCACAACCACTATCAAAGTGCCAGATTGCATCGTTTGTCTCCGTGGCTGCAGTCTGCACAATCAAGAGCAAACAAGTTAATTATCCAATGATGGATGTCCATTAACATGTTCAAGAATGCGTCCAGTGGAAACCCAAGTCTGAAGTTTTTCAACTTTGACTTGTTTTCTACTTGCTGAGGAACTAGGAGGATTTGAGCTGAAAGACTTTTGACTCGTGCTGGTCAAATCCACTTTCTGATGTGGTGTCTTGCTCTGTTGACCTTTTTGCTGAACATACTTTTCAGTAAGTTCTTTTCTAGCAAGGTTCCTTCTAGTCCTAGCATTGGGAGTCTTTTCAGAACTCTTAGGCTTGATTTTCTTCATCTCTTTGAAGTATCTTTACTGACTTTGCTTATACTCATGAAAAAGTTGACTTTGCTTGGTTTTGAAACCTAGTCCACTTTTCGGAGAATGCTGAGCTTTAGCTTCAGCAACCTTACTTGATTCAGGTTTGTCAGCAAAGGACTTCTGATTACTTTTAGTAATCTTGTCTTTAGTCTTAACAACTTGCTTTTCAGCAACTTGTTTGGCGGAATGCTTCACGGCATTCTTCTTCTTTCCAGTTTGCTTCTCAGCAACCTGTTTTCCTTTTAAAGTCTTGTTACTTTGAGTAGCAACAACGGGCTTTATGGTCATAGGTACTTGATTGCATGTTTCAGCAACCTTAGATTGACCAAACTGATAGATTACTGGAGCACTACTATCAGTAGCACGTACAAAGGAGATAGGTGATTTATCTTTTCTCAAGATTTCTACGTTATCACCTTCGCACGTTGCTCCTAAACCTTCTTTCTAAGATGGATCTCTCAGATAAGAGTTTAGTTCAGTCAGCGTATTACTTGCTTCCACATAGGATTTGAAATTGATTTTCATCTTTTTCATTTCTTGGATTTCAGCAAGTAACTTTAGAATTGAGGACTGATACTCTTCCAATTCTAATGCCATTTGAGAATTTTTCTCTGCAGCCTCAGCAATCAACTTCTTAAGACGCCTTATTTCAGCATCCTTTTCTTCTGTCTCTTCCTTCAGCAAAACGTACTTTTCAGTAGTTTGCTTGGTCAGAGTTTCAGCAAGTTGTAGTTTCTCTTGCTGTTTGCTGAGAGTTTTCTCAAATCTTTCGATTTCACCTTGAATATTGTCAAGGTCAATCTCGTCTTCACTTTCTGAATCTGAGTCAGAGGTAGAGTTGTTTACCTAACCGGCCATGAGGCAGAATTCGTAGTTCGACACATCTGGATAAGCTTCCATAGCTATTCCACACTTCTTTGCCAATCTCCACGTCTAGAGTGGCTTCTTCATCGTCGGTGTCTGAACTTTCATCCTCACTGTCTTCGGAGCTAGTATCAATACACAATGCATCGATTTTTGCTTGAAGCTTCTTCTTTTCTTCAGCAATAAAAGCTCTTTTGAACTTCTTCTTCATTTCAGCAGATTTGCCTTTCAGCAAAGGGCAATTAGCTTTGAAGTGTCCAGGCTTTTTGCAGTAAAAACATAGATCATTTCCAACTGCTGGTTCTTCTGATGATGTAGCTTGCTGAGCTTGCTTGTTCAGCGAGCTAGTATCATTCTTGTACTTATGGTAGTTGTTACCAAGATGCTTTTTCAGCTTCTCTTTTGCTTTTCGCCTTTCAAGTTCCTTGCTGATGAATTTCTTCATGTTTTTAACAATTAAAGCATTTTCATCAGCAGGCTCTTTATCATTCTTCTTTTCAGAAGATGACGGCTTTGCAGCAAGAGCAATGTTTTGCGATTTTTCAGCAAATACATTTTCTCTTTGCTTTGTCTCATAATTGACAGTAGCAAGATGAGAGAACAACTCTGTTGGTGTAATGTCTGGCATTCCTTGATTATAATAGAAATTCTGAGTATGGATCCATTCTTGATTCAAACTTCTGATGATAGTTTTCACTTTCTCAGAATCTGAATAAAGGTTTCCAACACCCAACGCTGCCATTTCACTAACAAGAGTTGTGAATCTGAAGTCCAAGTCTTCCAGTGACTCGTTTGCACCTTGCTTAAAGTTTCGAAACTTAAATTTAAGTACTTCAAGTTTGTTTTCCTTGGTCTTGTCAGATCCAGCACAAAGATCTTGAACCATTTTCCAAGCTTCCTTTGCAGTCTTAGCACCCCACAGTTTGCACTGTATGGTATCCGGAGTTGATCGAATGATGATATTTCTAGCTTGGCCATCAAGACGGAATCTCTTAGCTTCGTCAGAAGTCCATTCCTCTCTTGGTTTTGGCACAACCGTATCTGATGGTTCGCCTTGGATGGTTTCCTTTCCAGCTTCAGTGGTCCTATGAGGGAAACTCCTTTCAACCTTGGTGATCTTGATAGGTCTATCATTAATGACGGTGACCATCTCATCACTAATGGCCTCAAGATGTAGCATCATGTTGTTTCGCAATTTCTCGTAATTTTCCAGCTTCAGTAAGGGAGCATCTCCTAAAGACATCCTGTCAGCAAAGCACTATCAAACTGATCAAGTGAGAGTGATTTACGGAAAGCACCTAAGGGGATCTAGGTTCAGTGCAGAAGGTTAAAGAACCTCCTGCTCTGATACCACTTGTTGGTCCCTTTAAACAACAAGAAAAGACTAGAGGGGGGGGGGTGAATAGTCTTTTCAAACTTTCGTCGTTTAAAACTTTCTCAGCAAGTACTTATTACTTTTCAGTAATGAGTTTGCTGATACTTAACTTTCTCAGCAAGCGTAAGTTACTTTACAGTAGCTTGGTTTGCTGATACTTAAAATCAGAGAGCGGAAGTCTTTGATACAATAAGTGCTTTTTCAGTAAGTAAAGGTTTCAGCAAGTGAAGTGAGTGACTGTGTACAGACAGATATAATTTGCTGAAAGCTAAATACAGTAAGTAAATCACACAAACACTTTTATAGTGGTATCTGAGAGTGGCGTAATCTCTCAACTAGTCCACTTCGTCCTTTCTAGGACTGAATCCACTAAGATATGATTGAGGTTCCTTACAATCTCCTATCTAAAGCGATTCAACAGAAACCAAAGCACACTTGCTTCGTCTCCAACCTAAACTAGAGAACTCAACCTTGTTCTCCATCAAACTTGGTACTTTTAATCAGCAAAACTATGCTCGATTAAGTTCCCCTGAATATCACGCCTGAAAGGGTGTATTTTCAGTTAGAGAGTTTTGGGGTGAGATGACTTAATTATAACTTATTCAGTTACAACAAGTAATCTAAGAAACACAACTTGGAATACTTTGCAGTAAACAAGTTTGATTGTTTCTGGTGTCAAGACTTGTTCTTGTTCGAAAGAAAGAACACTTAACTAATTTCTTAGTCGAGTTTGTTCTACTTCTTCAGAAGTAGCTTTTTCAAGATTTAAGTCTTGGAACGGATCAATGGCAGTAAGAGAGTTTGAAGGTTTGTGAGTTTTTAAGCACAAGTGAGAGTTTGATCACGTTGTTGACACACTACAACTCTTTGCCGGATGACCTCTATTTATAGTGCAAGTAAAGAGCCGTTTGAATTTCAAATCCTAAGGCTTTTGTTCCTTAACATGTCACTATCTTGCTTTTGTACTTTCAGCAGCGACTTTGTTTGTCTTCTAGTCTTCATGTCCTTCGCGTGCATGCTTTGAATGCACATTTGAATAGATTTCAAACAGTAACATTGGAGCGCCAATTCACGTACATTCAGCAAGAGGTCACATATGTTTATCAGCAAGTGGTCAGTCTCAGTTTCAGCAAGCATAACCTACTCTGTCTTTCAGATTTTCACTTATGCAATGCTGTTGCTGAATTTTCCACTTTCTGAGCAACACGTGCCTTTGTAGATACCAGTCTTCAGCAATCTTCTAGTCTTCAGATCTTCAAATTCTTCAAGTCTTCAGATCTTCAAAAGTCTTCAAGATTCTGAGCGGTTTCTATTTGCTTCAATAATTTGTTTGTAATAAACAAAATATATCTTCAGCAAATGCTTCAATAGGTTATTTTCTTTTCAGTAAATAAGATACATTAAAGCTAAGCATCAATAAGTTATTTTCTTTTCAGAAAATAAAATACATCATACGCAAAAGAAATAACTTATCTAACACCTAACTAAGTCATCAGCAAACGTTCCTCTTGTACAATGTCCTTAAAATTCTAAATTCCTATGGACCTTAAGAGTACTAGTTACTGGACTTTCCTTAATTTAGCATGGTTAATTGCTCATTAAAATTATAAGTTTCCTAACACCTGTGAAGAAGAAAGATCCTTGAAGTTTCATCATCGACATCGCCTTGGGGAATGGTCGAACTACAAAGGCAATGCTTGACTTAGGGGCTAGCATTAACTTGATGCCTTAATCGGTATACAAGGCCCTGCATCTCGGAGAATTGACACCAACTGATATGGTTGTCCAAATGGCGGACCAAAGTGTGAAGAGGCCAGTCGGGATAATAGAGGACATCCTTGTGAAGGTAGACAAATTAATAATTCCAGCTGATTTTGTAGTAATGAAGTCTGCAGACGAGGGAAAGAGCCATATTCGCGAACACGTAGTACTACTTGGGAGACCATTCATGGCAACTACCAACACATGCCTTGAACTCAAGGGCAAGAAAATAACCATGGAGGTAATGGGCGAGAAGATTGAATTGGTAGGATGTAGCATCGGAGATAAGGAAGTTGTGGAAGAGTTAAATTTTGTAGATTGCTATGATTCCGTGATTTTCGAATTTCATCATTGCTATGATAATCGTGAACCACTTGAGGAGGCACTAACCATGCAGACTGAGACATGCTACATGCCGAAGAAGCAAGGGAACTAGTTGAAATAATGGATAGCACCCCAGAAATTCCCGTAGGAGAAGAAGTGCTTGAACCTTTAGATGAAGAAGAGGAAGAAAGTAAATTTCCTGAAGAGCCTAGCTTAGAATTAAAACCACTTTCTGCGCACCTCAAGTATGTCTACTTAGGAGAAAATCAGAAGAAGCCCGTGATCGTCTCCTCACATCTCTCCAACGATGAAGAAAGTAGGCTAATCGAAGTTGTTTTAAAAGAAAATTCTGCAGCTATAGGATGGGGGATTAGTGATATCAAGGGAATTAGCCCTACTCGATGTGTGCATAACATCACTCTAGAACAAGATGCCAAACCCGTTAGGCAACCTCAGCGTAGGATAAATCCGGCCATGCAAGAGGTGGTAAAGAAGGAAGTGATCAAGTTGCTAGATGCCGATATGATTTACCCCATTTCTGATAGTCGATGGGTGAGCCCGGTTCATGTAGTTCCTAAGAAATCAGGAGTCACGGTGGAAGAGAATGAGAAGGGAGAATTAGTACCGGTTAGGAAGACCACTGGTTGGCGGATGTGCATTGATTATAGAAGATTAAATGCCGCCACTAAGAAAGACCACTTCCCTTTGCCATTTATAGATGACATGCTAAACCGCCTTGCGGGGCGGAAATTCTATTGTTTTCTTGATGGTTTATCAGGTTTCTACCAGATTCCGATTGCACCGGAGGATCAGGAGAAGACGACATTCACTTGCCCATTCGGAACGTTTGCCTACAGGAGGATGCCGTTTGGGCTATGCAGCGCTCCCGCCACTTTCCAAAGGTGCATGCTTTCTGTTTTCTCTGATATGTAACTAAGTTTGTTGAAGTTTTCATGGATGATTTTTCCCTTTTTGGTGATTCGTTTGATGAATGCTTGCAAAGATTAGATCTTGTTCTGAAAAGGTGCATTGAGTGCAATTTGACCTTAAGCTGGGAGAAAAGTCATTACATGGTTAGGGAAGGCATTGTTCTAGGACATATAGTTTCTGAAAGAGGTATTGAGGTAGACAAGGCTAAGATCGAAATCATTGAAAAACTTCCCTCACCTACTTGTGTGAAAGAATTGCAATCTTTTCTTGGTCATGTAGGGTTTCATAGGAGGTTTATTAAAGATTTTTCGAAAATTGCTAAACCTTTAAGTAGCTTGCTTGCAAAAGATGTGGTTTTCCATTTCTCTAATGAGTGCTTAGTTGCTTTTAATACCCTTAAGGAAAAACTTGTTTCTGCACCCATTGTTGTGCCACCCGACTGGAATCTTCCTTTTGAGATTATGTGTGATGCTTCGAATTTTGCTATGGGTGTTGTTATATGCCAAAAAGTTGATAAGCAGTATCGTGTGATTTATTATGTTAGTAAGACTCTAGACTCCGCACAAGTTAATTATACAACTACTGAAAAGGAATTTTTAGTTATTATATTTGCTTTACAAAAGTTTAGGTCTTATTTAATTGGTCATCCTGTGAATGTCCATACTGATCATGCTGCTTTGAGACATTTGATAGCTAAGCAAGATTCTAAGCCTAGGTTAATCCGTTGGGTCCTTTTGCTGCAAGACTTTGATTTGACCATAGTGGATAGAGCTAGTAGGGAGAATTTAGTAGCTGATCATTTGTCTAGAATACCAAATATCCCTGTTGATTCGATACCCACCAATGAGGACCTCCTTGATGAGCACTTAATGAAGGCTAATGAAGAGCCATGGTATGCTGATATTGTAAACTATTTGGCTATGAATGTTTGCCCCACTAACTTTTCAGCCTCCGACAAGAGAGCTCTTGCCAAGCATTGCAGGACTTACATATGGGATGATCCGCATCTATTCAAAGAAGGAGCTGATGGGATTCTAAGGAGATGCGTGCCACAAGAAGAGCAACAAAGTATGTTGAGTCATTCCCATGAGCTTAATTGTGGAGGACACTATAGTGGCTTGAAAACAACTCGCAAAGTACTGCAAGCAGGATTTTTCTGGCCAACAATATACCGAGATGCTCGAATTTTTGTGAAGAATTGTGACCCATGTCAACGAGGTGGTAATATTAGCAAGAAAGACGAAATGCCCCTTCAAGGGAATCTAGTGGTCGAACCTTTCGACGTATGGGGCATTGATTTCATGGGACCATTTCCATCAAGTGGAGGTTATGGATACATTCTTGTTGCGGTGGATTATGTGACTAAATGGGTGGAGGCGATTCCTACAAAAACAAATGACGGTGCAGTTGTTATGAAGTTCTTGAAGGAAGTAATATTCTCTAGATTTGGGTGCCCTAGGACAATCATCAGTGATGGAGGGTCACACTTCGTCAATAGAACCTTTGCCTCCCTTCTTAAGAGATACGGTGTCCACCATAGTGTCGCTACGCCATATCATCCACAGACATCGGGCCAAGTCGAAGTTAGCAACCGTCAAATTAAGAAGATCCTGGAGCGAGTAGTGAAGCCTAGTAGGAAAGATTGGGCAGGAAAATTGAAGGATGCACTTTGGGCATACAGGACTAGCTACAAGACGGTGATTGGAACCACTTCGTACAGACTTGTGTATAGGAAAGCATGTCATCTTCCCGTAGAACTAGAACACAAGGCATATTGGGCTATAAAAGCACTCAATCTTGATATGGGAAAAGCTGGCGAGGAACGATTGTTGCAACTAGATGAGCTTGATGAATTACGACTAGGTGCTTATGAAAATGTCAAGATCTACAAGGAACGTACTAAGAAGTATCATGATCGTGGTATAGTACGTAAGGAACTGATTCCTGGGCAAAAAACTTTGGTATTTAATTCTCGCCTTCGACTATTTCCTGGAAAGCTCCGTACTCGTTGGGATGGACCGTACGAAATTATCAAAGTTTCTCCCCATGGAGCTGTACAACTCTTTGATCCAAAGACGGGCAATACCTTCAAGGTGAATGGCCAGCGAGTGAAGCCATACTTTGAGATATCTAGTGATCAAGTCCAGCAA
>CM051458.1:37979439-38041671 GCA_028274465.1 Plantago ovata
GAAGAGAAGGCCAAGACAGGAAGAGAAAAGGCTGGCAGCATTGCTATTGGCTCCGGCATCGAATATACAAAGACCAGCAATGAGGAAACCACTCGAATGTAATCAGGAAATTCATGGTTGCTGGATTTTAAGCTGGAAGAATGCTGGTAAATGAGTTCTTTCCTACAACCATATTGAATCAAATGTTCAAATGGATTGAACTCAAGGTCCAAAGAAATCAAAGGAAGAATCCCTCCCAAGAATGTTGCTGGGAAATGGTTGAATCTAGAGGTCTAGTAAGAAGAGTTGCCATTGGTAAGACATACAAGCAAGAACCAAATCTGATCAAACCACCTTGCATTGCTACTACGCTGACCCGGTAACAAAGAAACTAAGTAGAAAACTTGGTTGATTCCTTATGAGTACTTTCTATTCACTGCTAAGGATCAAGAATAAGAATAAGACTTCTCTGGTTAAGAAAGATTCATCCGAAAAGCATTTCAGATACACAGCTTCTCCATGCCAGCAATTGGGGCATGCATTTGTGGGTAATTAATTACATGGAAATGAATGCTGAAAAGCATCATCATACTGCCTGCAAAAACGCAAGAATTCTTCAACTACAAGTCCGTAGGCTTCTGGAAAACTACGAAAAGGATTGTGTTGAATTCACTGCACTTGTTGAGAAGAGTGTAAGAGAGATTTTGAGAAAATCCTCTGAAAGAGCTTAAGTCCCTGCAATAGTTTCTGTTAAAGTTTTGTTTGCTGATTCTGTTTACGTTATCTATGCTTTTTCATGTAAACTTCTGAATGATAACTATCAACAATGAAATCTTTTGACTCTTATTGGTTTTTGATTATGCAATTTACTTATGCTTACTGTTTAATTATTCAAGTATGCTTGCATCAATCAACTGATTTATTCAACATCAGAAACCTCTAAAAGGGTAACAATTAATTTAGCCATGGATTGCTAACATCAAAAAGGGGGAAATTTGTTAGGAAACTTGTAATTTTGATGAGCAATTAACCATGCTAAATTAAGGAAAGTCCAGTAACTAGTACTCTTAAGGTCCATAGGAATTTAGAATTTTAAGGACATTGTAAAGAGGAACGTTTGCTGATGACTTAGTTAGGTGTTAGATTAGTTATTTCTTTTGCGTATGATGTATTTTATTTTCTGAAAAGAAAATAACTTATTGATGCTTAGTTTTAATGTATCTTATTTTCTGAAAGAAAATAACCTATTGAAGCATTTGCTGAAGATATATTTTGTTTATTACAAACAAATTATTGAAGCAAAATAGAAACCGCTCAGAATATTGAGGTTGTATTGTAGTTGTTTGGTGGGATATTGTCTTTTAAGTAATGGGAGTTAGAAAGACTTGCTTGGGCATGAATTAATTGATCTTGGTTTTCCAAAGCTGTAGGCGCAGAGTCTAGCTTTAAATAATTATTATTGTTCAGATAGTTGTTACAAGAATGCAGACGTGAGAGGTTTGGCCAATGCCTTGATTAGCTTGAGTTTTTTCCCTGCAGTTATTGTTGTTCTTATCTGAAAAACCATCATTACTTTCAGAGTTAAGGCTTATTAATTTAGATTTATTTTCCAGGGGATCTTTGTTTTTGTCTTTTTCTTTTTGTTCCATTCTTTTAGTTGGATTTTTAGTAACAGAGCTAGGGTTAGTTAGACGAGCAATGAACAAGCCGGTACCCAAGTCTCAAAGATCTTTCACAGAGCACCCAACTAAATTCATACCAAATGCTGACTTTTCTGGCCATGTAAAATTACCAAACTAGCCCTCGCTCAATTAATTAAGTAAAGGTCAAGCAATCTAACGAACATGATAATAACAATTAGAGGACAAAAGTATCATCGGCTCCAAGCCGGCTTCATCGGCTCCAATCCCTCTTCCGGAATTGTGACATATGGCACTCGCTGGACCGATCAAAGGATAGGAATTGATGTCAGATGAAAAGTAACTTCCAAAGCTTCCTCTACACACTTCACTGCACCTTTGTTTCAAAAAACCTAGAGACCTGAGGCTGAAACTCGAAAACATAGGCTTCAAATAAAACCGATGACCTAGGTTTCAGTCTGAATTATTGGACCTTAGGGCAGATGAAGAACGTCGGAATGGACTGGAGAAGATGCGGAGTTTGATGATGGAGTCGATGCAGAATAGATCGGGAGCTGGGAAGGCATCAGGAACTGCGGTAACGTTTGTTCCTTTCCCTTTCTATGTATGTTGATGTTCGATTATAGGTCTGTTCGAGATCCGTCAGGCGTTCCGTGGATTCCCACAGGTCTGTTCTCTTAATTTCTCTTGTATATTTCACGCAGCCTGCTTCTCCCTTTCTCGATCGATCGTTTTGGTTTCATATTGGATTAATGTTTCTGTTACAGGCATCGCGATCCTTCTCGACTGCGTTGAACTATGTAAGTTGAAAATATTTTTTTATTTTTTATTTTAATTTTTGGGAGTTTGATTTTGAGTTGTTGAAATGCAGCATATTGATGGTCCCGAGAATAGTCCAGACCTACCATGGGAATTCACCCAAGCTAACAAGGCGAAGGTTAGTGATAATCCTTGCTTGATTTGTCCTGAAGCTCTATGGTTGTTTTCTAGTTCTGTATTGTGAGTGACTATAGCTTAGAATAGATGCTTAGATACTTGGAGTTTTCTTCTGGATAATTGCATTATGGGGAATTAAATAGTTTAATTGGATTTTGTTAGCTCCTCTGGTGTGCCCTTGATCAATTGCTTTCCAATAGGTAAAGTAGAATGAAATTCAATTTAATTAACCTCTGCCAAATCCTTTTTCCCTTTTTGATGAATTTTGTCGAAATTGATTTTACTGTGATTTTGTTCTTGCGCAGAGTTGACAGGAAAAGACTTAAGCCAGGCGATCACATATATTCGTGGCGAGCTGCTTATATGTATGCCCACCATGGTACGTTCTCGGTTTGGATTACGCGAATTGATGAGTTCGGTAGAAACTTAGGGTTTTAAAGTTTGAATGTATCGTCAATCAAGCATGATTAGATTTATGCAGAACTTGATGTGTTCAATTGCAACTGCATTCATTGTTGATGATTTATATGCAAGTGAATTCATCATTTTGTATATGTGATCATAACAGTCGGTTGAGGTCTAGCTTGTTTCGGTTTCGGTTTGTTTATGGGATACTTTAAAGAAGCAAATCAATGATGTGTTTTCACTGGTTTGGTTGTTTTGTGATGCTTCTTTCAGTGGAATGGTATTAGAAGTTATTTGGGTTTTGTGATGAAAATGTTTCAAGAGTTTGATATTGTTCGTGGCAGCCATTTGTGATGGAAATGTTTCAAGAGTTTGATATTTTTCTCATTTAGATTAGGTTAGGATTAGGCATATCCTTTCACTGTTTCTGCTAGGGGCTTTATTTTTTTTGAAAACTTTTCAGTATTTTTTGGTAATATTGACTTATGGGAAGGGATCTACTGAGGTAATAATATTATTTCATATGAGCTCATTTCAAGATTTAAAGATTATGGTTTATCGTATTATAATTTATGGTACTTCTAATAAAATGCAGTTTGCAGCGATCTTGGATGGAAAAGGCTGGTTTGGTGAGTCATTATTAAAAAAACTTCTCCATGCAGATTGGAGCGATCTTGAACTCTCAGCTTATTTTCTGTTCTCCCATGAGGACTTGCATTGTTTCAGTAATTTCTTCTTTCTCAAAGGACCTTTGCTCTGCCGATTTAGCTGTACACTCAGTTTCTAAAGTTTGTTGACTGGAGAAAATATCATAGGGTAATAATGTACGTAATACGTATTAAGTGCTGAATTAATCTTGAATATATGCTTTCTTCTGCACTGCTTTGAAAGATTTTAAAACTCAAGTATACTAGACTTGTATATTGGTAGTATAGTTCAAAACATTCTTTTTCATAATATCTGAAATAGTAGAGCAAGCAATGATAACATTGATTCTCCCCGACATTATAGGTATATGCAAATTTTAGCTACTGGACTGACCTGCTGATTTTAATTACATATATTTATGTTCTTTTATGCTACTCTATGAGCATTTAAATGAGAAATATTGAGATTCAGTTAGGGCTTGAGACGCCTGTATTATGTGTACGGTATGATGTTCGAGCTGATAGGTCAATATTGTTATATGCTCAGCTTCTTGCTACTGGATAGTATTTCTCTTGATCTACGATTGTCTAGTGAATTGAATGTGCTTTCTCTGATCTGTTTCGGGGTTTGAATTTGCAGTTACCATTTCAGTGAAGATGAGATTTTCAGAGCAAAGGCAAGATTCTTTCAGCTAAATGCAAGTACATAAATTTTCTATTTCTGAATTATGACGTTGATTAAAATCTGAAATGATTTGTGATTGGTACTGTCTTGCAGATTTGGAGCAGCTTAGTAGATATAACAAAGCTCCTGTAGTCTCCATGATATTATCAGGTAAAACCATCATACTGAATTTTCTTTTTACTGCTCCTATGTAAGTCTGAGAGATGTGCACTTACATTTTCCACAGTAACCTCCAAAATAGAACAGTTTATTTTTCCTGAGAACAAACATCAAGTCTCAGTCAACACAAAATTAAGACCAGGTTAGGGCTTGAAATGTCTGTGTTATGTGTACTGATGGTTGATTAGATGATCAGGACTTAGTTACATTATCAAAGTGTAGGTAGCTAGACTGGATTCCTTATTAGCAGGCATGTATCAAGCTATAATTCTTGGCACTAATGTCAGTAAAAAACTCACTATTTGATTTCAAGTTACTAATATGGTTTTGTTCTACTATACCTTGATGTAGGAAGCACCAAGTTGATGGTAGGTACTCTTTCACTCTGGTGCCTGGGAATGAGGTTCCAGCTGACAAGTATGCTTTCAACATTGCTGGTAATGTATTTCATCTTCAAGTGACTTATGTATATGTAATATTCAACTCGTGTAATTATATCAAACAAACTAAATCATCTATAATATTCAACTCGTGTAATTATATTAAAGAAACTAAATCATCTAGAGACAATCATGGGATTGAATTTTCATTTTCCAAATGTGTTTAAGTTGGAATAAAGCATTTTGTACATCTTCGGAAATGTATGCTAATACCTAATGAACTGCATTAGAAAATGGTAGTTCTGGAAGATAAATGAGTGAAGAAGTTCTGTTTGTTTTCACATCAGTTGCTTTGGAAATAGAAACATGAGGAAAATATGATCCATGTTCACGACAACGGCATACTAAATCATATTACTAATTAACTTGAAACAAGCCGAAATGGTGAAATGATGAAGTGTAGTAAATTAAACTACCGCTCTCACGTTGGGATGGCTTATTGGACCAGTTCGTTTCAAGAATATCTATTCCTGTACAGGTTATAAGTTGAAAGAAAGCTCAAAGTTAGGCCCTCGCCCAGAGAAGCCAATAGAGATATATGAGTTTGAGGGGTTAGTCTACTTTATTTTCTTATTGGAAAGTTATATATATTGATATGACTAAAATCACGATTATGAACTTTGATATACTTTCCACATGGTATTCATGTGTTACTGACTAAAACTTTCTCTTTTTTTTTTTTGGGTTCTTTTCCTTGTGTGGAAAATGATTGTACATGTGGAAATTCATCCAGCTGTCCTTTCTGTCGAAAGGTAAAATCATCACAGTATTTATTTATTTTTTCTCTGAACCAAATATAAATGCAGATAATCTTCGGAATGATGTCTCTTTGATGAGTTATCTCTTAGTTGCCACATTCTGCAATCTTTATGACGTCAGAGGTGAGCTAAAATAATCGGATTTCATCACAGGTTCGAGAAATTGTTGCGGTTTTGGAACTTGATGTTTTGTATTACCCGTATCCAAGAAATGGCCCAAATTTTCGCCCCAGGGCTGTTGAGATGGGTGGAAAGGCACAGTTTCCTTACATGGTTAGTTGTGATGGTTGAAATCAGTCATGTGTAACTTGCGAGAACGCTATAATGCTCTATCAGCTGAGTGCTTTACATTTTCCTTGAGAGATCATAAGTTCTTTGTTCTTCAGGTGGACCCAAATACAGGAGTTTCCATGTATGAATCAGATGAAATAATCAAGTACTTGGCCGGGAAGTATGGTATGTGTTGTAAAATTGCTTTTAAAGCTGTCCTATTTACAAATTTGATAGAATATGTATAACTCGTAAATATCCAGAAAGAGTGCTAACTGATAACCATAAATGCATGAAAGATACACAAAGGAGGACTTTTGTGCATAGATTACTCTGTAAATGTTTATCGAACAGCTTATACATGTTTGAATGTCTACGCATGTCTAAAGATCCTCTGTTTGGTTTACAGTCAGTGTGATGTTTGTTTCGTAGTTGCATTTCGTATTCATCTGGATATATAATCGAGTGTGTTGGTTCCATTCCACAGGAGATGGTACTTTCCCACTCATGCTGTCTCTTGGTCTATTAACTGTAACAATTACTTACACATCCTAAATTAGTTACACTGCTAAGAGCCTAATACTATCATCCCAAAAGATGTGACTAATAATGAAGCAATTTTTTACAGGATGTGGTGAAATGTTTGATGCATATGCTTTCAACCACATGTGAAGAGGATAGACAGGGAGGGACAACGGTTGGTTGTCTGGCTTGAGTTGTGCTGCACTCGATATATTTTTTGTTCATGTTTTGTGTATGTGACTGAAGTGTTGTCTGCTCAGTTCTTTCCATCAGATTTGGAGTTTGTATTACTTACATAGCCGAACTTTGGTTTTTAGCCCTGTTGAAGTTTGTTACATTACATTACTGAGTTTTATGGTTGTATTGTCAATGAAATTATACCTTTACTGCTGATTGCTCAAGTGCTCAACTCATTACTACAGAATTTTGCATGAAATTTTTACATAATGAAAATTTTACATTAATGAGTGATACAGCAAATTGTATATTTGACATGTACAAGTAAACTTGAATTGATTATGTTTGAGAAAGCATCTTTGTTGAACACTGTCATGAGCTTAAATAACATTAACTGGCCTGGATTAAACCAGATTCAAGCAAACAATGGCGTGCTCACAAGTCACAACACAAGTACTATACATACAAAAAAAGATTATTCTCCATAGATCATTACAAAATAATGATTCAATCTGTGCTGCTATGTTGTTTCGGTATACTCTAAATGCCTTCAGTAAACACCGTGGTCGAATTCACCGTATCCTTTTTCAGAAAAAATGGGCAATTGTACACCGCTAGAATTCATATAATTTCTGACTTTCATTGTATGTACTGAAGTGCAGTAGTCTTAAACTCACTGAATGTACTTTGTGGGATGTGTTTTGTGTATCCATTGCACCGCACTAAAGTACAATGAATAAAAAAGGGGTTGATTCCTGAATTTCAATTATCGAAGCATTTGCCACAATGCCACCATTGCTTATGTTGTTAGTAGAAGTTGATTTTGTTCAGGGAATTTTGTCAGGTTAGTTACTTACCACTATCATATAAGACTACAATTTTAACTATGATATGAATACCGAGTAGACTTGTTAGCGTTATCAGATGATTGCCGGGCGAATGATTGTTGCAATATGATCAATGAAAAGGAAAGGAATTTTCCCTTGACAACTCCAAAGATAGGGAATATGTTCAAGTTAATATAATATCGGTTGGACATAAGTGCACCTCAATTATTGAGCATGTGTTGATTTGAAGCTGAACTTGGTAGTACTGTTAATATACTAATGTGCAAATGTTTATAATGTGAAATTAATATCGGAGTATGATGATCGAATGCACTAAAGTGTAATGTTGAATGTGTCTTAACTTAACACACTGCACTGAAGTGCAGATTCGACACACTAACTCTAATCCTAAAACCAAAGTCCAATACAGTTACTAACTATGATCGGCGCCAAGGTTATAATTACATGTATGTTTCAGTGACTGTTATCTTATTATTATTCCCCCATCATTGTTATCAAAATTACACCCTTCAACCTATAATGTCATACTCATTTCAATCCATGCATGATGTCTTGCGCTTTAGCCAGGCACAATCCACATTGCATTCTAGTGCATTCTACCATCATAGTCTCATACCATTTCATATTATATATAACTTCACTGAGGTGCATGCAATATATACTATATTTCATTTAGTTTCATCCTATTGTACCAAAAGGACAATAAACTTTGTAACGGAAACCAATATGCAACATTCAGCTAATCCTGAGCTGAAACTATGGAAGAGTTCAATCTCTATAACTTAAACAAGTTATACATATATAATAGAAAACGCAAAACATGGGTTGTTATTGTATATTAATAAACCGGATATGCTTCTGTCAACGCAAGACTAGAATCTATCTCAAACCGTAAATTACCAAAAACTTTGTTTCCTTTCTGCATCAGGACAACAACTTCAATGTAATCAATCAAACCACCCTGCAGAGCCAAACACTAACTAAGTTCTTTAATTCCAGTCTGAGGCTCAATACCGAACACAGAAGGTACTTATCCAGTTAACGAGTGTACACCGGAGGAACTTATCTAGTTAAGGATTCTAGCCTTCGTTCGAGGTGAAAATGGACATTTATATATCTTCGTTACCGCATTTTCAATTAATTATTAATGTGTCGTATGCCATTCAATACAAATCCTGATCATACTTATACTCTTGCAGATCCTTTCCCAATACTATAAATACAACCAATGGTTGGTGTGTTTAGTGATCTGGTTCAGCATGGTCTTGGCATGCTTCTGTCCAGTTTCGGGGTCGTTCCTCGGTGGAGTTATAAGGTTGTGTGCCTGTTTGGGAGTTTTATGGTTGGTATATGATAATCAAACTCGTATCATCACCCGTCACTTTGAAAGTTCAATATTGTTATACCATGCCTTACGATTCATTTTATATTCATTGTTTTAATATTGTTGTCATGTCATACCTTACTCAGATGCAGTATTTTAGGCGATCCGCATTCTTGTTTGGAGGAGCTCAATATATTGTTTGAAGACCATCTTACATAAATTAATTTATTAATCAATGTTAACAACATAGCCATTTTAATTCAAAATGTAACGTTTTTGTCAATAGCATAGCACACGTGTTTTTTTTTTAAGTTACATATAGACGGTCCCCAAAATACTTTATGTACATCATTAGGTTGAACTTAACTCAACTCCCAATCTTACGCCTCAGTACAATTGATGTCAACTCTCGCTGCCAAGGTTATTATTACATTTATGTTTCAGTAACTGTTCTCTTATTATTATACCTCCCATCATTGTAATTTATATTACACCATTCAAGATATAATGTCGTACTCATATTCAATCCATGCACAATCTTGTGGCGGTTTAACAAGGCACAATCCTCACTGCACTTTAGTGCATTCAATTAACAGAATTGCCAGTTTCTACTTGAACCAACACAAGGTAAAAAATAGCGCTGCACTCAGGTGCAGACAATATACACTATATATATATATATATATATATATATATATATATATATATATATATATATATATATATATATATATATATATATATATATATATATATATATATATATATATATATATATATATATATATATATATCATCCTATTGCACCAAAAGACAATATACATTCTAGCGGAAACCAATATGCAATATGTCAACAAATTCTCAACTCAAACTATCGAAGAGTTCAATCTCAATAATCTAAGCAAGTTGTTTCTATTTGAACAACACAAGGTCAATAATAACGCTACACCCATGTGCAGACAATATACACTATGTTTAGTCTTTTGTTGGACTTGTTGACCAACTTTTCTTACAATTTGATATCATCTCAATGCCTTTCAAAAAAAAAATTCTATCAAGAATATCTTCCCATTTTGTAATTATCTCCGCAACTTTTTACCGATTGATCTCTAAACCAAGTACACATGTTTAAAGTAATCCCTCATTAATATTCGACTTCGACTCTTCTCTTCATTTGTGTTTTTCTTTCCATTTGAATTGATTCTTTTCTCCCTTCTCATCCTATTTTCGTTTACCCTTGTCCTGTCCAGCCTTTATTGCAATAACTCACTTCTACATAATCTTATTGACAATCTACCAATTATTGTTATCAATCGGTCTATTTTTCTAGGGAATTTTACATCCACTACCCCTACTAGACACTCTAATTACGTCTAACCCCCTCTTAGTCAATCTATTACATATGAGTCCAAAATCAGCTTTTTCCTTTGACCAAACTAAATGAAAATTTAGACCAAACATGGCCTTAGCATTTTTATTGCAACTAGGCCCTTTGTTTCTCCTTTTTAATTTCTTTCCTCTTCCTTCCTTGTTCTTTCTTCTTCCTTCCTCTTTTTTTCCCTTTCCTCTTCCCTTTTTCAGAACAGTGGCCGGAGCTCCGGTCAATTGGAGCTGTGGAGGCAGAGCAAATCGGAGCTGTGCAGCTCCGATTTGCTGTTTTTTTTCTTTTTTTTTTTTTTTAATTTTTTGAGTGATATTTTAAAATAAAAAATTTATTAGGGCTTAGTTGCAATAAAATTTGGGAAAAATTTGGAATTTAGAGAAGTTATATGCCTTAAATTATTAAGTGCCAAATTGGTAAAATTAAAAAAATTTAAGGCTAATGTGTAATTAATGAAAATTGAAGTTGTTTGGTCAAAGTCAGAATTCATATTTGACCAAGGGTAAAAATGTCTTTACATTGATTTAATTCACCAAAAGTCAAATTCGTGGGTTTAGGTGTAATTAAATCTATCTAACAAGGGTGTTGGATGTAATTGTTTGACTAACGAGGGTCTATCTGTAATAAAAAGAACTAATAAGGGTAGTATATGTAAGAAGCCCATTTTTCTATATGTGTAATCCGTTTTGTTATCCTGATTCGAGTTCAGGTATTGTTTGTCTGAAATCGCCATATCCATGTAACATTACGATATTGTTTTCCTGTCAATTAAAGGATGATACAAAGCAAGTTTGTGAATCAGACCCTAGACTGTAAGTAAGTGGCTACCTGCCAGGGTGGACTGGCGGTTAAGGTCATCTCTTGCAGATCCTTGCCCAAGACTATAAATACAGCCGATGGTTGGTGTGTTTAGTGATCTGGTTCAACATGGTCTTGGCATGCTTCTGTCCAGTTTCGAGGTCGTTCCTCGGTGGGGTTATAAAGTTGTGTTCCTGTTGGGAGTTTTATGGTTGGTATATGATAATCAAACTCGTATCATCAACCGTCACTTTGAAAGTTCAATATTGTTATACCATGCCTTACGATTCATTTTATATTCATTGTTTTAATATTGTTGTCATGTCATACCTTACTAAGTCATCAAAGACTTACTCCTTTCCTTTGTTCTGTCCATATTTTCTCAGATGCAGTATTTTAGGCGATCCGCATTCTTGTTTGGAGGAGCTCAATATATTTGTTTGAAGACCATCTTACATAAATTAATTTATTAATCAATGTTAACAACATAGCCATTTTAATTCAAAATGTCAACGTTTTTGTCAATAACATAGCACACGTGTTTTTTTTAAAGTTACATATAGACGGTCCCCAAAATACTTTATGTACATCAGTAGGTTGAACTTAACTCCCAATCTTACGCGTCGTACAATTGATGTCAACTCTCGTTGCCAAGGTTATTATTAGTTATTACATTTATGTTTCAGTAACTGTTCTCTTATTATTATACCTTCCACCATTGTAATTGATATTACACACCATTCAACATATAATGTCGTACTCATATTCAATCCATGCACAATCTTTGGCGGTTAACAAGGGACAATCCTCACTACACTTTAGTGCATTCAATTAACAGTATTGCCAGTTTCTACTTGAACCAACACAAGGTAAAAAATAGCGCTGCACTCAGGTGCAGACAATATACACTATATTTTTTTTATTTATTTCATCCTACTGCACCAAAAGACAATATACATTCTAGCGGAAACAATTATGCAATATGTGAACAAATTCTCAGCTCAAACTATCGAAGAGTTCAATCTCAATAATCTAAGCAAGTTGTTTCTATTTGAACCAACACAAGGTCAATAATAACGCTACACCCATGTGCAGACAACATACACTATATTTCATTTCATCCTACTGCACCAAAGGACAATATACTTTGTAACGGAAACCAATATGCAATATATCAACAAATCATGTGCTGAAACTATGGAATATTTCAATCTCTATAACATAAACAAGTTATACATATATCACAGAAAATGTTGCACATGGGTTTTTAAGGACCATTAACAAACCGGATTTACTTCCTAAACCCAAGTCTTGAACTTGCCAACCACATTGCTGAGCCGCAGAAGACACCAAAGCACTAAGCCAAAATTTACTAAACCAAATGTACTAACATGCTCACGGTGTCCAGATAACTCGACTACGACCCAGCATACTCCCAAACTACGTTGCTAAACTCTTCACGCAGGCGCAAGAACCAGCTATATATGTAACATATAAACCTTTAAAATGTTGCTCCCACCTGCAAGTATCACCAAACTTCCACTATACACCAAACTGCATTCTGAGTTCAGTTTGTCACACGGTTCACTCGACAAGAAAGTCCACATGCCAAACTGCACACAATAATATTCAACATTGCACTAATGTGCAATGCAGCTTCACTACATCCATAAATATCTACTGCACGTAAGTATATTCCGTATTATTAACTACATGCCAAATGTAAAAATCCACATATCATACAAAGTAGTTAGATTGCTCTTGCCCAAGAAATTCATATAATTTTAACAGTTGAAGGTCCAGGTAAATCCATTTAGAAATTCAGTCAACCCCTTTTTTATTCATTGTACTTTAGTGCGGTGCAATGGATACACAAAACACATCCACAAAGTACAATCAGTGAGTTTAAGACTACTGCACTTCATTACATACAATGAAAGTCAGAAGTCACCACACAACTAGACATACACAGAATTAACCAATGCAACACACAAAACTAAAGATGTATATCTATTAATGATGTCAATGTCCTTTGTCCAAACAAAGCAACTCAAAGCCATACAACTAGATGATGCATAAATTAAAAGATGCCAAGTAAGATCAGTTTTTCACTGCTTGGCACAAAATATAAGAAAATTCTGACATTATTTATGTTGTGTTAAAGACATATTCACAGTGGCAGTCATTAAAAATCAACTGGCAGTCATTATATACTTAACCTAAAGAGATGTATTGAAGCACCGATTTTACCTCCTAGCTAAAAGACCAAAGAGGTATTAGCTTAACCTAAAGCTTATTGATAGTATTGAGAATAACCAGAACATCAGACAAGAACAAGCTATTTTCTGCATACCTATCGGATAAATTGTCACTAGAACTCGACACCGTTGTCTTTTTCTTGTGTGTGGCGATTCCACTTACGTCTCTCGACCTCCTCTTTGAGACACCACAAGGAAGAGGTTACCGGCGGCGCGATGGTTTTGTCACCGGTAACAGCGGTGTCGAGTTTACCGAAGATTTTGTCAGCGCGAACTCTGAAACTATCCTCCATTGGAGCACAGGAAAGAAGTAGTCGTAGAATAATATGGTAAGTTGTGATTGTGAATTGTGATCCGACTCAGATAATTTTAGCAGATGCCTCCGCGTCTTCTTTCAATCTCATTTTAGCAGCACAATGGTTTGCACGAGGGTCTTTTTCAACAGCACGGAAGGAGCTCGGAAGCTCAATATATGTATCAAGATCATCAATATCATAGTCGGCGACTTTTACATCCTTCATGTACAAGCGGTCACCAGTCTGGTCATTTGAGCCCACCGCCACTTTTTTTGGTGCAGTAGGATGAACATATAGACGGTCCCCAAAATACTTTATGTACATCAGTAGGTTGAACTTAACTCCCAATCTTACGCCTCGTACAATTGATGTCAACTCTCGTTCCCAAGGTTATTATTAGTTATTACATTTATGTTTCAGTAACTGTTCTCTTATTATTATACCTTCCATCATTGTAATTGATATTACACACCATTCAAGATATAATGTCGTACTCATATTCAATCCATGCACAATCTTTGGCGGTTTAACAAGGCACAATCCTCACTGCACTTTAGTGCATTCAATTAACAGTATTGCCAGTTTCTACTTGAACCAACACAAGGTAAAAAATAGCGCTGCACTCAGGTGCAGACAATATACACTATATTTTTTATTTATTTCATCCTACTGCACCAAAAGACAATATACATTCTAACGGAAACCAATATGCAATATGTCAACAAATTCTCAGCTCAAACTATCGAAGAGTTCAATCTCAATAATCTAAGCAAGTTGTTTGAACCAACACAAGATCAATAATAACGCTACACCCATGTGCAGACAACATACACTATATTTCATTTCATCCTACTGCACCAAAGGACAATATACTTTGTAACGGAAACCAATATGCAATATATCAACAAATCATGTGCTGAAACTATGGAAGATTTCAATCTCTATAACATAAACAAGTTATACATATATCACAGAAAATGTTGCACATGGGTTTTTAAGGACCATTAACAAACCGGATTTACTTCCTTAAACCCAAGTCTTGAACTTGGCAACCACATTGATGAGCCGCAGAAGACACCAAAGCACTAAGCCAAAATTTACTAAACCAAATGTACTAACATGCTCACGGTGTCCAGATAACTCAACTACGACCCAGCATACTCCCAAACTACGTTGCTCAACTCTTCACGCAGGCGCAAGAACCAGCTATATATGTAACATATAAACCAAATGTACTAACATGCTCACGGTGCACACAATAATATTCGACATTGCACTAATGTGCAATGCAGCTTCACTACATCCATAAATATCTACTGCACGTAAGTATATTCCGTATTATTAACTACATGCCAAATGTAAAAATCCACATATCATACAAAGTAGTTAGATTGCTCTTGCCCAAGAAATTCATATAATTTTAACAGCTGAAGGTCCATGTAAATCCATTTAGAAATTCAGTCAACCCCTTTTTTATTCATTGTACTTTAGTGCGGTGCAATGGATACACAAAACACATCCACAAAGTACAATCAGTGAGTTTAAGACTACTACACTTCAGTACATACAATGACAGTCAGAAGTCACCACACAACTAGACATACACAGAATTAACCAATGCAGCACACAAAACTAAAGATGTATATCTATTAATGATGTCAATGTCCTTTGTCCAAACAAAGCAACTCAAAGACATACAACTAGATGATGCATAAATTAAAAGATGCCAAGTAAGGTCAGTTTTTCACTGCTTGACACAAAATATAAGAAAATTCTGACATTATTTATGTTGTGTTAAAGACATATTCACAGTGGCAGTCATTAAAAATCAACTCGCAGTCATTATATACTTAACCTGAAAGAGATGTATAGAAGCACCGATTTTACCTCCTAGCTAAAAGACCAAAGAGGTATTAGCTTAACCTAAAGCTTATTGATAGTATTGAGAATAACCAGAACATCAGACAAGAACAAGCTATTTTCTGCATACCTCTCGGATAAATTGTCACTAGAACTCGACACCGTTGTCTTTTTCTTGTGTGTGGCGATTCCACTTACGTCTCTCGACCTCCTCTTTGAGACACCACAAGGAAGAGGTTACCGGCGGCGCGGTGGTTTTGTCACCGGGAACAGCGGTGTCGAGTTTACCGAAGATTTTGTCAGCGCGAACTCTGAAACTATCCTCCATTGGAGCAGAGAAAAGAAGTAGTCGTAGAATAATATGGTAAGTTGTGATTGTGAATTGTGACCCGACTCAGATAATTTTAGCAGATGCCTCCGCGTCTTCTTTCAATCTCATTTTAGCAGCACTGTGGTTTGCACGAGGGTCTTTTTCAACAGCACGGAAGGAGCTCGGAAGCTCAGTATATGTATCAAGATCATCAATATCATAGTCGGCGACTTTTTCATCCTTCATGTACAAGCGGTCACCAGTCTTAGCCCACCGCCACTTTGTCAAATTCATCTTCTTCTTCCTGGAAAACGAAAAAGAAATAATTTTAGCCACAGAAGTACTATTACCAGCAGAGATTAGTACAAAATGTTCACTTAAGAAGAAAGCTGATAACAAAGAACAGGGAATTTATGTTTACATTCACATCCGACCAACCATTGATTTTATATAGACCACAAAAGCTTTGACATTCTAAAATTTGTTAGAACATAACCATTTCAAGAATTCTGTAGACAATTATAAGACAGGTCTAACAGAACCATGTGTCCTCAATTGTCAAAATTACAATCTTTAGATTAATAAAGACATAGGTTGATACTGCACAACATAATAGAGATCATCTCTTCTCTTATAAATCTGGAGAGAGATTTGTAGCTATCGTCCTTAAGTTCAATTTGTGGCCGTAATCTACACTATTAATCTGCAGTTCCACACAACATAAGTAACTAGCCCTTGATCAATAGATACTGATATGAGTATGCCTAAAAGCCAATTCTTTTTCTTAGTGATTATGTTATTTTAACAAGCAAAAAAACAACCAATTGTTGTGCAGACAAATAGAATCAAATAAAAACCCTAGAAACGAAAATCAAAACTGACCTCAAAATCAAGGGTTCGATCGCGGCCAATATTGGACTGGACATCCCAAACATCATCATCGACACCACTAGTACGACACCGTTTCATCTTCCCACCCTCTTCTTCATCGTCGCAGTCGCTGAGGTCCTGAAGATCCGATTCCAGCGTATCCTTCAAATTGGATTCTTTCTCCTCGTCATTATCTTCTTCGGCGGCGAAGGTAGCGGAGGTGGTGGCGGAAATGGGTCAGGAAGTGGGTGGTGGTGTGCGATGATGACCTAATGTGGAAAAGATGGAATTTTTTAGGTGGGTCTTGGTGGTGGAGCGAATTGGGAGGAGGGTTTGTTGGGAAATTTTTTAGGACAGAACAGTGTCGGCTCGGTGGTTAAGCCGATGTCTGCTGTCATTAGCTTATTTATCACATTTAAGCCGATGTCATTAAAAAACAATATGAAGTTGAGTTGGGTGCTCTTTGAAAGAAATTTTGGGGACCATGTTGACTGGGTTCTAAATGAAAAATGAGTATGGAGTGGGTGATGTATGTAATTTCGTCTAGTTAGACTTACCTGGGCCTGCACCTCAGGATTGGATTCAACATCTTGGGTTTGCAAAGATGGTCCAATAACATTGGTCTGTGTCTTGCTACTTGTCGCTGCATCTTGGGCCCGTGTATTCTATCCAGTTTCAGTTTGCTTCCCTTTGGTTTCTAGGCCCATCTGTTCAGTTCTGTTTCCATCCAAAGTATATTCCAAGTTTCCAGATACCTTGTTAAGAATATCAAGATCCTCTGAATCCCCCAAAGTTCTTAGGAGAATTCAAATGTGTTTTTGATTGTGCCATTTTGGTGGGTTGTTGTATCTTTGTGTTTCGTGGTTGTTGTTGGACTTGTATTTTGTGAACCATGAGCTCCTTGTTCCTTTGGTTTAGGCCTCCATTCCTGAGGTTCTCTTCTTCTGTTTTGATGATTTTGTTCCCTTTTGTTACCACTGTTTCTATTCTGCTGATCTTGGTGGTTGAAGTGAATACTCTGTCCAGTATTGCTCCTATTCTGCTTGGATTGGTCTTTTGGTCTTTGCCTGTTATTGACACAAATGATTTGCCAATTCCTTTTTAAATACATTAAGTTGTCAAGTTGTTCTTAAGTTAAATGCTTATGGTTCTGGACCTTAAGCTCAAATTCCTCATCATAGTTGGTAGTATCCTCCTGACAAACTTCATACATATGGCCGATCCTTCCACAATGATAACAAAAGTCAGTGGCCAATTCATATTTAATCTGTTGCAGTTGGTTTCCTATTTGCACAGCTGTTGGAAGGGATTTTGCAGTGTCGACCTCAATGCAGATTCTTGCAAATTTCCCCTGGTAGCTTCACTAGTAAAGGCATCGATCTTTATTGGCTTGCCAATTACTCTGCCTATATCATTTAACGCATCTATATGATAATATTCTACTGGCAAGCCATGGATTTGTATCCATATAGGAATTTTCCTTAAGGCATCTTGGGAGGGCTTGAAATTTGGTTTCCAAGACTGGACTGCGAGGAGAGTATTAAAGAGGAACCAAGGACCTCCTGATAGAGCCATAGCGTAGTCCGCCTGCGAGCTAATCTTGGTGATATAGCAGCCAACTCCAATAGCCATAGATTGGATCTGGCCCTCACACCTCCACATACCCTTAAGATGTTTGTCAATGTCGGTTATTGTTCTATTGTTACCTACTGTCTGTAATATTAGCGTTTTGGCCCATGGTTTGCAAAAACTTTTGAGCCGCTCTCTCGTCCATGGGACCATCGGTATGAATTTGCTCAATTGTTCCGATTGAGCAACCTCGTCCAATTCCTCATCCAAAACAACTTCATTCAGCAAGGATGGAAAGTAGCGGTGATATGTCGACATGATGAGCTTATCCCGGTATGAGTGGTTCTGGCTCTGTTGGTTGTTAATTTCCCCTGTGTTTTCTTCCCCTTCACTGTTAGTTTGGGTATTTTGTTCTTTCTGAGCCTGTGTATTATCTTCCATGGTTGTATCTCTCATATCTGCGCTCTGTGTGTCTGCTGAGCTTTGTTGTGAGCTTAGGTCTGGTGGTTCCGGTGGTTTTAATGGTGGTTTTTGCCGTGATTTTGATGTCGGTTTTAGGGGTGTTGAGGCGGTGGTATTGAAGCCTGGGAGAGAATTCATCCTGGAGAGATAAAAAATTAATAGCTAGCAGATGTTGACCAAATAGAAGTTACTTACCACTTCATTGGTAGTTACCTTTTTTTTTTTTAGATACAATATTAACTTAAGTAGTAGAGAAATAGAAAAAATTATAATTATAAAAGATAACTTTCATTACATGAATATAATTTAAGTTATTTATAAATATAAATAAATTTGAATTATATTTTATATAACGGTTATCTTGGATGCGCACGGTACCGCGTACCATTTTTCTAGTATAATTAACAATTTATAATGGCTAGTCACTCATATAATAATCAATATTAATTACACCCTCTAATAAATTAAGTAGTACTCCACACGTTTTGTTGGGAGGGTATTCGTATTTGTACGGAAAAATTGAAAAATTAACTTACCTAATTTTTCCATCATAACTTTTCATTAACTTTATATCATACGAGTATCTTTACATCAAGTTTAATTTGTGTACACCCAATAGAATTAGAGTTTTTAATCTAATTCACACCCCAATTCAGCACCATAGTTCGCACATTACAACTCAATTAATTCCTTGGTTTATGTAGTTGGCTTTGGAGGTTTACGTTGGACTTTGGTTCAGTATATTTTGGCCCCGTTCTGTAAATTGGCTTTGGAGGTTTCATTCTTGTTGATCCATGTAGATAGTTCACTGGTTGAATCAAATTTATATTCTTGGGTGTTGGTTTTGTTTGGCGTGGGATGTTAAATGGTGGTTGAATTTGGTTGGCTTGTAACCTTTCGTTGTTTCTCTTTGGTTTTGTGGTTTCTTTTATATTTCTAAGACTATTATTTTTCATACATTTTGTATTGTTTTGAGAACGCTCCGTAAAAGTTTTAATAAAAATTTTGCTGTCTAGTTAGCTAAAAGGGCTGCGTCCCTGCTTTGGTGATTTGTGTTCCCCGTTGATTAGCCTGGATCACTTGGATCGGCTTATGTACGTTATTGGTTTTTGGATAATAGAAGTATACTACGTTCAAAAAAAATAAAAAAATTTGCCTATTCGAAGAAGAATATATCAATTTGTTGAATGTCGGTGTATCTATGGTTTTTACATTCAGAATCACAAGGCAGCACATTTATCATTAACAAAAGAACACGAATCATGACCAAGAAAACTAAAGAAAAGAAACAGCCTTCTGATCATCACCTCATTCCAGAGACCAGTATAGTTTCATCCACTTTGATTTGAACGAAATTGCATATCAAAGAGGCAAAATTCTTAGCTGATGATCAAACATAAATTCTCCTTTAAAATCTCAGGACGTACGTACAATATATCATTGTATATACAGATGACGACTCATTCTGACAATAACACAACAATATAGTATAAGCTGATGATTTTCCCTATCCATGTACGTTACCACGTTTGATGGATAATTGACGTCACTCCATTATACTATGCCTCAAGCAATTGCATACATAATTAGAAGTTATTACGTGAGCTACCCAAGTGTAACTCAAAGTACTATTTGTTCATTTGCACATAACACATGTCAAGTTCATCTTTGTACACACATACAAAGGTGAACACATATATGTCGTTGTCGTCTTATGCTATTCATGTCAGTCTGTAGAACCGCAAGAACAGGACGATGAACCTACTCTCAAAGGGCTATGTACCCACTAAGTCCACCACAAGTCGTTCAGGACCTAGAACACTGTGAACTTTTATTAGACATGATTAGTTCCACTATGTAATCATGTCTGAACTTCAGATAGAGAATAGTACTAATTCACACGATTCATTCGCATGGTCCATTGATATAATCATTACTCCGTGACGTGGCCAAGCTTATATAACCACTACAGGTCCTTCACAGATGACTCGTAGATCGAATATAGGCAAAGGCCGTTAACCTTGTTTCGTCTACCGCTTATCCAAGAATACCACTGAGTTCAAACGGAGAAATCCAGCTTCCACAAAAGGAAACTTGAGCTCAGGACTTAACAACCGTATGCCGAACCAGCTTAACAAGGGAGTCAATATTATGTCCTCCAATTACGGAGTGAGTGAATCCAGTATGTCATAAATGTTCCTGTCTACGAATAATTAGATAACCCAAGAAAACAGGACCAGAGACACACGGTGGTGAACACTCCCGGTAGAATCAAAGTTACCGTAACCATAAGCATTAGTTCGTTCATGTGATAACCAGTTACGATCTGTCACTTCATGATCATTGGTGACGATACTAACTTGAAGTAACTCAACTAACCTATTAGGAAACTTGTAATTTTGATGAACAATTAACCACGCTAAATTAAGTAAAAGTCCCGTAACTAGTACTTTTAAGGTCCATATGAATTTAGTTTTTAAAGGACATTGTAAAAGAGGAACGTTTGCTGAAAGACTTAGTGTAGGTACTAGTTAGGTTTTTAAGCTTCATGATGATGTACTTTGTTTGCAAAAACAATCTATTGAAGACCTAGAACCGCTCAGAAAGTTGAAGACTTAGAAGATTTCTGAGAAAGGTATTTACAAAGGCGCATGGCAACTCAGAAAGTGAGTAGCTCAGCAATCAGATAGTTTAAGTGAAAATCTATATGACAGAGTAGGTTGAACTTTCTGAACTGATATTGCTTGCTGATTGAAACACATGTGACCTACCTTTCTGATCACTTTGCATTCTGGCTCCAACGTTCATATTTTGAATTTCGAAGAGCATTAAATGCTAAGCACGCGTACTGAAGACTGAAGACAAAAGAAGACGCTGCTGATAGTGACTACACAGCAAGATAGTGACATCTCATGGCTAAGTCCTAGAATTCAAATTCAAACAACACCATTGAGACACTATAAATAGAAGGCCTTAGGATGAGTAGAAGGGTGTGTCAACAACGTGATCAAACATTCACTTGTGCTTACAAACCTTCAAATCAATTCTACTCTTACTGCCTATTGATCTGTTCCAAGACTTAAGCTTGAAACCAAACTACTTGTGAAAAAGTAGAATACAAAGCTAAGAAATTAGTTAAGTGTACTTTCCTCTGAACAAGAACAAGTCTTGACACCAAGAAACAACATACTTGCTTACTCCAAAGTATTACAAGTTGAATTTCTCAAATTACTTGTAATTAGTTGAAAAGTTAATCTCAGTAATCTCCTCCCAAACCTCTCTTACTGATAAAAACCACCTCTTAGGCGTGTTTTTCAGGGGGAACTAATCAAGAAGAGTTTTGCTAATTAAGTGTCCCAAGTTTGGTGGAGAACAAGGTTTAGTTATCTAGTTAGGTTGGAAACGAAGCAATGGTGCTTTGGTTTCTGGGAATTCTAGTGTTTAGGTGTTGTAAGGAAAATCATCATCTGACATAGTGAATTCAGTCCTAGAAAGGACAAAGTGAATTAGTTGAGGGATTACGCCACCCTCAGATACCACTATAAAAGTGTTTGTGTGATTTACTTTACTACAGTTTACTTTCAGCAAGTTACTATTGTTTTCACTGCATTTTCTAACTACTTGCTGAATTCAGTTCTGCCTTAGCACTTATTGTAAAAAGACTTCCGCACTTTGAATTTTACAGTACCAGCAACCTCATTACTGAAAAGTAATAAGTCCTTGCTGAGAAAGTTTTTAGACACGAAAAAGTTTTAAAGACAATTCACCCCCCCCCCCTCTAGTCTTTACTTGTTGTCTAAAGGGACCAACAAGTGGTATAAGATCTGGAGGTTCTTTAACCTTCAACACTGAACCTAGATCCCTTTAGGTGCTTTCGGTAAATCACTTTCACTTGATCTGGTTTGGTAATTGTTTGCTGACAGGATTTCTCTGGAAGATGCGCCCTTGCTGAAGCTGGAAAACTACGAGAAATGGCGGAACAACATGATGTTGCATCTAGAAGCCATTAGTGATGAAATGGTTACTGTCATTAATGATGGTCCACTCAAGATAACTAAAACCATACCATCTTATCCACATTCCACAAAAGATGCTGAGATATTGCATCCTAAGAATCTAATTGCTAAAGCTATAGAGAAAATGCTCAACTTTCAACATAACTAGAAGAATATCGGTAACGGTACGGTAATTTTGAAAATAATATTTAAATCGGAAAATAATATTTAAATCGGAAAATCGAACGGTCTTTTAAAAAATACGGTAAGTAAAGGTTTTGGCTCTCAAACGAGCTTACAATTCAAGAGAAATAAATGCGGAAGCTAAAAGATGTTGAAGTTCAATGGAAAATAACAAGTGAAGACAAAGTTCCTTCTTATTTGAAAACAACCCAAAACCAATAATCCCCCACACTCTCGAGTCGCCAGACGCCTACTAGAGCTCATCGGTAGACGAACCTACAAGGAAGTATTTTGAAAAGAGTGGTGAGATAAAGGATCTCAGTGGTGCTCATGCAAGGTTGATTTCATGCAATTTTGTAGAAGATCTTTCAGTTTAAAGACATGCAAATTACAGGCAGTAAATTCAGATAACAATCAGTTCAGTAAACAAGCAAATCAATCGGTTAAGATGTCAGAAAACGGTAAGTCAGTTGTTTTGAAAACAGTTCAGTAACAGTTGGTGCAGCCCGCCTTATTACTCCTACTCCCAATAGCCCTTATCACCCCGTCTAGAAGGAATTCAATTCTAGCCAATACAATGTCCTGCGTACGTTCAGGAAAAGTCCTACGACCCAAATAGACCTCAGCTTCTTCTGCCTCGCGTCTTAAGGGATTAGACTAGGTGACTCATAAATAAACCTGATAGTCAACACTACCCAAGCCTACCTACTTATCAACCTAATCGACCGGTCAACAGTTAACATTAAAACAGTGCTCGAAAACCGAGAGAGGTATTGGAAAACTATGGTTAGTTAAGAAGGCAGTCGTCAGTTGAAGAGTCAGTAAGACAGTGATGATGTCGTTTTTCACCAATTAAATTTGTTTAAAAGCCTAAGAACACTTATCACTACACAAACTAGAGTGCAATGGCAAGTTGTCCCCGAGTGTCGTTCTCTCGGGATCTAACGTGGCTTTGCTTGAGGTTTTTGCTAGTAATTTCAGTCAACGAGTTCGAATGTTTATAGAATCGTTTTTCTTTGAACAAAGCAACGAGAAATCAGATTGTTGTAATCAAGTTTGGAAAACGGTTGGTGGTAGAAATCGAATACACATGCATGGGTTACGAATATGCTCACAAGTTCAGTGCGTAAAACCTCGATCAAGTCTGCTAAGCAACTCGTCTAGGTAACTTTCAAGACACACATCATAAAAGACCACTATCAATACTTTATAGGTTCTTGTCACTAACACCATTTATCTAGCATGCTGCAAATCTCTAACATACAATTCTATAGCTTTCATTGACCAAGAGTTTGTCAATATCCTCAATTCGAATATATTTTATAGGCAACTAAGAATCATATGAAGGAATTTGCAGCAAGATTGAATCACAATCTCATGTAAGCATAAACATAACCCATAGCATGCATATTCTACATTCTACTGATAGTGTATATGTCCTAGAGATAGTCCTTACTAAGGGCATGGTGCCCTTATAGAGGACATATATGTACTATTACACAGGTCAACGTAATATAATATATGTTTGTTGCATTTTACTATTGAGTATCGCTTTCATATTTATATTACACCAGGCTGCAGCATGTCATATCTTTATTACTGTCTGTATTGATATTAAACATGTCCCCTCGGATAGATGACCGATCACACAGTTAGTGGGAGCTATGTGAGTTATCATCTATCCCAAACTCTCCCTAGTCGTGGTTCATCTCGGATGTGGGGGTCTGAATGAACCTGACAAGACTAGTATGCGTGGAGGTTATACTTGTTGGAGCAAGTGTGAGCCGATCCCACGGCCACGGAACGGATTGTTGGACAATCAAGGAACGTTCCCATAACTGCGCATAGTTGTTCGAAGAAGCTTTATCGAACAATGGAAGTACCCACCGGACACTCCATCGATGTATACTCTACACCGACGTGTCTATGGGAACCGGTGAGTTGTCGAAGTGATGCCATTCGTCCTTTGTACTTACAGGACTTTATCATCACATTTGTTGCCCCATATCCTTGGTGGACCCGTCGATGTCAGCTCTGAATAAGCAGCTGACCTAAGACACGATCCAGGATTATGGCTACATATAAATGGGGGTGATAAGTGATTCTGTGAAGGATTCATCTCTCAAGTGTAGCACAGGAGAGCACTGCTCATAGTCGTTCATAGTTGTGATGGTAAAACCGCTGGCCAGCGTATCAATATTATTATGATGGTCATAATAGATATTGGATTCACCATGCAACTCACTGAAGACGCCCGTGGATGTATTATTGGGATAGACACTTCATCGATCCTAGATACGTTCGAGCAAGTCAGATGAAGGGACGTTACCATCGCCGCGTTGAGCGCAACAGGCTTCGCAACGAAAGGGTTAGCTTTGAGAAACCTCTCAAACGTCCTCACGTATTAATATTGCAAATGGAACCGTCTAGGAATTCCATGTTGCCTAGTCTAGGACTTGCTTAATACGGTGAGGCCCTATGGGTCACACTATGTGGTGATTCAGTCTATCAGAATATCCTTGAAGATGGAATCGCAATTAATTTAGAATTAATTGTGATTGATGGATTATAATTGATTTGGAATTAATTATAATATTTGGTGGCTCAATTAATGATTTGGAATTATTAATTGAATTGGCTAATTAATTGTATTTTATGTAAATACAATTAAAGATTATATTTTGGAAATATAATGGAGGTTTGATTAAAAAGGATATGTTAATTTAGAATTAACATATGCACATGGCAAAATCTACTTGGAGTTTGAATTGCCTTAGAACTATAAGTGGGTCCCAAAATTGGGACCCACCTACTGTCCCTAGGAAGCGCGCGCGCGCGCATGGATAGAGTAGGGGAAGGAGTTCGACTCCTTCCTCTATTAGAAGTCCAAGGGATAAGTTAGATTTTCCTGATTGAGTTTTAATTTGATTGGGAATGAATCTAGACTTGATATTGGTTTCCTTGTGCGATAAGAATTAGATTCTTATTCCTTTACGAAGTCTAATTGCTTATGCTTTAGGCTTCTATTGACTACTATATATAGTAGACTATTAGAGAGTTTTTGACATAGACTTTGACAGTCATTCTACCCAGTTTTCTTAGAGAAAATAAAAACTCTCCCATCCTCTTAGCCACCCACGCGCGCGCCACCTGCCGGAGGAATCGTCGCCCCATCTTCTTGGTCACACAAAGAATATCCTAGCATTCTTTCCGATAGGCTGTTCATCCGTGGATACCAAGGTTGAGGTTCTAGGAGCTGGAAACTAACTTTTATTGTCTTGCAGATAATCAAAGTGTTGCAGATATGTTCGACTTCGACGAAGGAGAAGATACACCGGATTATTACGAAGACTAGGAAGCTGCTTTGGAAGTAAGGTTAGTCTTCTAATTGACGTGTTTATATATATACGGCATATACATAATCAATTAACCTGTATGTTAAGAAAATTTTGAAATTCCGCTGCGTACCCTAGGGGTAACTCTGACCGTATTTTATTACAGTGGTATTAGAGCGAGGTTAATTGATTACGTATATACGTATATATATTGTATGATTTTGTAGATATGTGGATGCAATTGATTCTATTATTAATTCGATTTTCAAAAGTTTTGTTTTTATATAAATTTAGAATTTATATTTTTTCAAAAAAAAAAATATATATTTTTAAAATATATATATTGACCGGGCCGCCTGCGTGACACAGGAGGCGGGCGCCGGCGTGCCGCCGGCGCCCCGGGTGCCTGCCTGGACGCAGGCGACGGCGCCTGGGGCGCCGGGCGCCCGCGTGCCGCAGGCGCCGTGCCCGCGGCACGGGCGCTAGGCGCCCGTGTGCCGCGGGCACCCGGGTGCCTGCGGGACGCAGGCACCCGCGCCTGCGGCCGCGGTGCCCGTGCGCCTGGGGCGCTCGGGCACCTGCGGCACCGCAGGCGCCGTGTGCCCGCGGCACGGGCGCTAGTCGCCCGTGTGCCGCGGGCACCCGGGTACCTGCGGGACTCAGGTACCCGGGGGGCCTGCGGACGCAGGCGCCCGGCGCCTGGGGCGCCGGGCGTCTGCACCCGCGGCGCCGGTGACAGCGTGCCGCGGGCGTCGGGCGCCCGTGGCCGCAGACACCGTTGGGACGGGACTAGGTCCCGTCCCATATTTTAATATATATATTTTTTCGGGTTGGATCCAAAATCGAATATTTGAAATTTTGAGGATTGAATTTTATATTTGGAATATAAATATGATTTAATTGTAATTGTTTTTAACTAGAGGGGTTGAATTTAATTAGTATAAAGTTGAAGGGCTTATTTGTAATTTATCAATTTATTGTTTATTGCAAATTAGTCCTTCCACTTTTGAATTTTAGATTGAACACCTCTAAGGTTTCAAAAATTACAATTAAGTCCTTCGGGTTTTCGAAAATTGCTACTTGGTCAATAGAATTTTCGATTATTCAATCTAGTCCAAATTTTCAATTATTTCATAGAGATTATAAGTATGGGATTATAATTTTCATAATGAAATTATGAAGTCATTTGTCATCCACATAGGCTACTACTTGTTTCATATGCTCGATATGCTATTGTTTGACAATGCATGTTTAAATACCAAGTATTTTACTTTCCGTTCGACCGCTATGCATGCGAGGGTAGGCGGCGCCCTCTTATATGTCGGACCGCATATTTATGTATGGGTAGGCGGCACCCATTATGTGCTTGACCGCGTTTAGAACTAGAATGGATAGGCGGCATCCATTACGTGTAGACCGTTCATGCATGATGGGTAGGCGGCGCCCTTATTTGTTTGTAGATGACTGATAACAACCCTCAAGCGACAAGCCCCAACCAATATAAGTACAGAAATATATATATGTATGTATTTCTGAGATGCTTTCCATAGGGTGCTTTAATTCTGAACTTTCATTGCGTTTTCTTGTATTGGCGACCTCGTCTTACAAGACTCGCAGTAATCGTCAGATTAGAGTAAGCCTATGGTTATGACTTACTGCATATTGTATCTAGCGACCTCGATAGGTACAATATGTAGGGCATCGGGTTAAATTAGATTTAACAACCAAGAGTTGCGTGACGCAATTGGATAGTCTAACTAGTCCTACCGGTCATATTATGCTATGCGACCAGCCCCCGTTGGAGTATAGCATAGTGTGGATTTGGATCTTGGCCACTACGGTAACTTGTTGGACATTACCCGTATGTTTGTTGTGGGGGCAAGCATATGTGAAAATAGTGGGAGCTAAACAGCTAAAGGACCTTGTTGTTTAGTTATGTTGACTGTGTATTTAGAAATAATATTTCAATAGTTGATTTATTATTTTCGTTCTATATTATTTCTCCTGGAAACCGAAATGGCGAGAATCTCGCTCCGTGCTGTCTTAGAGAAGCAAATTTTGACCGGACCAAACTTCCTAGATTGGATCAGGAATATATGTTTGGTGCTGAGGTATGAAAGGATTGAGTACGTCTTGGACGAGGCTAATCCCGTGTGTCCCGAGAATCAGACTGCCGATCAAGTTACTGATTTGGAATCAAGTCAACAAGGCAAGATCTGATAAACATCATGAGGATGCTAGATCCGCGCAGTGTATTATGCTGGCGACAATGAGCAATGAGCTGTAGAGGCAACATGAAAGCATGTTGCCGCATGAGATGCTGAAGCATCTTGACTCGGTCTTTAAGACGACAGCTAGAAGTGTTGAATTTGATTTGATCAAAGAGATACACAGATGCAAGCTCAATGAAGGAGGGAACATGTCTGAACATGTTCTCAAGATGAGAATAAGATCATGGTGATCTTTGTCCTTCAATCATTGCCGAGTTCGTATTCGCAGTTCATCGTTAACCACCATGAATGCGAAGGACGTAACACTGCCCGAACTCCATAATCTGCTGGAGACATATGATTAAACTCTTCCTAAGAAGGAAAAGTCGATCACGTATGTTGGGCAACCGTCTGACCTAAACCCGAGAAACAAAGGTGCTAAGGGTAAGGGAAATTCGGGAGCCAAGGCTAAACACTTCGAGTGATAAGCCTAAGCGTCTGAAACAGAAAAGGAAGTTCAAGAAAGGACGGTACACACAGATGAATGTCTTTTCTGTAAGCAGAAAGGGCATTGGAAGAGAGATTGCCCTAAGCTAAGGGTAGATCAAGCTAAGAAGCAGCCGGCTTCTAGCTCAGGTATGTTTGTTATTGAAATGAACATGACTACTTTTGACTCCAATGGTTGGGTATTAGATACATCCTGTGGCTCGCACATTTATAATAATGTGCAAGGGGCCATTGAACACAGGCTAGTCAAGTAAGGTGAAATCAACTTGCATGTTGGGAACAACAATCCAGTTGAAGCCAAACGCGTTGGAAGAATACATAACAAACAACCGTCTTCAAGTAGGAAGAATAATCCATCTTATCTATGGCATTGTCGGCTAGGCCATATCAATGAAACACGGATTCAAAGACTAAGGAAGTTGGACTACTTAGAACCATTTGATTTTGAATCATATGGTACAAGTGAATCATGTGTTAAGGGTAAGATGACGAACAAACCTTTTGTTGGACAAGGTGTTCGTGCCACTCGCTGCTTAGAGCTCATACATACCGATGTATGTGGACTTTTAAAGTCCATGCGCGTGGGGATTATCCTTACTTCGTTACCTTTACTGACGATTTCTCAAGGTATGGATATATTTATCTTATGAAGAATAAATCCGAGACCTTTGGGAAATTCAAGGAGTTTAGGAATGAGGTCGAGAATGAATTGAACCTAAGGATAGTCACTCTTCGATCAGATCGAGGAGGTGAATACCTTAGTGAAGAATTTATCGACTACTTGAAGGAAAATGGAATTCAATCGCAATGGAACACCACAGTTAAATGGTGTGTCTAAGAGAAGGAATCGAACCCTGTTAGACATGGTGAGATCAATGATTGGATTCTCGACTCTTCCAAAACATCTATGGGGATATGCACTACAAACTACAATCTACATTCTGAACCGTGTACCATCTAAATCAGTGGAGATAACTCCTTATGAGTTATGGAAGGGAAAGAAGCCCTCACTGGGCTGTCTTAGACCTTGGGGCTGTCTTGCGATAGTCAAACTGATGCTCACTGATAAGTTAGATGCCAAGGGTTTCAAAGTATATTTCATAGGCTATTCTCGTTAGACGAGAGGCTATGAATTCTGTCATGCTGAAGATCACTAGGTGATAGTATCTAGAAACCTTAAGTTTTTAGAAGCAGAATACCTCGAAGAAGAGAGGTTAGATGACATAATAGAACTTGAAGAAATTCAAGACTTTGACACGCGCGAATATGAGTTCTCTAAATCTTCTGATTTGGACTCAAGTTCAGTGGGAGCTTTCGAAGCAGACAAGGGTAATGATATGACACTTGCTAGGCATGTCATAGTCAGTGGGAGTCCTGTGATTAGATCAACAGTTGAAACCACACCAGTAGAACCCGTTGCACAAGAGTAGCCTCCCGCTAGGGAACAGGGTCGCGTGGCGCGACTAGCTGCATTAGTGCCCACTGATAATGTTCGTGTTACACGAATCCAGAAAAGAAAAGCACCAGAACCAGTCGAGCTCCGTAGGTCGAAGAGGATCCTAAAAGGACCTCAGAAGCAAAGCCTTATGATAGAAGACATCAGTGAATTTGATGTAGGCTTATCAGATCGGGAAGATCCCGAGACCTACAAAGAGGCAATAATTGATATTGACTCAGACAGATGGCAAGAGGCCATGGAATTGGAAATGGACTCCATGTACCTGAACCAAGTTTGGAACTTGGTAGACTTGCCCCAAGGGGTTAGACCAATTGGGTGCAAATGGGTCTTTAAACGAAAGACAGATGCCGATGGCAAGGTACAAACGCACAAAGCTAGGCTTGTGGCGGAAGGCTACACGCAAAGGTATGGCATCGATTACGATGAAACCTTTTCACCGGTAGCAAAATTGAAGTCCATTCGAATTCTACTTGCGATAGCTGCCTACTATGATTATGAGATCGGGCAGATGGATGTAAAGACTGCCTTCCTCAATGGCAACCTTGAGGAAGAGGTCTGTATGGTACAGATGGAAGGTTTTATTAGTAAAACCAGGCCAACTTCTGTATGCAAATTACAGAGATCCATCTATGGGCTAAAGCAAGCGTCTAGGAGCTGGAATATCCGCTTTGATGAAGCTGTCAAATGGTTTGACTTCATCAGAAGCAAGGAAGATCCCTGTGTCTACACTAGGCACAGCGACAAGGGAGTCGTTTTCATTATCATCTATGTTGATGACATTTTGATCATGGGAAACAATGTCTCTATGCTAGAAGAGACTAAAGTTTGGTTATCAAGTGCCTTCTCAATGAAGGACTTGGGTGAACATCCTAGGGATCAAGATCTATAGAGATAGATCCAAGAGGATGTTAGGATTGACACAGTCCACCTACATCGACAAAATACTGAAGCGTTATAAGATGGACGACTCAAAGAGAGGCTTTCTCCCAGCTAGGCATGGGATTGTCTTATCAGTTAAGGATAGTCCTAAAACTGATGAAGAAAGAAAAGCAATGAGTCGTGTTCCCTATGCTGCGGCAGTAGGGTCTATAATGTATGCAATGAATTGCACAAGGCCCGATGTGGCATATGCGCTTAGTGTCACTTGTCGACACCAACAGAATCCAGGAGTACCTCACTGGACTGCTGTAAGGAACATTCTTAAGTACCTTTGACGGACTAAAGAGATGTTCTTGGTGTTTGGTGGAGAACCAGAATTAAAGATGTCTGGTTATGTCGACGCTGGATTTGAATCAGATCCTGATGACTTGGAGTCACAGACAGGATAAGTATTCAAATTGAACGGAGGAGCTATCTGTTGGAAAAGTTCTAAGCAAGCCACGATTGCTGACTCATCCACAGAAGCCGAGTACATTGCTGGATCAGAAGCTTCGTAAGAAGCTGTCTGGATTTCAGAGTTCTTGAAGGAATTGAGGGTTGTTCCTGCTCCTAGTCCAAAAACGATTTATTGGGACAATACGGGCGCCGTCGCTCAAGCTAAGGAGCCTAGATCTACAAACAAGAACGTACATGTACTTACAAAGTATCACGTTATACGTGAGATTATTGATAGAGGAGAAGTTAGAATAGAACGTATCTCTACCACGGACGACGTGGCAGATCCTTTCACTAAGGTCTTATCAGTGGAAGTCCACTTAAGACATTATGCTAATCTGGGCATTAGGCATAAAGGTGACTAGCTCTAGTCCAAGTGGGAGGTTGATAGTGTATATGTCCTAGAGACAGTCCTTACTAAGGGCATGGTGCCCTTATAGAGGACATATATGTACTATTACACAGGTCAACGTAATATAATATATGTTTGTTGCATTTTACTATTGAGTATCGCTTTCATATTTATATTACACCAGGCTGCAGCATGTCATATCTTTATTACTGTCTGTATTGATATTAAACATGTCCCCTCGGATAGATGACCGATCACACAGTTAGTGGGAGCTATGTGAGTTATCATCTATCCCAAACTCTCCCTAGTCGTGGTTCATCTCGGATGTGGGGGTCTGAATGAACCTGACAAGACTAGTATGCGTGGAGGTTATACTTGTTGGAGCAAGTGTGAGCCGATCCCACGGCCACGGAACGGATTGTTGGACAATCAAGGAACGTTCCCATAACTGCGCATAGTTGTTCGAAGAAGCTTTATCGAACAATGGAAGTACCCACCGGACACTCCCATCGATGTATACTCTACACCGACGTGTCTATGGGAACCGGTGAGTTGTCGAAATGATGCCATTCGTCCGTTGTATTTACAGGACTTTATCATCACATTTGTTGCCCCATATCCTTGGTGGACCCGTCGATGTCAGCTCTGAATAAGCAGCTGACCTAAGACACGATCCAGGATTATGGCTACATATAAATGGGGGTGATAAGTGATTCTGTGAAGGATTCATCTCTCAAGTGTAGCACAGGAGAGCACTGCTCATAGTCGTTCATAGTTGTGATGGTAAAACCGCTGGCCAGCGTATCAATATTATTATGATGGTCATAATAGATATTGGATTCACCATGCAACTCACTGAAGACGCCCGTGGATGTATTATTGGGATAGACACTTCATCGATCCTAGATACATTCGAGCAAGTCAGATGAAGGGACGTTACCATCGCCGCGTTGAGCGCAACAGGCTTCGCAACGAAAGGGTTAGCTTTGAGAAACCTCTCAAACGTCCTCACGTATTAATATTGCAAATGGAACCGTCTAGGAATTCCATGTTGCCTAGTCTAGGACTTGCTTAATACGGTGAGGCCCTATGGGTCACACTATGTGGTGATTCAGTCTATCAGAATATCCTTGAAGATGGAATCGCAATTAATTTAGAATTAATTGTGATTGATGGATTATAATTGATTTGGAATTAATTATAATATTTGGTGGCTCAATTAATGATTTGAAATTATTAATTGAATTGGCTAATTAATTGTATTTTATGTAAATACAATTAAAGATTATATTTTGGAAATATAATGGAGGTTTGATTAAAAAGGATATGTTAATTTAGAATTAACATATGCAAATGGCAAAATCTACTTGGAGTTTGAATTGCCTTAGAACTATAAGTGGGTCCCAAAATTGGGACCCACCTACTGTCCCTAGGAAGCGCGCGCGCGCATGGATAGAGTAGGGGAAGGAGTTCGACTCCTTCCTCTATTAGAAGTCCAAGGGATAAGTTAGATTTTCCTGATTGAGTTTTAATTTGATTGGGAATGAATCTAGACTTGATATTGGTTTCCTTGTGCGATAAGAATTAGATTCTTATTCCTTTACGAAGTCTAATTGCTTATGCTTTAGGCTTCTATTGACTACTATATATAGTAGACTATTAGAGAGTTTTTGACATAGACTTTGACAGTCATTCTACCCAGTTTTCTTAGAGAAAATAAAAACTCTCCTCTTAGCCACCCACGCGCGCGCCACCTGCCGGAGGAATCGCCGCCCCATCTTCTTGGTCACACAAAGAATATCCTAGCATTCTTTCCGATAGGCTGTTCATCCGTGGATACCAAGGTTGAGGTTCTAGGAGCTGGAAACTAACTTTTATTGTCTTGCAGATAATCAAAGTGTTGTAGATATCTTCGACTTCGACGAAGGAGAAGATACACCGGATTATTACGAAGACTAGGAAGCTGCTTTGGAAGTAAGGTTAGTCTTCTAATTGACGTGTTTATATATATACGACATATACATAATCAATTAACCTGTATGTTAAGAAAATTTTTGAAATTCCGCTGCGTACCCTAGGGGTAACTCTTACCGTATTTTCTTACATCTACCACCAACACAAAAGATTTAGCTACTCATATTCATCAACATTGACATCAATTCATATGAATAATAATCAGAATATATCATATCAAACTACAAGACAAGAGAGTGATACAAGTTACCACCGAAGCTGTCACTAATCGGTGGAAAGCAAAGAAAACCTCTCCGTAGATGATTACAAAGGATGAATTCCAATCAAAATCTTGAATCCCAAGCTAAAATACAATGTAATCTGAGTTTTCTCTGAGTTTTGGGGCTTAGGAGCTCCCCAAAACGAAGCTACAGTTCAAAAGATATCAAAAAAAATGACTGAAGGTCAGATCTAAGAAGGAAAATCCGAAAACGTAACCGCTCCCAAGCGGACCGCTTGGAGAAGCCAAGCGGAGCGCTTGGCAAGCGAAGAGCTTTGGCACTCCAAGCGCTTCGCTTGGCTTCTGTGCCAAAGCTCCTGGAAAATGAAGCGGAGCGCTTCACTATTCCAGGCGCTTAGCTTGGCTCCTGGGCAGATTTTTGTCTTCAAACTCAATCTTTTTGCCCTCGCGTGGCCCTCGGGTGCCTTGGACTCATCCTTCTCGATGCTTATTGATGCTCAAACACTTACGAACAAGCCACGGAGATTGGGGAACTTCAACGGGGCCATCTTTTCCATCAAAAAGGCTCGTTTTTAGCTCCAAAAACGCCGTTTCGTACCTAAGTGCCTGAAAATGCAGAAAACACAAAACGTGACACTATTCTACAAACCTAACCAAAAAACAAGGCTAGAAGGTAAAAAAGACAAGATGAACGCGTCAAAAATACGTTCATCAAACTCCCCAAACCAAACCTTTGCTTGTCCTCAAGCAACAAACTATCCTAAATGCAACACAAAAGGAGTCTCATGCCAAGTAAAGTGAACTTATCTATTGAATCTACCAAATGCTTACGAACAAAACCAAATGAGCATGACATGCAAGTAGGTTGAAGAATGCCTCGATTGCGAATATACACATTCTCATGTGCACTTGGTTAAACAAAGGAGTCTCTCGTAACATCTTCTACCTGGACCTGGTCAGTGACGACACAATGATGCATGTTATCATACTACAATTGCCCCGTGCCTATGAAACCGAGGGCTTACTACTGTTCACCAAGCGAGACTTTTCCTCAAGAGAGGGCGAACCAATACTGGCTCTCATGAAACGAAGGAGGGTTCCCTAGAAAGATAACACTCCCCTATTCTACCCAGATTCTCAAGAATGAGCCTCTTTCAACCACTTCTTGAATAGCAAGACGAGGGTGGTCAAGAACAGGCCTTGGACAAAGGCGACACGAAACGAAAGATAGAATTTACAACTCGACACTTCACAAGGACAAAATATTTACATGACACTTGACACTACGAGACTGCTTTTGGCTTGCAACGACCCTTCTTTTGATTTTGGGTCTTATTCTTTATTTTCTTTCTTCTTTTTTTTATTTTCTTTTCTCTTTTTTTTTAATATTTCTTTTTCTTTCTTCTTCTTTTCTTTTTTTTTTTTAGATATAGGGGCAAGCAGCAGTACTATGTGTCAAAAACACCTCCCCAAACCTATTCGAAAGAATAGGTTTGAGCACAAAGACGAAAAAGAAAAAGGAAAGACTCTTTTACAAAGACACCTCCCCAAACCTATTCGAAAGAATAGGTTGGGACACAAAACAAAAGAAAAGAAAATGGGAAACTTTACAACGACTCAAAGACGAAAGACAAGATCAAATAAGGCAACCCCCTCCCCAAACCTATTCGATAGAATAGGTTCAAAACAAGGAATCGCACACCTCACACTACCTCCTTCCTAGGCATTTGGCAATCTCTAATCGAGGTGAAGAACTTGTCGCCTCTTACGTACATAATTACACGGGTTACAACCATAGACTCTAACATGCATCATTTTATAAGGCCATCGTGAACCGCATCAGAAGAAACACCACTCAAGGTGATGTCGAGACTACTAAGCTTAACTAGTGCACATGCGAATGTGACAAACCAAGCGAGACAAGCCTCAAACTACTTGCAAAGTGATGCAACATATGATCAATGGTCATAAACACTTAGTCTACTCAATAAAAACGTTCAAAAGACTTTGCAATAAACTCCACACACAACAACGTGCAACAACTAATCTATGGATGATATGCATGCAAAAATTTGAAAAAAAACACGACAAATCACATGAACTTGAGTAAAATCAGGCATGTACGAACCACACAAACATATAGTACTGAAAATCCAATACCCCCTCCCCAAACCTAAACTTTTGCTCGTCCTCGAGCAAAGAAAAGTTGAATGAAAAGGAAAAATTGGATTGAAAGTACACTTCCCTGAGATAAAGGTTCGTGTCCAATCTCCTATATATGAGTAGTACCTGAAAGGACTCAAGAAACATGTGAAAACGGGTGCGCAAAGGTGAGAAGAATGGAAAAAACGAGGAACATCTGGGTATAGGGTCCAGGCGGACCGCTTGGCGGGAGCCAAGCGGTTCGCTTGACAAGCGGGGCGCTTGGGAGGTTCCAAGCGCTCCGCTTGAATTTCCAGAAAGTTACAAAACTTTCTGGAATTTCAAGCGGACCGCTTGGCCCTTCCAAGTGCTTCGCTTGGCTCTGTTTCCAGATTTTCAACGTTTTTCCCTATCTTAATCACCTAAGGCACCAAGACAAAAACTAGACTAAACTAATCACGACAAAAGCCACACAGGCCACAACTACAAAAGCAAATAAAGAGTACAAGAAACTAATGAAATGAACTAAGATACAAAAGGTACCTCGACCAAGTCAACCTCCACTTCATGAGTCGACTCGAGAGGCTCTAGGTACGGCTTAACTCTCTGGCCATTGACCTTGAAGGTAGCTCCGGTTTTGTTGTCCAAGAGTTCCACAGCACCATGGGGTGCTACTCGGACAATTTCAAATGGTCCGTCCCATCTAGAACGGAGTTTTCCAGGAAAAAGTCGCAACCGAGAGTTGAAGAGGAGTGCCTTTTGACCTGGGACTAAATCCTTGCGGATGATGCCTCTATCATGATACCTCTTTATCCGTTCCTTGTATATCTTACCACTTTCGAAGGCTTTCAATCTTAGCTCATCTAGCTCGGTGAGTTGCAAAAGTCTTTCTTCACCGGCTTTTTCCATATCAAGGTTCAATTGCTTGATGGTCCAAAGTGCTCTATGCTCCAACTCCACGGGTAGATGGCAAGCTTTCCCGTACACAAGCTGGTAGGGAGTGGTACCAATCACCGTTTTGAACGAGGTCCTATATGCCCATAGTGCATCTGGCAACTTGGTGGACCAATCCTTCCTCGAGGGTTTGACCACCCGCTCCAAGATTTTCTTGTTTTGCCGATTGCTCACTTCTACTTGGCCAGATGTTTGAGGATGATATGGAGTAGCAACGAAATGTGTCACCCCGTACTTCTTCATGAGATTAGCGAAGACTTTGTTCACAAAGTGAGTTCCCCCATCGCTGATAATGGATCTCGGGGTCCCAAACCTATTAAAGATCACATCACGAAGAAAAGAGAGTACAACCTTGGCATCATTAGTCCGGGTGGGAACAACCTCTACCCATTTGGTGACATAGTCGACCGCAACCAAGATATATTCGTACCCATTACTCTTAGGGAATGGTCCCATAAAGTCTATACCCCAAACATCAAAAGGCTCAACAACTAAGTTACCTTGCTGGGGCATCTCTTGTTGCTTGCCAATGTTGCCACTCCGTTGGCATGAGTCACATTGCGCCACAAATGAGCACGCATCTTCAAACAAGCTGGGCCAAAAGAACCCGGATTGAAGCACCTTGCGAGCGGTTTTTTGGCCACTATAATGCCTTCCACATTCTAACTCATGGCAGAATCTCAGTATCGACAATTGCTCTTTCTCGGGTACACACCTCCGCAAGACTTCATCTCCTCCCTTGCGGAACAAGTACGGGTCATCACATATGTAATAGCGACAATTCCTCACAAGTGAACGCCGTTCAGGTCCAGAGAGATGGGATGGCATCACATTTGTGGCTAAGAAGTTAACGATATCGGCGTACCATGGTTCCAACTCTATGCGCATCAACTGATCATCGCGCAAATCATCTGGGACGGGTGTGTCATCTTGTGGAATGTTTGGCAACTGGGACAAGTGGTCCGCCACTAGATTTTCCTTGCCACTTTTATCAATTATCTCCACCTTGAACTCTTGGAGAAGAAGTACCCAACGCATCAAGCGTGGCTTGGTTTCACGCTTAGCAATCAAATGCTTGAGAGCTGCATGGTCAGTGTGAACAAAAACTTTGTACCCAGTAATATAGGACCTGAATTTACTTAGAGCAAAAATAACCGCTAAGAATTCTTTCTCAGTGGTAGTATAATTAATCTGAGCAGCATCTAAGGTCTTACTAGCATAGTAAATCACTCTGAAACGGTTATCAACCTTTTGACCAAGAACAACACCCATAGCATAGTCAGAAGCATCACACATAATTTCAAAAGGAATTTTCCAATCCGGAGAGACTACAATAGGGGCTGTTAAGAGTTTCTCCTTAAGTGTGTGGAAAGCGTCAAGACATTCTTGTGTGAATTCGAAGGGAACATCTTTAGCAAGCAAGTTACTCAAGCACTTAGCTATCTTAGAGAAATCTTTGATAAATCTCCTATGGAAGCCTACATGCCCAAGGAAGGATTGCAATACACGCACACAAGTAGGTGGAGGTAACTTTTCAATGATTTCAAGTTTCCCTTTGTCTACCTCTATCCCTCTTTTAGAAATAGCATGTCCCAACACAATTCCCTCTTTAACCATATAGTGACTCTTTTCCCAACTCAAGGTAAGATTACATTCAATACACCTCCTTAAGACACGATCAAGTTTATTAAAACAATCATCAAATGAATCACCGTAAACGGAAAAATCATCCATAAATACCTCAACAAATTTATTCACCATGTCGGAGAAGACGGAGAGCATGCAACGTTGGAAAGTGGCCGGAGCATTGCACAATCCGAAGGGCATCCTACGGTATGCGAAAGTGACAAAAGGATATGTGAAGGTGGTCTTCTCTTGGTCCTCGGGAGCTATAGGAATCTGGTAGAAACCTGACAAACCATCCAAGAAACAATAGAACTCTTGCCCAGCTAGGCGGTTAAGCATATCATCAATAAATGGTAAAGGAAAATGATCTTTCTTTGTGACAGAATTCAATTTCCTATAATCGATGCACATACGCCACCTCGTTGTTTTCCTAACGGGTACTAATTCCCCTTTATCATTTGCTTCGACCGTGATACCCGACTTCTTAGGGACTACATGGACGGGGCTAACCCATTTGCTATCGGGAGCTGGGTAAATCATCTTAGCATCTAGGAGTTTAAGCACCTCTTTCTTCACAACTTCTTGCATAGCTGGGTTTAGCCTACGTTGTGGTTGCCTAACAGGTTTCGCATCTTCCTCTAAGGCTATTTTTTGGGTACATTGCACCGGGCTTTTACCCTTGATGTCACCTATGCTCCATCCTATGGCTCCGGTGTTTCTTTTCAACACCTCCACTAACTTAGCCTCTTCCTCCTTACCAAGTTTAGAAGATATGATTACAGGTTTAGACTCATTCTCTCCTAGGAAGACATATTTGAAATGGCTTGGTAATTGTTTAAGCTCAAGGGTTGGTTCACTAGGTGGAGGGGTCACTCCTTCTTCCTCATCTATTCCTAGGGACTCTTCTACTTCTTCTCCTAGAGGAATTTTGGGTGCATTATCTACGAGGGCTGTCATAGCTAACACTTCTTCGGTGACAAATCCCTCTTCAAGGTTCATAGTAAGAGCGGCTTCTAATGGGTCGCTAACTTGATGAGCAAAATAAGTATCACAAGAGACAGATTCATAACAATCAACAAATTTAAGTTTTTCAATCATAGCTTCCTCAGAGTCAGGTTCACATACCTGTTTGTATTGCTCGATCTGAACTTTGTCTCCGAGTACCTCCATGGTGATCTTTTTCCCTCGAAGCTCCAAACATGTCTTGGTGGTAGCCATGAAGGGTCTGTCCAAAAGCACAATATGCTCCCTTCTCGAACTTGTACCCTCGTCTGCTGTTTCCATCACCACAAAGTCGGTTGGTACAATGATTCTATCCACCTTCACTAGAATATCCTCGACTATCCCCAGTGGGCGTTTCACACTTCGATCAGCCATTTGAACGACCATGCTAGTGGGTTGGATTTTTCCCAACCCCAACGCCTTGTAGATGGAGTATGGCATTAGATTAATGCTAGCCCCCAAATCAAGCATTGCTTTTGTGGATCGGCCGTTTCCCATGGTGATACTAATTATGAAACTCCCGGGATCCTTTTGCTTCAAAGGTAACTCATGCACCGAGTTAACCATTTCAAGTTCAGCCACATCCCCTTTCTGGAAAATCTTCTTATTACTCCTCACCTCTTTGAAAAATTTCGTGTAAGCGGGAATATTTTGAATCAATTCCAGAAGGGGAACGTTCACCTCTACTTTTGATAGGATCCCATATATAGGTGAGTCTCGGATGTCCTTCTTAGCTTCCTTTATCCTTCCGGGGAAGGGAAGATGGGGTTTAGGGGGCACATAAGGATTAGGCGACTTATGGCGTCCGCCCTCCTTTTGTTGTGCACCCCCTTCCTCATCTTCCTTATCCTTCCCAGTAACAAGTTCAGGGGTTGGTGCGGCTTCTTCTACCACCTCCTTCTCCAGCTGCTCATCATCACCTGTATCACATGTATTATTAGGCAAAGACTTAGTTTTAGAAGGATACTTCAAAGGATATGGTGGTCTTGATTCCTTGCCACTCCGCAAAAGTATGTTTGCCTCTTCAAGTTCTTCCTCAATCCTGGAGCTTTCACAATGTTCTTCTTCGCTTTCCAAATCAGCCTCAAGTCCCTCAATGAACTCCTCTTGACGATTAAGATTTCTCTCATTTTTGAAAAATCAAAATTTCCTCCCAGGTCTCAGGCGGACCGCTTGACAGAGCGCAAGCGGAGCGCTTGCCAAGCGCGCTTCGCCTGGCTCCTGGAGCTTCTTTTTTTCTTCTTCTTTCTCTCCTGGAATTTCAAGCCCTCCGCTTGACTGCTCCAAGCGCTCAGCCTGGATTTCCAGTGAATTTTCTTCTTGCATATGACACTCGGAACCCCTTTCTTCACTCATTTTCTCTTCTAGTAACTCGAGCATGACCTCAGATTCTCCTAGAACTTCATACACACACTCCATTCTAGTATCAAAATCCTCTTGGTATTTACCCGCTACTTCGAGCACATTTCCCCACACCTCCATTAGAGTGGATAACACCTCTTCTTCCTCTTCGGTGAAGCACTCCTCTTCACCTTGAGCTTGCGAGTCTTCCACCTCAAAGACGTAATATGGAATATTTTCGCCCGAGCATGTCTTCACTTTATAATCGAAGTTGTCATCATAAGAACTAATGGCAATAGGCTTGGGTGCTCGATACATCTCTGAGTAGTCAACCGGTGGCACAAGAGCATGGTTACGTGTCGCAGCGAGCAATCTCCAAAAAACCTCTTTGATTTGGGATACGGTACAATTCTCCATACCGTCACATGCACCATCTATCACCAACTGCAAGTCTTCATCCAACCCTCGATAAAAACAAGTAATCAGTTCATATTCGCTCAACCGATGATGTGGGCATTCGCTCTTGTAGAGCTCAAATCTCTCTAGAGCATCGCAGAACCTTTCTCCCTTCCGCTGAGTGAATTCAATTATCCGCTTCTTGAGCTCTTCATTTTCCCTAGGCGAAAGGAACCGATCAAGAAAGGCGTCTACCACGTCTTGCCAACTCCTCAGTGATCCCCCAGGCAAAGATCTCAACCATTCCTTGGGTTTCCCAGTAAGAGCACATGGAAACAACCAACGCAAGAGCTGATCATCATTCAAATCACGTGGTGGTAACAACCCAACATCACGCCGGTATTCTACCACGAATCGTAATGCATTCTCACAAGGCGAATCTCGGAAGGTAGCTATGCTATAGAGAATTTCATCAGTGACCTCATATAACCTAGCCTCCGGTTCAAGATAAATCGCCGGCTCTTTCCTTATCGCCTCATACCGGACTTTGAAAGCTTCGTTCAAGCAAACTTCTTCCATACCTGTCCAACAACAAAGCCTTCAACTAACTGTAAGTTTCCGTTAGTTTCGCAAAACTTTCACACAATTCAATCAAGAAAGAAATAAGGGGTGGGAAAGAGATGTTGGCTAAAAAAAACCAAAACAAAAACACCAACCAAAGGAGTTAAGTCCCCGGCAACGGCGCCAAATTGATGATGTCGTTTTTCACCAATTAAATTTGTTTAAAAGCCTAAGAACACTTATCACTACACAAACTAGAGTGCAATGGCAAGTTGTCCCCGAGTGTCGTTCTCTCGGGACCTAACTTGGCTTTGCTTGAGGTTTTGCTAGTAATTTCAGTCAACGAGTTCAAATGTTTATAGAATCGTTTCCTTTGAACAAAGCAACGAGAAATCAGATTGTTGTAATCAAGTTTGGAAAACGAATGGTGGTAGAAATCAAATACACATGCATGGGTTACGAATATGCTCACAAGTTCAGTGCGTAAAACCTTCGATCAAGTCTGCTAAGCAACTCGTCTAGGTAACTTTAAGACACACATCATAAAAGACCACTATCAATACTTTAGAGGTGCTTGTCACCAACACCATTTATCTAGCATGCTGCAAATCTCTAACATACAATCCTATAGCTTTCATTGACCAAGAGTTTGTCACTATACTCAATTCGAATATATTTTATAGGCAACTAATAATCATATGAAGGAATTTGCAGCAAGATTGAATCACAATCTCATGTAAGCATAAACATAACCCATAGCATGCATATTCTACATTCTACCACCAACACAAAAGATTTAGCTCCTCATATTCATCAACATAGACATCAATTCATATGAATAATAATCAGAATACATCATATCAAACTACAAGACAAGAGAGTGATACAAGTTACCACCAAAGCTGTCACTAATCGATGGGTATCAAAGAAAACCTCTCCGTAGATGATTACAAAGGATGAATTCCAATCAAAACCTTGAATCCCAAGCTAAAATACAATGTAATCTGAGTTTTCTCTGAGTTTTGGGGCTTAGGAGCTCTCCAAAACGAAGTTACAGTTCAAAAGATCTCCAAAAAATGACCAAAGATCAGATCTAAGAAGGAAAATCCGAAAACGTAACCGCTGCCAAGCGGACCGCTTGGAGAAGCCAAGCGGAGCGCTTGCAAGCGAAGCGCTTTGGCACTCCAAGCGCTTCGCTTGGCTTCTGTGCCAAAGCTCCTGGAAAATGAAGCGGAGCGCTTCACTATTCCAGGCGCTTAGCTTGGCTCCTGGGCAGATTTTTGTCTTCAAACTCAATCTTTTTGCCCTTGCATGGCCCTCGGGTGCCTTGGACTCATCCTTCTCGATGCTTATTGATACTCAAACACTTACGAACAAGCCACGGAGATTGGGGAACTTCAACGGGGCCATCTTTTCCATCAAAAAGGCTCGTTTTTAGCTCCAAAAACGCCGTTTCGTACCTAAGTGCCTGAAAATGCAGAAAACACAAAACGTGACACTATTCTACAAAACTAACCAAAAAACAAGGCTAGAAGATAGCAAAAGAAGGTAAAAAAACAAGATGAACGCGTCAAAAATACGTTCATCACTCATCATCACCTGTATCACATGTATTATTAGGCAAAGATTTAGTTTTAGAAGGATACATCAAAGGATATGGTGGTCTTGAATCCTTGCCACTCCGCAAAAGTATCTTTGCCTTTTCAAGTTCTTCCTCAATCCTAGAACTTTCACAATGTTCTTCTTTGCTTTCCAGATCAGCCTCAAGTCCCTCAATGAACTCCTCTTGACGGTTAAGATTTCTCTCATTTTGGAAAAATCAGAATTTCCCTCCCAGGTCCCAGGCGGACCGCTTGGCTCAGGCCAAGCGCTTCGCCTGGCTCCTGGAGCTTCTTTTTTTTCTCCTTCTTTCTCTCCTGGAATTTCAAGCCCTCCACTTGACTGCTCCAAGCGCTCAGCCTGGATTTCCAGTGAATTTGCTTCATGCATAAGACACTCGGGACCCCTTTCTTCACTCATTTTCTCTTCTAGTAACTCGAGCATGACCTCAGATTCTCCTAGAACTTCATACACACACTCCATTCTAGTATCAAATTCCTCTTGGTATTTACCCGCTACTTCGAGCACATTTCCCCAAACCTTCATTAGAGTGGATAACACCTCTTCTTCCTCTTCGGTGAAGCACTCCTCTTCACCTTGAGCTTGCGAGTCTTCCACCTCAAAGACGTAATATGGAATATTTTCGCCCGAGCATGTCTTCACTTTATAATCGAAGTTGTCATCATAAGAACTAATGGCAATAGGCTTGGGTGCTTGATACATCTCTGAGTAGTCAACCGGTGGCACAAGAGCATGGTTACGTGTCGCAACGAGCAATCTCCCAAAACCCTCTTTGATTTGGGATACGGTACAATTCTCCATACCGTCGCATGCACCATCTATCACCAACTGCAAGTCTTCATCCAATCCCCGATAAAACAAGTAATCAGTTCATATTCGCTCAACCGATGATGTGGGCATTCGCTCTTGTAGAGCTCAAATCTCTCTAGAGCATCGCAGAACCTTTCTCCCTTCCGCTGAGTGAATTCAATTATCCGCTTCTTGAGCTCTTCATTTTCCCTAAGAGAAAGGAACCAATCAAGAAAGGCGTCTACCACGTCTTGCCAACTCCTCAGTGATCCCCCAGGCAAAGATCTCAACCATTCCTTGGGTTTCCCAGTAAGAGCACATGGAAACAACCGACGCAAGAGCTGATCATCATTCAAATCACGTGGTGGTAACAACCCAACATCACGCCGGTATTCTACCACGAATCGTAATGCATTCTCGCAAGCCGAATCTCGGAAGGTAGCTATGCTATAGAGAATTTCATCAGTGACCTCATATAACCTAGCCTCCGGTTCAAGATAAATCGCCGGCTCTTTCCTTATCGCCTCATACCGGACTTTGAAAGCTTCGTTCAAGCAAACTTCTTCCATACCTGTCCAACAACAAAGCCTTCAACTAACTGTAAGTTTCCGTTAGTTACGCAAAACTTTCACACAATTCAATCAAGAAAGAAATAAGGGATGGGAAAGAGATGTTGGCTGAAAAACCAAAACAAAAACACCAACCAAAGGAGTTAAGTCCCCGGCAACGGCGCCAAATTGATGATGTCGTTTTTCATCAATTAAATTTGTTTAAAAGCCTAAGAACACTTATCACTACCAAACTAGAGTGCAATGGCAAGTTGTCCCCGAGTGTCGTTCTCTCGGGACCTAACGTGGTTTTGCTTGAGGTTTTTGCTAGTAATTTCAGTCAACGAGTTCAAATGTTTATAGAATCGTTTTTCTTTGAACAAAGCAACGAGAAATCAGATTGTTGTAATCAAGTTTGGAAAACGAATGGTGGTATAAATCAAATACACATGCATGGGTTACGAATATGCTCACAAGTTCAGTGCGTAAAACCTTCGATCAAGTCTGCTAAGCAACTCGTCTAGGTAACTTTCAAGACACACATCATAAAAGACCACTATCAATACTTTAGAGGTGCTTGTCACTAACACCATTTATCTAGCATGCTGCAAATCTCTAACATACAATCCTATAGCTTTCATTGACCAAGAGTTTGTCACTATACTCAATTCGAATATATTTTATAGGCAACTAAGAATCATATGAAGGAATTTGCAGCAAGATTGAATCACAATCTCATGTAAGCATAAACATAACCCATAGCATGCATATTCTACATTCTACCACCAACACAAAAGATTTAGCTACTCATATTCATCAACATAGACATCAATTCATATTTATAATAATCAGAATACATCATATCAAACTACAAGACAAGAGAGTGATACAAGTTACCACCAAAGCTGTCACTAATCGGTGGAAAGCAAAGAAAACCTCTCCGTAGATGATTACAAAGGATGAATTCCAATCAAAATCTTGAATCCCAAGCTAAAATACAATGTAATCTGAGTTTTCTCTGAGTTTTGGGGCTTAGGAGCTCCCCAAAACGAAGCTACAGTTCAAAAGATATCAAAAAAAATGACTGAAGATCAGATCTAAGAAGGAAAATCCGAAAACGTAACCGCTGCCAAGCGGACCGCTTGGAGAAGCCAAGCGGAGCGCTTGGCAAGCGAAGCGCTTTGGCACTCCAAGCGCTTCGATTTGCTTTTGTGCCAAAGCTCCTGGAAAATGAAGCGGAGCGCTTCACTATTCCAGGCGCTTAGCTTGGCTCCTGGGCAGATTTTTGTCTTCAAACTCAATCTTTTTGCCCTCGCGTGGCCCTCGGGTGCCTTGGACTCATCCTTCTCGATGCTTATTGATGCTCAAACACTTACGAACAAGCCACGGAGATTGGGGAACTTCAACGGGGCCATCTTTTCCATAAAAAAGGCTCGTTTTTAGCTCCAAAAATGCCGTTTCGTACCTAAGTGCCTGAAAATGCAGAAAACACAAAACGTGACACTATTCTACAAAACTAACCAAAAAACAAGGCTAGAAGATAGCAAAAGAAGGTAAAAAAGACAAGATGAACGCGTCAAAAATACGTTCATCAAACAGCAAACAATATCATATAATAGCCCAGTGTAATAATCAATTCAGGAAGTTCGGTGAATTAAGACAATCATGCATAGCATTTCAAACGTGCGATTAAACTTATGAAAGTAACATACGTGTAGGCATACATATGAAATAGGAACAAACAATAAGTACAGTAATATAGTAAGCATTTAACACATAACTTCCTTGTAGTTTTAGAAAACAGACAGTAACACTCACCTTAAATAGTGCGAGCAAGAACCACGGAAAGAACAGCAAATTACGGGATAACGGACGGATCACCTAAATAGAAAACGACTAGTTACTTACTAGAAGTTGAAACGGAAGTCTAAACGGAAATAAAAATAACAATCGAAGAAAAGGCGTCAAAGGTGGGGCTCGAACTCAGAACCTTAGGGCCCGTTTGGTTCGGAATAGGAAAAGGAAAAGGACCTTTTCCTAGGAAATCTGGTTCAACTTCGAAAATAGGAAAAGAAGTAGGAAATGTGTAACATTTCCTTGTTTGGTTTGTTAAAATTCACTAGGAAATCTGGTTCATCCATTTTAGCTATAAAAAATAATAAAAAAGGAAAAAGTAAATAGAACAATAGAACAGATATATTCTCCTTCTTCCATCCTTTGTCTCTCTCACAGAACACAGATCCAATCGATCAGTCCATCACCAATGTTTTTACGGAGTCTTTTCCACCACCAATTCACAGCTCCTGTAGGGATGTGGACGAGATCGGAAGCTATGGAGTCCAGATGGTCGCAGTGAGTTTGTGCCTCGACCCAGCCCGATTCGAACCCGTCGTCAATCACAAATTCATAGGTTTCACCGATGGCCGGGAGAGAGGAAGAAGACGAAGAAGCAGCTCCTGTATTCGACAAAGGCAACAGTAGTAGAGGAGTGAGGTGAGCCTGAAAATCATCGAACCATCTTCAACCTCAAATCAAACCTCAAAGATAAGAGAAATCTCCTCAACCCTCAATTCCCAATCCCATTGCCCCACAAATACACCCGCACTCTGCAAAACAAATCCCACTTTTCATACTTGACAGACAATCAAATTCCACACCCCCAAATATGGCGTCAACAGCTGCATCACCCGCATTCTGCGGCATTTCCAAGACCTCCACCGCCGCCAGAGCTTCTCTCTCCGCCCCCACCACCCGCTTCCTCGTCAAAACCCCACCACACAGCCTCGGTTTCTCCGCCACAGTCGCCAACCCCCTCTCCCACCACGTCGCCACCAAGCTCCGATCTCTGAGGTCGTCGAAACCAATCAGAGGGTTTAATGACCAGAAGTGATCGGCTTCATCGCCTTATAAGATTGGCACTTAATTTGGTAATTGGATTAGGATATGCAATGTCTACAGAGAAACTATGTTGATTCTGTATGTACGGTGAGGTAATTAATAGGTTGAAGGAGGACAAAATTGGAATGTAAAAATATAGAAAATTTTGCCAATTTCATTTTCCTGCCCATGGCATGGAAAACAAAGAGGAAAAGGGAGATGATTTTGTGCACAAAATGCCCAAAATCTATTTTCCGGTTGAGAAGGAGGAAAAGTCGGTCAGACCAATTAACCACATTTCTTTTTTCGTTTTCCTACTTACCAAACAAGGAAAAGGGCACTGTTTACCCAAAATTTTCCTTTTCCTCCCCAACCAAACGGGCCCTTAAGGTTGAACTAGCTAGCACTAAACCACCTAGACTAGTGATAAATTCAATTGAAATGCTGTGAAAAGAAGTTAATAACTAGTTAACTTCCAGAAAAGACATTTAAATTTCAGAAGTAATTTTAAAAATTGCAAACAAGTCCTCAGAGTTTCAGAAATCTCAAAACAGCCCTCTCAGTAGTTTTAGAAATTCAAAACGAGTCCCAACAGAATCTAAAATTACGAAAAAGCCCCTAGATTACTAATTGGAGTTTAGTCCTTTAATTGTCAAAGTCAAACAGAGCAATCCACAAAGTCCAGGGCTAGGTTTAAAGGTCACTAAGCCCAAAATATACGAAAGGGCAAAACGGTCAAATTAAGTCCTCAACTAATTGTACTAACAGTCCAAATTGCAGTCCGCAAATTCCAAATCGAGCTAGGTTTTAAAGTTAGAATGGACCACAAGGGCAAAACGGTCCAGGGGAAGAATCGTAAATTCAGTCCCGGGGCAGAAATGTCAATTCAGATTCAAAATCGAACTAATAATCTAAATCAGTAAAATCGTCCCAATATCAGGGGTAAATCGTCCAATAACATAAAACGAAAGGGCAATCAAACACCTCACCTCGAATCGGAAAATGGGAAGAGATGAACGTAGACGATGAAGCTGTGATGAATCAACAACGACGAATGCAACCAAAACGGGATTAAATCCCAAACAACGTGTTAGAATCCCAAATAGAAGAAAATGGAAAAGAAGATGATACGAACAAGACAGAAACAGAGCCTTACCGGTTTCAAAGGGGCAGAGACAAAACAAAGTGTTGTGATTGACGAACAAGACCGAACACAAAACAAACAGAACAGAGCTCAAACGGATCTGAGCAGAACAGAGTCGTAGATCTCGAACTGAACAGACGGATCGGAGTAGGGGACGGGTACGGACCGGTGGTGTCCGATTTGGATGATGGTGGCGGCCTGAGGTGGTTCGATGATGATGATGTTACTGCCGTGGTGATGATGAGATGCTTTGTTGATGATGATGACGATGGGAATGATGGAGTCGGGATGGTGATTGATGAAAAACGATGATGATGATGGTGATAGATCTTAAAAACGGTTGAAGGAGAGGGAAAAATGGAGATGGTGGCTGCGTGAAGGAGAGAGGAGGGGAAGAAATGAGGTAGGGTTGTGAATTGGGGTTTTTATATGGATCTATTTAGGGTTTAGAAATGGACCATGGGCTTGAAGAACTGGGCTTGTAGCTGAAATTGGATGGATTGGGTCCACAATGAGAATCCTAATCAGATTTTAAAGGTCCAAAATGTTTTACGAACTGATTTCTAATACGTAACTAAAGTCGTAGAAAAAGATCGAAAGTAATAAAATTAATTAATACTCAGAAAGTTAATTAAAATTAATTAATTAAGTAACAACAAATAATTAAAATAAATTACGAAAATACGGGTTATTACAATATCAGTCCTCAATTCTAAAGTTATTTGTTGAGATACAAGAACTCAAAAAGATGAAGGTTAACTTCAAATCTTATGCAAACGCAAGTAACACACTGACTGAACTACAAACTTATCTGAGAGACCCTTCTCAGAAAGAAGGATTGAGTGCAACTTATGAAGGTGATGAAGTGATTCTCTTGAGAAAAGACAAATCACCCTTGACCTTTGTTCGTGCCTCTGATAGTAGTAAACTAGAACTCTATCAGATTGGTCAATCCAAAGTTGCTAAAAAACCCAACACTACTCAAGTAGTTGAAAAGCCCGTTGTTGCTACTCAAAGTAAAAAGACTTCAAATGGGAAACATAATGCTGAAAAGCAGACTGTTAAGAAGGTTGCTGAAAAATAATCTGTCAAACAAGTTGCTGAAAAGCAATCTGTCAAGAACAAAGGCAAGATCACTGAAAAACGTAATCAGAAGTCATTTGCTGACAAACCTGAATCAAGTAAGGTTGCTGAGAAAAGAACTCAACGTTCTCCTAAAAGTGGACTTGGCTACAAGAATAAGCAAAATCAACTTGTCCATGAGTACAAGCAAAGTCAGCAAAGATACTTCAAGGATCAAAACAAATCCAAGCCTAAGTGTTCTAACAACACTCAGAATGCTAGGACTAGAAGGAATCTGGCTAGAAAAGAACTTATTGAAAAGTATGTTCAGCAGAGAGGAATCCCAAACAAGACACCACACCAGAAAGTGGATTTGAACAGTAATGTTCAAAAGTCATTTGGTTCCAAGCCAACTAGTTTCTCAACAAGTAGGAAACAAGTCAAGATTGAGAAAGTCAAGACTTGGGTTTCCACTGGACAATTTCTTGAACATGTTAATGAACATCCTATTCTGGATAATTAACTTGTTTGCTCTTGATTGTGCAGACTTCAACCACGGAGACAAATAATCCAATATGACATTTTGATAGTGGCTGGGGGAAGCACATGACATGCAACAGGAAGAACCTTATAAACTATAGACAATGGTCTAAAGGTCCAACAATAAGGTTTGCTGGTGGAGAACTTACCCCTACTAAAGGCTTTGGAGATGTAAAGATTGGTTGCATAACAATCAAAGGAGTTCTACATGTCAATAATCTCAAGTTTAATTTGTTTTGTATGAGTCAGTTTGCTGACAAAGGCTATTTCATAAACATCAAGAGTGATGAATGTAGACTTATTGACTTTGAAACTAAAACCACAATTCTTATTTCTAGAAGAACATGAAGTCTATACAATGTGGATTGGTCCTCAACAATCATTGAAAAATGTCTAGTTGCTGACCAAGGAGGCCTTGCTGGAAATGCATGGCTTTGGCACAAACGAACAAGTCACTTAAATTTCAAGACGCTGAATAAGCTATCTAAGAAAGAACTTGTAGTTGGACTGCCTAAGCTTATTTTCAAGAAGGATGGAGTTTGCTCAGCTTGTAAGCAAGAAAAACAAACAAAATCTTCGTTCAACTACAAAACCGTTGCAACTATTACACATGGACTTGTTTGAGTCATTAGCAACATGTATGCAGGAAAGAAGTATGGTCTAGTTGTTTGATAACAGTGGTTTTTACACTATCATTCGGTTCTTTTTCACCAATTTAGCTATCCTCTTGCATGCATTTTAGTGCATTTTGTTAGAATTGTGTCACGTTTCCATTTCTTTTGTTATTTTCAGGTTTTAGGTGAAAATCGCACTTTTGGATATGGATCAAGGCGAAACATTGAAGTTTTGGTGCAACGAGATCACCCGTGGTGTGTCAAGGACTATCGGGACATGTTTCCAGGCCAAATGACCGAGTTTCGGAGCTCAAAACCGTGCCCAAGGCCAAAAATCGAAGACTTCGAGGAAGAAGAGCACGAACAACTCTCTGCCCTGTAAGAAAATACGGTCAGAGTTACCCCTAGGGTACGCAGCGGAATTTCAAAAATTTTCTTAACATACAGGTTAATTGATCATGTATATGCCGTATATATTTAAACACGTCAATCAGAAGACTAACCTTACTTCCAAAGCAGCTTCCAAGTCTTCGTAATAATCCGGTGTATCTTCTCCTTCGTCGAAGTCGAAGATATCTGCAATACTCTGATTATCTATCAGAAAGAATGCTAGGATATTCTTTGTGTGGCCAAGAAGATGGGGCGGCGATTCCTCCGGTAGGTGGCGCGCGCATGGCTTAGATGAGGTGGGGGAGAGCTTTTGTTTTCTCTAAGAAAGGTAGACTAATTCTCTAAGAATTTGATTCTTCAACTGTGTGAAAATCTATTGAATCAACCATGATAAAAGCTCTCTAATAGTCTACTATATATAGTAGTCAATAGAAGCCTAAAGCATAAGCAATTAGACTTCATAAAGAAATAAGACTCTAATCTTATCGCACTAGGAAACCAATTTCAAGTCTAGATTCATTCCCAATTAAATTAAAACTCAATCAGGAAAATCTAACTTATCCCTTAGACTTCTAATGGGGGAAGGAGTCGAACTCCTTCCCCTAAACCATCTCGCACGCGCGCGCGCGTCCTAAGGGTGATAGGTGGGTCCCGATTTTGGGACCCACTTATAGTTCTAAGGCAATTCAAACTCCAAGTAGATTTTGCCCATGTGCATATGTTAATTCTAAATTAACATATCCTTTCAAATCAAACCTCTATTATATTTCTAAAATATAATCTTTAATTGTATTTACATAAAATACAATTAATTAGCCAATTCAATTAATAATTCCAAATCATTAATTGAGCCACTAAATATTATAATTAATTCCAAATTAATTATAATCCATCAATCACAATTAATTCCAAATTAATTGCGATTCCAAATTAATTGCGATTCCATCTTCAAGGATATTCGGATAAGCTGAATCACCACATAGTGTGACCCACAGGGCCTCATTGTATTAAGCAAGTCCTAGACTAGGCAAAATGGAATTCCTAGACGGTTCCATTTGCAATATTAATACATGAGGACGTTTGAGAGGTTTCTCAAAGCAAACCCTTTCGTTGCGAAGTCTGTTGCGCTCAACGCGGCGATGGTAACGTCCCTTCATCTGACTGACTCGAATGTATCTAGGATCGATGAAGTGTCTATCCCAATAATACATCCACGAGCGTCTTCAGTGAGTTGCATGGTGAATCCAATATCTATTATGACCATCATAATAATATTGATACGCTGGCCAGCGGTTTTACCAATCACAACTATGAACGATTATGAGCAGTGCTCTCCTGTGCTACACATGAGAGATGAATCCTTCACAGAATCACTTATCATCCCCATTTGTATGTAGCCATAATCCTGGATCGTGTCTTAGGTCAACTGCTTATTCAGAGCTGACATCAACGGGTCCACAAAGGATATGGGCAACAAATGTGATGATAAAGTCCTGTAAGTCCAAAGGACGACTGGCATCACTTTGACAACTTACCGGTTCCCATAGACACTTCGGTGTAGAGTATACATCGATGGGAGTGTCCGGTGGGCACTTCCATTGTTCGGTAATCGCCCATCGAACAACTATGCGTAGTTATGGGAACGTTTCTTGATTGTCCAACAATCCGTTCCGTGGCTGTGGGATCGGCTCACACTTGCTCCAACAAGTATAACCTCCACGCATACTAGTCTCAGATGGTTCATTCAGACCCCTACATCCAAGATGAACCTCGACTAGGGAGAGTTTAGGATAGATGATAACTCACATAACTCCCACTATCTGTGTGATCGGTCATCTATCCGAGGGGGCATGTTTAATATCAATACAGACAGGAATAGAGATATGACATGCTGCATGCATGGTGTAATATAAATATGAAAGCGATACTCAATAGTCAAACAACAAACATATATTATATTACGTTGACCTGTGTAATAGTACAAATATGCCCTTTATAAGGGCTGCATGCCCTTAATAAAGACTTTCTCTAGGACATATACACTATCAATCTCCCACTTGGACTAGAGCCAGTCACCTTTATGCCTAATACCCAGATTAGCATAATGTCTTAAGTGGACATCCACTGATAAGACCTTGGTGAAAGGATCTGCCACGTTGTCCGTGGTAGAGACACGTTCTATACTAACTTCTCCTCTATCAATAATCTCACGTATAACGTGATACTTTCTAAGTACATGTTTATTCTTGTTTGTAGATCTAGGCTCCTTGGCTTGAGCGACGGCGCCCGTATTGTCACAATAAATCGTTATTGGACTAGGAGCAGGAACAACCCTCAATTCCTTCAAGAACTCTGACATCCCGACAACTTGTTTCGATGCTTCTGATGCAGCAATGTACTCGGCTTCTGTGGATGAGTCAGCAATCGTGGCTTGCTTAGAACTCTGCCAACAGATAGCTCCTCCGTTCAATTTGAATACGTATCCTATCTGTGACTTAAAGTCATCAGGATCTGATTCAAATCCAGCGTCGACATAACCAGACGTCTTTAATTCTGGTTCTCCACCAAACACCAAGAACATCTCCTTAGTCCGTCGAAGGTACTTAAGATTGTTCTTTACAGCAGTCCAGTGAGGTACTCCTAGATTCTGTTGGTGTCGACAAGTGACACTAAGCGCATATGCCACATCGGGCCTTGTGCAATTCATTGCATACATTATAGACCCTACTGCCGAACCATAGGGCACACGACTCATTGCATTTCTTTCTTCATCAGTTTTAGGACTATTCTTAATTGATAAGACAATCTCATGCCTAGTTGGGAGAAAGCCTCTCTTTGAGTCGTCCATCTTATAACGCTTCAGTATTTGTCGATGTAGGTGGACTGTGTCAATCCTAACATCCTCTTGGATCTATCTCTATAGATCTTGATCCCTAGGATGTAGTTCGCTTCACCCAAGTCCTTCATTGAGAATGTACTTGATAACCAAACTTTAGTCTCTTCTAGCATAGAGACATTGTGTCCCATGATCAAAATGTCATCAACATAGATGATCATGAAAAAGACTCCCTTGTCGCTGTGCCTAGTGTAGACACAGGGATCTTCCTTGCCTCTGATGAAGTCAAACGATTTGACAGCTTCATCAAAGCGGATATTCCAGCTCCTAGACGCTTGCTTTAGCCTATAGGTGGATCTTTGTAATTTGCATACAACAGTCGGCCTGGTTTTACTAATAAAACCTTCCGGCTGTACCATATAGACCTCTTCCTCAAGGTTGCCATTGAGGAAGGCAGTCTTTACATCCATCTGCCCGATCTCATAATCATAGTAGGCAGCTATCGCAAGTAGAATTCGAATGGACTTCAATTTTGCTACCGGTGAAAAGGTTTCATCGTAATCGATGCCATACCTTTGCGTGTAGCCTTTCACCACAAATCTAGCCTTGTGCGTTTGTACCTTGCCATCGACATCTGTCTTTCGTTTAAATACCCATTTGCACCCAATAGGTCTAACCCTTTGGGGCAAGTCTACAAAGTTCCAAACTTGGTTCAGGTACATGGAGACCATTTCCAATTCCATGGCCTCTTGCCATTTGTCTGAGTCAATATCAATTATTGCCTCTTTGTAGGTCTCGGGATCTTCCCGATCTGATAAGCCGACATCAAGTTCACTGATGTCTTCTATCATAAGGCTTTGCTTCTGAGGTCCTTTTAGGATCCTCTTCGACCTACGGAGCTCGACTGGTTCTGGTGCTTTTCTTTTCTGGCTTCGTGTAACACGAACATCATCAGTGGGTACTGATGCAGCTGGTCGCGCCCCGCGACCCTGTTCCCTAGCGGGAGGCTGCTCTTGTGCAACCTTTTGCACAGGTTGGTTGACAACGGGTTCTATTGGTGTGGTTTCAACTGTTGATCTAATCACAGGACTCGCACTGACTATGACATGCCTAGCAAGTGTCATATCATTACCCTTGTCTGCTTCGAAAGCTCCCACTGAACTTGAGTCCAAAATTAGAAGATTTAGAGAACTCATGTTCGCGCGTGTCAAAGTCTTGAATTTCTTCAAGTTCTATCATGTCATCTAACCTCTCTTCTTCGAGGTATTCTGCTTCTAAAAACTTGACGTTTCTAGATACTATCACCTTGTGATCTTCTGCATGATAGAATTCATAGCCTCTCGTCTGACGAGGATAGCCTATGAAATATACTTTGACACCCTTGGCATCTAACTTATCAGTGAGCATCAGTTTGACTATCGCAGGACAGCCCCAAGGTCTAAGATAGCCCAGTGAGGGCTTCTTTCCCTTCCATAACTCATAAGGAGTTTTCTCCACTGATTTAGATGGTACACGGTTCAGAATGTAGATTGCAGTTTGTAGTGCATATCCCCATAGATATTTTGGAAGAGTCGAGAATCCAATCATTGATCTTACCATGTCTAACAGGGTTCGATTCCTTCTCTCAGACACACCATTCAATTGTGGTGTTCCAGGAGGGGTCCATTGCGATTGAATTCCATTTTCCTTCAAGTAGTCGATAAATTCTTCACTAAGGTATTCACCTCCTCGATCTGATCGAAGAGTGACTATCCTTAGGTTCAATTCATTCTCGATCTCATTCCTAAACTCCTTGAATATCCCAAAGGTCTCGGATTTATTCTTCATAACATAAATATATCCATACCTTGAGAAATCGTCAGTAAAGGTAACGAAGTAAGGATAACCTCCACGTGCTTGGACTTTAGAAGGTCCACATACATCGGTATGTATGAGCTCTAAGCAGCGAGTGGCACGAACACCTTGTCCAACAAAAGGTTTGTTCGTCATCTTACCCTTAACACATGATTCTCATGTACCATATGATTCAAAATCAAATGGTTCTAAGTAGTCCAACTTCCTTAGTCTTTGAATCCGTGTTTCATTGATGTGGCCTAGCCGACAATGCCATAGATAAGATGGATTATTCTTCCTACTTGAAGACGGTTGTTTGTTATGTATTTGAAACAAAGGTAGACTACTTTGCAAAATATATAAACCATTCACTAATCGAGTTTTTCCATAATACTGGTCATTTAACGAAAAATAACAAGTATTATTAGCCAAACGAAAGGAAAAGCCCAAATTGTCCAACAATGGAATGTAAATAATATTTCTGACAATGGATGGAACAAAATAAACGTTATCAAGTTCTAAATATTGTCCTGATGGAAAATCTATCTTGCAGCGTCCAACGCGTTTGGCTTCGACTGGATTTCCGTTCCCAACATGCAAGTCGATTTCACCTTGCTTGACTAGCCTGCGTTCAATGGGCCCCTGCACATTATTACAAATGTGCGAGCCATAGGCTGTATCTAATACCCAACCATTGGAGTCAAAAGTAGTCATGTTCATTTCAATAACAAACATACCTGAGCTAGAAGTCGGTGGCTTCTTAGCTTGATCTGCCCTCAGCTTAGGGCAATCTTTCTTCCAATGTCCTTTCTGCTCACAGAAAAGACATTTATCTGTGCGTACCGTTCCGCTTCTCTTGAACTTACTTTTCTGGTTCAGACGCTTAGGCTTATCACTCGAAGTGTTAGCCTTGGCTCCCGACTTTCCCTTACCCTTAGCACCTTTGTTTCTCGGGTTTGGGTTAGACGGTTGCCCAACAAACATGATCGACTTTTCCTTCTTAGGAAGAGTTTGATCATATGTCTTCATCAGATTATGGAGTTCGGGCAGTGTTACGTCCTTCGCATTCATCGTGTAGTTAATGATGAACTGCGTATACGAACTCGGCAATGATTGAAGGACAAAGATCACCATGATCTTATTCTCATCTTGAGAACATGTTCAGACATGTTCCCTCCTTCATTGAGCTTGCATCTGTGTATCTCTTTGATCAAATCAAATTCAACACTTCTTGCTGTCGTCTTAAAGAGAGACTCAAGATGCTTCAACATCTCATACGGCAACATGCTATCATGTTGTCTCTGCAGCTCATTGCTCATCGCCGCCAGCATAATACACTGCGCGGATCTAGCATCCTCATGATGCTTATCAGACTTTGCCTTGTTGGCTTGATTCCAAATCAACAACTTGATCGGCAGTCTTATTCTCGGGACACACGGGATTAGCCTCGTCCAAGACGTACTCAATCCTTTCGTACCTCAGCACCAAACATATATTCCTGATCCAATCTAGGAAGTTTGGTCTGGTCAAAATTTGCTTCTCTAAGACAGCACGGAGCGAGATACTCGCCATTTCGGTTTTCCAGGAGAAATAATATAGAACGAAAATAATAAATCAACTATTGAAATATTATTTCTAAATACACAGTCAACATAACTAAACAACAAGGTCCTTTAGCTGTTTAGCTCCCACTATTTTCACATATGCTTGCCCCCAAAACAAACATACGGGTAATGTCCAACAAGTTACCGTAGTGGCCAAGATCCAAATCCATACTATGCTATACTCCAACGGGGGCTGGTCGCATAGCATAATATGACCGGTAGGACTATCCAATTGCGTCACGCAACTCTTGGTTGTTAAATCTAATTTAACCCGATGCTCTACATATTGTACATATCGAGGTCGCTAGATACAATATGCATTAAGTCATAACCATAGGCTTACTCTAATCTGACGATCACTGCGAGTCTGTAAGACGAGGTCGCCAATACAAGAAAACACAATGAAAGTTCAGAATTAAAGCACCCTATGGAAAGCATCTCAGAAATACATACATATATATATTTCTGTACTTATATTGGTTGGGGCTTGTCACTTGAGGGTTGTATCAGTCATCTACAAACAAATAAGGGCGCCGCCTACCCATCATGCATGAACGGTCTACACGTAATGGATGCCGCCTATCCATTCTAGTTCTAAACGCGGTCAAGCACATAATGGGCGCCGCCTACCCATACATAACATATGCGGTCCGACAAATAAGAGGACGCCGCCTACCCTCGCATGCATAGCGGTCGAACGGAAAGTAAAATACGTGGTATTTAAACATGCATTGTCAAACAATAGCATATCGAGCAAACAAAACAAGTAGTAGCCTATGTGGATGCCAAATGACTTCATAATTTCATTATGAAAATTATAATCCCATAATTCAAATTTCCATGAAATAATTGAAAAATTGGACTAGATTGAAAAATCTAAAATTCTATTGACCAAGTAGCAATTTTCGAAAAGCCGAAGGACTTAATTGTAATTTTTGAAACCTTGGAGGTGTTAAATCTAAAATTCAAAAGTAGAAGGACTAATTTGCAATAAACAATAAATTGGTAAATTACAAATAAGCCCTTTAACTTTATACTAATTAAATTTAACCCCTCTAGTTAAAAACAATTACAATTAAATCATATTTATATTCCAAATATAAAATTCAATCCTCAAAATTTTCAAAAATTCAATTTTGGGCCCAACCCGAAAATATATATATATATATTAAAATATGGGACGGGACCTAGTCCCGTCCCCTACTGTGACTGCGGCCGTGGGCGCCCGGCGCCTGCGGCTGCAGGCGCGGGGCTCCGGCGCGCGCCGCCTGCGTCACGCAGGCGGCGACCGCCTGCGTCGCGCAGGCGGCCGGTCAATTTATATATATATTTAAATTTTTTTAAAAAATAAATATAAATTCTAAATTTATACAAAAAACAAAACTTTTGAAAATCGAATTAATCATAGAATCAATTGCATCCACATAAACTACAAAATCATACAACATATATACGTATATACGTAATCAATTAACCTAGCTCTGATACCACTGTAAGAAAATACGGTCAGAGTTACCCCTAGGGTACGCAGCGGAATTTCAAAAAAATTCTTAACATACAGGTTAATTGATTATGTATATGTCGTATATATTTAAACACGTTAGTTAGAAGACTAACCTTACTTCCAAAGAAGCTTCCAAGTCTTCGTAATAATCCGGTGTATCTTCTCCTTCGTCGAAGTCGAAGATATCTGCAATACTCTGATTATCTATCAGAAAGAATGCTAGGATATTCTTTGTGTGGCCAAGAAGATGGGGCGGCGATTCCTCTGGTAGGTGGCGCGCGCGTGGCTTAGGTGAGGTGGGGGAGAGCTTTTGTTTTCTCTAAGGAAGGTAGACTAATTCTCTAAAAATTTGATTCTTCAACTGTGTGAAAATCTATTGAATCAACCATGATAAAAGCTATTTAATAGTCTACTATATATAGTAGTCAATAGAAGCCTAAAGCATAAGCAATTAGACTTCATAAAGGAATAAGAATCTAATTCTTATCGCACTAGGAAACCAATTTCAAGTCTAGATTCATTCTCAATTAAATTAAAACTCAATCAGAAAAATCTAACTTATCCTTTAGACTTCTAATGGAGGAAGGAGTCGAACTCCTTCCCCTACTCCATCTTGCGTGCGCGCGCGTGTCCTAAGGGTGATAGGTGGGTCCCGATTTTGGGACCCACTTATAGTTCTAAGGCAATTCAAACTCCAAGTAGATTTTGCCCATGTGCATATGTTAATTCTAAATTAACATATCCTTTCAAATCAAACCTCTATTATATTTCTAAAATATAATCTTTAATTGTATTTACATAAAATACAATTAATTAGCCAATTCAATTAATAATTCCAAATCATTAATTGAGCCACTAAATATTATAATTAATTCTAAATTAATTATAACCATCAATCACAATTAATTCCAAATTAATTGCGATTTCATCTTCAAGGATATTCGGATAAGCTGAATCACCACATAGTGTGACTCACAGGGCCTCATTGTATTAAGCAAGTCCTAGACTAGGAAAAATGGAATTCCTAGACGGTTCCATTTGCAATATTAATACATGAGGACGTTTGAGAGGTTTCTCAAAGCAAACCCTTTCGTTGCGAAGTCTGTTGCGCTCAACGCGGCGATGGTAACGTCCCTTCATCTGACTGACTCGAATGTATCTAGGATCGATGAAGTGTCTATCCCAATAATACATCCACGAGCGTCTTCAGTGAGTTGCATGGTGAATCCAATATCTATTATGACCATCATAATAATATTGATACGCTGGCCAGCGGTTTTACCAATCACAACTATGAACGATTATGAGCAGTGCTCTCCTGTGCTACACATGAGAGATGAATCCTTCACAGAATCACTTATCATCTCCATTTGTATGTAGCCATAATCCTGGATCGTGTCTTAGGTCAACTGCTTATTCAGAGCTGACATCGACGGGTCCACCAAGGATATGGGGCAACAAATGTGATGATAAAGTCCTGTAAGTCCAAAGGACGACTGGCATCACTTCGACAACTTACCGGTTCCCATAGACACTTCGGTGTAGAGTATACATCGATGGGAGTGTCCGGTGGGTACTTCCATTGTTCGGTAATCATCCTTCGAACAACTATGCGCAGTTATGAGAACGTTTCTTGATTGTCCAACAATCTGTTCCGTGGCCGTGGGATCGGCTCACACTTGCTCCAACAAGTATAACCTCCACGCATACTAGTCTCAGCTGGTTCATTCAGACCCCTACATCCGAGATGAACGTCGACTAGGGAGAGTTTGGGATAGATGATAACTCACATAGCTCCCACTATCTGTGTGATCGGTCATCTATCCGAGAGGACATGTTTAATATCAATACAAACAGGAATAGAGATATGACATGCTGCATGCCTGGTGTAATATAAATATGAAAGCGATACTCAATAGTCAAACAACAAACATATATTATATTACGTTGACCTGTGTAATAGTACATATATGCCCTTTATAAGGGCTGCATGCCCTTAATAAAGACTGTCTCTAGGACATATACACTATCATGCCCGTGCCAGGCGCACCGCCTGGGAAGTTCCGACAGCTACTATATATATTTTGTAAAGTTGTGAATTTTCATATCTTATATCATAATTTTGTAGACATAAACCCTAGAGCTTGTTCTGTGTATTTTTTCTCTTAGAACTACTTTATCTTAGCAATTTGGAGCACCAAGGTAGAGATTCGGACATCTTTTGATCTCACCTTGCTAGGAACTTGTGAGTTTAGCAATTCACCGGAGATTGACAACCCTCGGTGGTAACTTTGTATCTCACCTTTTTCATACTCTATTTTTCAATTCAATTATGTTTTCATCTATGATTGCTTGTGTTGAATTCGATTTTGATATGAGTAGCTAAGTTTCTAGTATGTGATAGTATGTAAATTCGTAGCTAGGGTTCATATTGTGCATGATTGAGTTTCTGAGTCTTTTACTTGTATAATTGTTTTAATTCGATTCTTTGATCCGACTAAGCCAATATCTTCGTAAAAAAGTGTTAGAAACACTAGGACAATTCAAGATCATCGATTCAATAATTATAATTATCAAGTATTGCTTGAACTAAGCCTGACAACCTTAGTCAAGTATTAGTATAGATAGGAAGCTTTCAAAATACAC
>CM051458.1:38041771-38268681 GCA_028274465.1 Plantago ovata
AGCCTGACAACCTTAGCAAGTATTAGTAATAGATAGGAAGCTTTCAAAATAACAGTCTACAAATCTGTATTTGGTGTTTTGTTAATTCGAATTACTTTTAAAGCAGTACGAGTGCACTTTCATGCATAATTAGAATCCGATGCTTAGAATGAGCATACTAATCACCAGCTCGCATCATTATTGTGATTAAGCTAAGTTGAATTTTGTTTTCTGAATTTATATAGTAGTTATTGTAGTTAAAACTAGTTAAGTCCCTAGAGATCGACAACTCGAGGCCATCTTACCTCTGCACTACGTTTGTTTTGTGTATTGTGAGTTGCCCTTTGGCTTTCAAGCAATTTATTGATTGTTCGAGTCTGACAATCTCGTTCATCATCGTTGTGGATGAATACTCAAGATTCACTTGTTTATTTTCATCAAGCAAAAATCTGAAACAAGGAATGAAATACCTAACTTGCTGAACAATCTTGAAGTCATGAAAATGACAAGGTTCAAATCATTCGAACTAGACATGGTACTGAGTTTGTTAACCAGTACATAACTGATCGAGTACTGCACTTAAAAGGCATACACAGTTATCTTCAGTCAGAACACCACAACAAACGGTTTGCTGAAAGAAAGAATAGAACCCTTAAGGAAGCAGCAAGGACTATGCTTGCTGACACTGAAATAAGTGAATCTATTGGGTTGAGCTGTCAACACAGCTTGCTACACTCAGAATAGATGTTTGATCAACAAGGAATACAATAGAACTCCAATGAATTATTCGTTGGAAGACCTCCTAACATCACACATCTGAGAGTGTTTGGTTGTAGTGTTTTAATTTGTTCTTAACAATGGTAGAGAATACCTAAGAACATTCAACCAAAGGCAGACGAGGCAATATTTATTGGTTACTCCTTACACAACAAAGCTTACAGAATTTACAACAAAAAGGCACAAAAAAGATTGAAAAATCAGTGCATGTTGTATTCCATGAAAAGAAGCAAGGAGTTCCTACTGAGCAAGAAGTCTCAGAATGTATGAAGAAACTAATCATACATGAACAGAAAATGAGAGAAAGAGCTGAAAAGCCAAAATTGTTGAACTAAATGATGAGTCTGGCGATGAAAGGCCTAGGCCAAGTAATGACATGATGAATGTAGTTCATGATAAGGAATTCCCAGCAAGAAACTCAGTTGCCCCTGAAGTTGATGAAAATACGCTACCACATGTGCCTACTGTAGAGTCTCCAGAGTCCAATAACATTGAACAAGTGATTGCTGATGAACCAACTCCAGTAGCGACACAACCAGAAACCAGTAGTACTGAACAAGTACATGCTGAAGAGTCACGTGCTGAAATACACACATGTCCTGATCCGAAAAGCAAAAAGCTTGTTGCTAAGTGGATTAGAGATCATCCCTCTAAGGATATAATTGGTGATTTGGACAAACACCAAGTGACTAGATCAAAAATCTCTACTAATAAAGAAGTTGCTGAAGAAGCAATTTTAATTGAAGTAGAAGCTTTGTTCTCTTGTTCATCTCCAAAATTGAATCAAAGACTATTGAAGAAGCACTGAAACATCATGAATGGGTTTCAACAATGCAAGAATAATTGGACCAATTTGAGAGAAACAAAGTCTGGAAACTTGTACCCCTTGCTGAAGGAATAAAGTAATAGGTACAAAATGCGTTTTCAGAACAAGCTGAGCGAATATGGGAAAGTAACAAGGAAAAAAGCAAGATTAGTTGCTCAGGTTATTGCCAGACTGAAGGACTAGACTTTGATGAGTGTTATGCTCCATTTGCTAGATTGGATGCAATTAGGATCTTTCTTGGCTTTGCTGCTCACAATGACTTCATTGTTTACCAAATGGATGTAAAAGTGCATTCCTGAATGGTGAACTTGCTGAAGATCTACTTGGAACAACCTCCAGGATTTGAAGTTCCATCAGAAACCAAGATGGTATACAATTAAGCTTCACAAAGTTGTGTATGGTCTAAAGCAAACACCTAGAGCATGGTATGACACACTTTCTAAGTTCTTGTTGGAAAATGGTTTTAAGAAAGATGAGGTTGATAAACCTTGTTCACTTTGAATTAAGATGGAAAACTTCCCTTAGTCTAGATTTATGTGGATGACATAATTTTTGGTTCTAAGGACAAACAACTTTGTGAAGACTTCTCTAAACTCATGACAAATAAGTTTGAAATGAGTATGATGGAAAAATTGAATTATTTCCTAGGGTTGCAAGTCAAACAAATCAATGATGGAATATTTATAAGTCAATCAAAGTATGCAAAGATGCTCACAAAGTTCAGGATCAAAGATGATGAAAAACCTAAAAAGATCCCCATGAGAATGAGCTATACTGAATCTGATAAGAGTGTTGATGAACACATGTATAGAAAACTCATTGGATCCTTGCTGTATTTAACAACAAGTAGACTGACATTCAGTATGCAGTTTGTGTATGTGCTAGATTCCAATCTGATCCCAGGGAAACACATTACAAAAAGGCACTAAAACACTGAAATATGTCAAAGCACAGTCAATGTTGGATTATGATATCTAAAAGATTCTGGATTGCAACTAGTAGGTTATTTTGATGTTGATCATGCTGGATAATATTAACTCTTGATAGAAAAAGTACTTCAGGAACCTGTCAGTTTCTAGGTACTAGATTAATATCATGGTTCAACAAGAAACAAACTTGCGTTGCTAATTCCTCCACAGAATCTGAATACATTGTGGTTGGTTGTTACACTGCTCAAATCCTATGGATTCAGCAACAACTAAGGGATTATGGTATCTCTGAAAAGAAGACTCCAATCTTCTGTGATAATACAAGTGCTATTGCTATTACGCAAAATACAAAGTTCCACTCAAGAACAAAGCACATTGATATTAGACATCACTTCGTCAGAGATCATGCTGAAAAAGGAGACATTGAGGTTGTCAAGGTAGGTACTGAAGATCAGCTTGCTGACATCTTTACCAAACCATTGCCAGACAATAGGTTTTACAATGTTGTGGTATAACCTTGGATTAACTGAACTACATCAATAAGAAAGGATTAACTTCTTGATTGCTGAAACGGGTATTTAGCAAATCAAGATGTGTTTACTAAATATTATTCAGAATAGTAATCCTTTACAAGTATTTCAGTACACATTATTATGGATCTCCACCATAAGTGTGTAAGCTAGTTACAGAGTGTTTGCTGAAACAGACATTTATCAAAAGGTCCTTTAATAAGATTTTAGATTTAATTTAATTATTGTATAGTTAATTTCAGCGCAAAATAAAATTATCAACTAGTTTCAACGGTTAATATGAGCAAAAATATAAAATTAACATTTAGTTTCAACTAGTTTCAATTATTGAAACTAGCTTCCGGATGTTAAAGTAGTAATTAATTAAATCCAACTGAGCGAGATTTTGAAGTCCATTAGTGCATGCGGATTTCAAAAAAGAAAATCTTCTTTAAATATAGCCGAGCAAGATTTCGAAGTCCATGAATTAAATAAAATGAACTTATTTGCAAGAGTTGTTGCGATGTGGATCTTTTCATAAGAGTTGTTCTTAGTTGACATATATATATGTGTGTGTGTATGTATTTTTCCCTATCCCATATCTAAAATATAATTTTATAAATAATTTTTTCGGTACGATTTGAGATTAATACAAGACAAGATAAAATGAGATATTAGAAAAGTTAAGATTTAAAAATGGAAAGGATGTAATGAGATTAAGGGAGTTAATAAGAGCTCCTGCATTGGTGTCCATGGAGGAGCCGACATGGGTTATTGAGACACCGCGGCATGCAGCTGCATTGGAGGAGAGACGTCGTGGCATCAGCCACGACATCTGTGAAAATCTCACACCGCGTCGTCTCACGATGTGGTGTGAGATTTTCACGGTTTTAGCAAGTGGCTGCCACTTGGCAGGCCCAGAATGGTTCTATTTTTTTAATTTTTTTTGTTTTTCTTTTATATTTTTTAACCTTTCCTCCAACTGACTAAAACGACTATAACTTGAAAAATAAAATGAAAAAATAAATAAAAATCACCAACGGCTCTATTTTTTCGAGATCTATAAATAGAGACCAGTCTTGGCTATGTTTGGAGCACCCCATCTCCAGCTCCCATTTCTCTCTTAATTAAACTCAAAACACACTATTAACATCAAAACCCCCCCTTAACCCTTCATTTTTTATCTGGCGAGATGGAGTTCAACGGTCATCTTTACACTCGTGAAACGCTCGAATTTATGAAAGAGCATGAGAAAGAGTTGTACGCAGAGCTGATGGCCCATCTTCGCAAACCGTTGAGTTCACCGAGTGTCGTTCGCCCTTTGTTTCAAACCGAGCCCGAAGAGCCAAACACCCAAAATTTTCCATCTCCTCAGTCTCAGGCACCGAGAATGTTCTCCCAAACTGCCGAGTGGGTTGCAGAGACGCAGCCCGAAAATCAGCCAAAGCCAACGGGTCGTAACTAAAAAGGGAAGGAGGCCGCCACTACTGATGCGACAAACGCCAAGGATCCACCACGGAACGTGCAATGGACCGTGAAGGAGGATTTGGTTCTCCTTCGTTGCTACATGGATGTTTCAACGGATCCTATCGTCGGTACGAACCAGAGGTATGCCACTTTATACAAAAAGGTTCACGAGAAGTATGAGCAGGCTAGGGCGGACGGGTTGTACCCCGGACTTATTAGCCGCTCTCCAGATTCAATGCGCAAAAGAGTCGAACGTATCAAGAAGGAAATTAACAATTGGCTTGGCTGTTATGAGAGGGTATGACTGCAGTTGGCCAGCGTAGTGGATTCAACATCGATGACGTGATCAACAGGGCTCAGGAATTTCACAAGGAAAACCCGCAGTACCACACTGGTTTGCACTGTTTAAACAGTTGGATGTTTTGAAAAATTATGCGGGGTATGAAACGTACTTGAATTGGGAGACTCACTTGAAGAAGAAGCACGATCCAATCAATGTCACTGTGGATGTTGCTGTAGATGGGGATGAACGAATGGAGTCAACATGAGGTGGCAGTAGTGGGACGAAGAGATACCACTTGGTTGACGACAGTGTCTCAAGTCCGAAACGCCCGATGGGTCGGAAATCTGCGAAAAAGATGGCACAAGGTGGAAGTTCTTGCAACTCCGCAATGGAGACAATAGGCGATCGATGGGTGCAATTCAACGGTAATTATCCCAATCTCTTGAGTATGAAAGATAGAGGATTGAGTGGGACAAGGAAGCTCATAATAGCAGGCTCTCCTTTGAAAGGGAGAAGGAGGAAAGGAAGGAGGCTAGGAAACTGAAGGACCAGTACTTGAAAGAGGAGAAGCTAAAGAATGAACGAATGACATTCTTGATGGATCTGTTGCCTCACTACTAGAAGTTTAATGCCGAGCAGAGAGCAGTGGCTGATGCACTCAGATCTGAATTGTTTCCGAACAATTGAAGGGTGGAACTTGTTTAAGTGTGTTTGTTACGTGTGTAAGTGTGCCTGTTTAGTCGTTTTAGTGTGGCTTGTTTGTATTTTAATTTTTGCAGTTTGTTTGTATTTTACATTCCTAAGTGTGACTTGTTTGTATTTTCATTCCCATGTGTCCGTTGTAATGAAATGAATTTGCTTTGAATTTGAATTTATCAGGAATAAAAACTTTGCTTTGTCAAGAAACTTTTTTATTTGCTTTGTCAGGAATTATAACTTTACTTTGTCAGGAATCATAACTTTACTTTGTCAGATATCATGAATTTGAATATTTCAGGAATTATAACACTACTTGAGGCATCCAATGCAATCCGGCTCATCCATGACTAAGAATCTTATCTTATCTTCTGACTCAGCAATGACTAAGAATCTTATCTTATCTTAAAAAATCTTATCACATCTGTTAGGAAACTTGTAATTTTGATGAGCATTTAACCATGCTAAATTAAGGAAAGTCCAGTAACTAGTACTCTTAAGGTCCATAGAATTTTAGAATTTTAAGGACATTTTAAACGATGAACGTTTGCTGAAAGACTTAGTGTAGGTACTAGTTAGGTGCTTTAGTTTTTTGATGATGTACTTTGTTTTTACAAATGAACTATTGAAGTACTAGAACCGCTCAGAAACTTGAAGATTCGAAGACTGAAGACTTAGAAGAATTTTGAGAAAGGTATCTACAAAGGCACATGTTGCTCAGAAAGTGAAATTTTCAGCAACAGCTCGCATAAGTGAAAATCTATATGACAGAGTAGGTTGTGCTTGCTGAAACTGAGACTGACCACTTGCTGAAAAACATATGTGACCTCCTTGCTGAAGAGTACTTGCATTTCGGCTCCAACTTTCACATTTGAATTTGATTCAAATGAACATTAAATGCAAAGTAGGCACGCGAAGAACATGAAGACTAGAAGACAAATGAAGGACGCTGCTGAAAGCACAAAAGCAAGATAGTGACATCTTAAGGTGCAAAGCCTTAGAATATGAAATTCAAACAGATCCCTTGAGACACTATAAATAGAGGTCATCCGGCAAAGAGTAGAAGTGTGTCAACAACGTGATCAAACTCTCACTTGTGCTTAAACACTCAAAATCTTCTATACTCTTTACTGCCTATTGATCCGTTCCAAGACTTAAGCTTGAAACAAAAGCTACTTGTGAAGAAGTAGAAAATTCACGGCTAAGAAATTAGTTAAGTGTTCTTTCTTTCGAACAAGAACAAGTGTTGACATCAGAAACAGAAACAACTTAACTGGCTTACTGAAAAAGTATTACAAGTTGTATTTGTTTAGATAACTTGTTATAGCTGAAACGTTATACTCAAGTCATCTCATCCCAAACCTCTCTAACTGATAAACAACCTTTTTCAGGCGTGAAATTCAGGGGGAATTAATCAAGCATTGTGTTGCTGATTATAAGTCCCAAGTTTGGTGGAGAACAAGGTTACAGTTCTCTAGTTAGGTTGGAAACGAAGTAAGAGTGCTTTGGTTTCTGAAGAATCATTAGTGATAGGATTTGTAAGGAACCTCATATCTTATCTTAGTGGATTCAGTCCTAGAAAGGACAAAGTGGATTAGTTGAGAGATTACGCCACTCTCAGATACCACTATAAAAGTGTTTGTATGATTTACTTTACTGCATTTAGTTTTCAACAAGCTACACTTTTGTACACTGTCACTCTGCTCACTTGCTGAAACTAGCACTCTCTGAAAAGCACTTATGTATAAAGTCTTCCGCACTCTGTTTTTAAAGTACCAGTAAACTCGTTACTGAAAAGTAACAAGTACTTACTGAGAAAGTAATAAGCACTTGTTGAGAAAGTTTTAAACGACGAAAAGTTTGAAAAGACTATTCACCCCCTAGTCTTTTCTTGTTGTTTAAAGGGACCAACAAGTGGTATCAGAGCTCTGGAGGTTCTTTAACCTTCAGCACTGAACCTAGATCCCCTTAGGTGCTTTCCGTAAATCACTTTCACTTGATCAGTTTGGTAGTCTTTTGCTGACAGGATGTCGCTAGGAGACGATCCCTTGCTGAAGCTGGAAAATTATGAAAAATTGTGAAACAACATGATGCTACATCTTGAGGCCATTAGTGATGAAATGGTTACTGTCATAAATGATGGACCTATCAAGATCACTAAACTTCAGAGAAGCTTTCCTCACAAAACCACAGATACTGCTGGAAAGGAAACTATCTTAGGAGAACAGGTTGATACCGCCGTTCCAAAACCAAGAGAGGAATGGACTTCCGACGAAGCCAAAAGATGCCGTCTTGATGGCCAAGCAAGAACATCATTATTCGATCTACTCCAGATGCTATACAGTGCAAACTGTGGGTGCCAAAACTGCTAAGGATGTTTGGAAATGGTTCAAGATCTTTGTGCTGGATCTGACAAAACCAAGGAAAACAAACTCGAAGTGCTAAAGTTAAAATTCCAAAACTTTAAACAAGGTACAAATGAGTCACTGGAAGACTTGGATTTCAGATTCACAACTCTAGTGAGTGAGATGGCTACCTTAGGAGTTTGAAACTTCTATTCAGATTCTGAAAAGGTGAAAACCATTATTAGAAGTATGAACCAAGAATGGATCCATACTCAGAACTTCTATTACAATCAAGGAATGCCAAATATCACTCCTACTGAGTTGTTCTTGTAAGAAAATACGGTCAGAGTTACCCCTAGGGTACGCAGTGGAATTTCAAAATTTTTCTTAACATACAGGTTAATTGATTATGTATATGCCGTATATATGTAAACACGTCAATTAGAAGACTAACCTTACTTCCAAAGCAGCTTCCAAGTCTTCGTAATAATCTGGTGTATCTTCTCCTTCACCGAAGTCGAAGATATCTGCAATACTCTGATTATCTGCAAGACAATAAGAGTTAGTTTCCAGCTCCTAGAACCTCAACCTTGGTATCCACGGATGAACAGTCTATCGGAAGAATGCTAGGATATTCTTTGTGTGACCAAGAAGACGGGACGGCGGTTTTCCTCCGGCGAGGGTGGCGCGCGCGTGGGGCTTATAGAGGAGGGGAGAGTTTTTATTTTCTCTAAGAAAACTGGGTATTCAACTGTGTGAATGTCTATTGAACTGTGTGAAAAACTCTCTAATAGTCTACTATATATAGTAGTCAATAGAAGCCTAAAGCATAAGTAATTAAACTTCGTAAAGGAATAAGAATCTAATTCTTATCGCACTAGGAAACCAATATCAAGTCTAGATTCATTCCCAATCAAATTAAAACTCAATTAGGAAAATCTAACTTATCCCTTGGACTTCTAATACAGGAAGGAGTCGAACTCCTTCCCCTATCCCATCTACGCGCGCGCACGCTCTCCCAGGGGTAATAGGTGGATCCCGATTTTGGGACCCAGTTATAGTTCTAAGGCAATTCAAACTCCAAGTAGATTTTGCCCAAGTGCATATGTTAATTCTAAATTAACATATCCTTTCATATCAAACCTCTATTATATTTCTAAAATTTAATCTTTAATTGTATTTGCATAAAATACAATTAACTAGCCAATTCAATTAATAATTCCAAATCATTAATTGAGCCACTCAATATTATAATTAATTCCAAATCAATTATAATCCATCAATCACAATTAATTCCAAAGTAATTGCGATTCCATCTTCAAGGATATTCTGATAAGCTGAATCACCACATAGTGTGACCCATAGGGCCTCACTGTATTAAGCAAGTCCCAGACTAGGCAAAATGGAATTCCTACACGGTTCCATTTGCAATATTAATACATGAGGACGTTTGAGAGGTTTCTAAAAAGCAAACCCTTTCGTTGCGAAGTCTGTTGCGCTCAACGCGGTGATGGTAACGTCCCTTCATCTGACTGACTCGAATGCACTGGCCAGTGACTTTACCAACACAACTATGAAGACTATGAGCAGTACTCTCCTGTGCTACACTTGAGAGATGAATCCTTCACAGAATCACTTATCATCCCCATTTGTGTGTAGCCATAATCCTGGATCGTGTCTTAGGTCAACTGCTTATTCAGAGCTGACATCGACGGGTCCACCAAGGATATGGGGCAACAAATGTGATGATAAAGTCCTGTAAGTCCAAAGGACGACTGGCATCACTTCGACAACTTACCGGTTCCCATAGACACTTCGGTGTAGAGTATACATCGATGGGAGTGTCCGGTGGGTACTTCCATTGTTCGATAATCCTTCTTCGAACAACTATGCACAGTTATGGGTGTAAGAAAATATGGTCAGAGTTACCCCTAGGGTATGCAGCGGAATTTCAAAAAATTTCTTAACATACAGGTTAATTGATTATGCATATGTCGTATATATATAAACACGTCGATTAGAAGACTAACCTTACTTCCAAAGCAGCTTCCAAGTCTTCTTAATACTCCGGTGTATCTTCTCCTTCGTTGAAGTCGAAGATATCTACAATACTCTGTATATCTGCAAGACAATAAGAGTTAGTTTCCAGCTCCTAGAACCTCAACCTTGGTATCCACAGATGAACAACCTATCGGAAGAATGCTAGGATATTCTTTGTGTGACCAAGAAGACGGGGCGGCGATTCCTCCGTTGAGGTGGCGCGCGCGGGTGGCTTAAGAGGAGGGGAGAGCTTTTTATTTTCTCTAAGAAAACTGGGTATTCAACTGTGTGAATGTCTATGTCTGAAACTGTGTGTGTATAAAAAGCTCTCTAATAGTCCACTATATATAGTAGTCTATAGAAGCCTAAAGCATAAGCAATTAGACTTCGTAAAGGAACAAGAATCTAATTCTTATCACACAAGGAAACCAATATCAAGTCTAGATTCATTCCCAATCAAATCAAAACTCAATCAGGAAAATCTAACTTATCCCTTGGACTTCTAATAGAGGAAGGGGTTCGAGTCGAACTCCTTCCCCTTATCCATCATGCGCACGCGCGCGCCTCCTAGGGACAGTAGGTGGGTCCCAATTTTGGGACCCACTTATAGTTCTAAGGCAATTCAAACTCCAAGTAGATTTTGCCCAAATGCATATGTAAATTCTAAATTAACATATCCTTTCTAATCAAACCTCCATTATATTTCCAAAATATAATCTTTAATTGTATTTACATAAAATACAATTAATTAGCCAATTCAATTAATAATTCCAAATCATTAATTGAGCCACCAAATATTATAATTAATTCCAAATCAATTATAATCCATTAATCACAATTAATTCCAAATTAATTGCGATTCCATCTTCAAGGATATTCTGATAGGCTGAATTACCACATCGTGTGACCCATAGGGCCTCATCGTATTAAGCAAGTCCAAGACTAGGCAACATGAAATTCCTAGACGGTTCCATTTGCAATATTAACATGTGAGGACGTTTGAGAGGTTTCTCAAAGCTAACCCTTTCGTTGCGAAGCCTGTTGCGCTCAACGCGGCGATGGTAACGTCCCTTCATCTGACTTGCTCGAATGTATCTAGGATCGATGAAGTGTCTATCCCAATAATACATCCACGGGCGTCTCAAGGAGTTGCTTGGTTAAGATATACTTATGACCATCATAATATATCATTTGCACTGGCCAGTGACTTTACCAACACAACTATGCAGACTATGAGCAGTGCTCTCCTGTGCTACACTTGAGAGATGAATCCTTCACAGAATCACTTATCACCCCCATTTGTATGTAGCCATAATCCTGGATCGTGTCTTAGGTCATCTGCTTATTCAGAGCTGACATCGACGGGTCCACCAAGGATATGGGGCAACAAATGTGATGATAAAGTCCTGTAAGTACAAAGGACGAATGGCATCACTTCGACAACTTACCGGTTCTCATAGACACTTCGGTGTAGAGTATACATCGATGGGAGTGTCCGGTGGGTACTTCCATTGTTCAATAAAACTTCTTCGATTAACTATGCGCAGTTATGGGAACGTTTCTCGATTGTCCAACAATCCGTTCCGTGGCCGTGGGATCGGCTCACACTTGCTCCAACAAGTATAACCTCCACGCATACTAGTCTTGTCCGGTTCATTCAGACCCCCACATCCGAGATGAACCTCAACTAGGGAGAGTTTGGGATAGATGATAACTCACATAGCTCCCACTATCTGTGTGATCGGTCATCTATCCGAGGGGACATGTTTAATATCGATACAGACAGAAATAGAGATATGACATGCTGCATGCCTGGTGTAATATAAACATGAAAGCGATACTCAATAGTAAAACAACAAACATATATTATATTACGTTGACCTGTGTAATAGTATATATATGCCCTCTATAAGGGCTCCATGCCCTTAATAAGGACTGTCTCTAGGACATATACACTATCAATCTCCCACTTGGACTAGAGCCAGTCACCTTTATGCCTAATGCCCAGATTAGCATAATGTCTTAAGTGGACTTCCACTGATAAGACCTTGGTGAAAGGATCTGCCACGTTGTCCGCGGTAGAGACACGTTCTATACTAACTTCTCCTCTATCTATAATCTCACGTGTAACGTGATATTTTCTAAGTACATGTTTGTTCTTGTTTGTAGATCTAGGCTCCCTAGCTTGAGCAACGGCGCCCGTATTGTCACAATAAATCGTTATTGGACTGGGAGCAGGAACAACCCTCAATTCCTTCAAGAACTCTGAAATCCAGACAACTTCTTTCGATGCTTCTGATGCAGCAATGTACTCGGCTTCTGTGGATGAGTCAGCAACCGTGGCTTGCTTAGAACTCTTCCAACAGACAGCTCCTCCGTTCAATTTGAATACGTATCCTGTCTGTGACTTAAAGTCATCAGGATCTGATTCAAATCTAGCGTCGACATACCCAGACATCTTTAATTCTGGTTCTCCACCAAACACCAAGAACATCTCTTTAGTCTGTCTAAGGTACTTAAGAATGTTCTTCACAGCAATCCAGAGAGGTACCCCTGGATTCTGTTGGTGCCGACAAGTGACACTAAGCGCATATGCCACATCGGGCCTTGTGCAATTGATTGCATACATTATAGACCCTATTGCCGAAGCATAGGGCACACGACTCACTGCATTTCTTTCTTCATCAGTTTTAGGACCATCCTTAACTGATAAGACAATCCCATGCCTAGCTGGGAGAAAGCCTCTCTTTGAGTCGTCCATCTTATAACGCTTCAGTATTTTGTAGATGTAGGTGGACCGTGTTATTCCGAACATCCTATTGGATCTATCTCTAAAGATCTTGATCCCTAGGATGTAGTTCGCTTCACCCAAGTCCTTCATCGAGAAGGTACTTGATAACCAAACTTTAGTCTCTTCTAGCATTGAGACATTGTTTATCATGATCAAAATGTCATCTACATACATGATCATGAAAACAACTCCTTTGTCGCTGTGTCTCGCGTAGACACAGGGATCTTCCTTGCTTCTGATGAAGTCAAACGATTTGACACCTTCATCAAAGTGGATATTCCAGCTCCTTGACGCTTGCTTTAGCCCATAGATGGATGTTTGTAATTTGCACACAGCAGTTGGCCTGGTTTTACTAATAAAACCTTCCGGCTGTACCATATAGACCTCTTCCTGTGTCTATGCGAGACACAGCGACAAAGGAGTTGTTTTCATGATCATTTATGTAGATGACATTTTGATCATGGGAAACAATGTCTCTATGCTAGAAGAGACTAAAGTTTGGTTATCAAGTACCTTCTCGATGAAGGACTTGGGTGAAGCGAACTACATCCTAGGGATCAAGATCTTTAGAGATAGATCCAAGAGGATGTTGGGAATGACACAGTCCACCTACATCGACAAAATACTGAAGCGTTATAAGATGGACGACTCAAAGAGAGGCTTTCTCCCAGCTAGGCATGGGATTGTCTTATCAGTTAAGGATGGTCCTAAAACTGATGAAGAAAGAAATGCAATGAGTCGTGTGCCCTATGTTTCGGCAGTAGGGTCTACAATGTATGCAATGAACTGCACAAGGCCCGATGTGGCTTATGCGCTTAGTGTCACTTGTCGACACCAACAGAATCCAGGAGTACCTCACTGGACTGCTGTAAAGAACATTCTTAAGTACCTTAGACGGACTAAAGAGATGTTCTTGCTGTTTGGTGGAGAACCAGAATTGAAGATGTCTGGGTATGTCGACGCTGGATTTGAATCAGATCCTGATGACTTTCAGTCACAGACAGGATACGTATTCAAATTGAACGGAGGAGCTATCTGTTGGAAGAGTTCTAAGCAAGCCACGATTGCTGACTCATCAACAGAAGCTGAGTACATTAATGAATCAGAAGCATCGAAAGAAGCTGTCTGGATTTCAGAGTTCTTGAAGGAATTGAGGGTTGTTCCTGCTCCTAGTCCAATAACGATTTATTGGGACAATACGGGCGCCGTCGCTCAAGCTAAGGAGCCTAGATCTACAAACAAGAACATACATGTACTTACAAAATATCACGTTATACGTGAGATCATAGATAGAGGAGAAGTTAGTATAGAACGTGTCTCAACCACGGACAACGTGGCAGATCCTTTCACCAAGGTCTTATCAGTGGAAGTCCACTTAAGACATTATGCTAATCTGGGCATTAGGCATAAAGGTGACTGGCTCTAGTCCAAGTAGGAGATTGATAGTGTATATGTCCTAGAGACAGTCCTTACTAAGGGCACGGTGCCCTTGTAGAGGATATATATGTACTATTACACAGGTCAACGTAATATAATATATGTTTGTTTCATTTTACTGTTGAGTATTGCTTTCATATTTATATTACACCAGGCTGCAGCATGTCATATCTATATTGCTGTCTGTATTGATACTGAACATGTCCCCTCGGATAGATGACCGATCACACAGTTAGTGGGAGCTATGTGAGTTATCATCTATCCCAAACTCTCCCTAGTCGTGGTACATCTCGGATGTGGGGGTCTGAATGAACCTGACAAGACTAGTATGTGTGGAGGTTATACTGCGCATAGTTGTTCGAAGAAGCTTTATAGAACAATGGAAGTACCCACCGGACACTCCCATCGATGTATACTCTACACCGACGTGTCTATGGGAACCTGTGAGTTGTCGAAGTGATGCCATTCGTCCTTTGCACTTACAGGACTTTATCATCACATTTGTTGCTCCATATCCTTGGTGGACCCGTCGATGTCAGCTCTGAATAAGCAGTTGACCTAAGACACGATCCAGGATTATGGCTAAATACAAATGGGGGTGATAAGTGATTCTGTGAAGGATTTATCTCTCAAGTGTAGCACAGGAGAGCACTGCTCGTAGTCTGCATAGTCGTGTTGGTAAAGTCACTGGCCAGTGCAAATGATATATTATGATGGTCATAAGTATATCTTAACCAAACAACTCCCTGAGACGCCCGTGGATGTATTATTGGGATAGACACTTCATCGATCCTAGATACATCCGAGCAAGTCAGATGAAGGGACGTTACCATCGCCGCGTTGAGCGCAACAGGCTTCGCAACGAAAGGGTTAGCTTTGAGAAACCTCTCAAACGTCCTCGCGTATTAATACTGCAAATGGAACCGTCTAGGAATTCCATGTTGCCTAGTCTAGGACTTGCTTAATACGGTGAGGCCCTATGGGTCACACTATGTGGTGATTCAGCCTATCAGAATATCCTTGAAGATGGAATCGCAATTAATTTGGAATTAATTGTGATAGATGGATTATAATTGATTTGGAATTAATTATAATAATTGGTGGCTCAAGTAATGATTTGGAATTATTAATTGAATTGGCTAATTAATTGTATTTTATGTAAATACAATTAAAGATTATATTTTGGAAATATAATGGAGGTTTGATTGTAAAGGATATGTTAATTTAGAATTAACATATGCACTTGGGCAAAATCTACTTGGAGTTTGGATTGCCTTAGAAATATATGTGGGTCCCAAAAGTGGGACCCACGTCCCGTAGGACAGGCGCGCGCGCGCGCGTAGCTGAGTAGGGGAAGGAGTTTGACTCCTTCCTCTATTAGAAGTCCAAGGGATAAGTTAGATTTTCCTGATTGAGTTTTGATTTGATTGGGAATGAATCTAGACTTGATATTGGTTTCCTTGTGCGATAAGAATTAGATTCTTATTCCTTTACGAAGTCTAATTGCTTATGCTTTAGGCTTCTATAGACTACTATATATAGTAGACTATTGGAGAGAGTTTTACACACAGTTACATACAAGTTTGTACACGGTTACATGCGATTTGATCACAGTCTTCCTACCCAGTTTTTTTAGAGAAAATAAAAACTCTCCCCTCCTCTCCTAAAGCCACGCGCGCGCACACCGCCGCCGGAGGGAATTGCCGCCCCGTCTTCTTGGTCACATAAAGAATATCCTAGCATTCTTCCGATAGGCTGTTCATCCGTGGATACCAAGGTTGAGGTTCTAGGAGCTGGAAACTAACTCTTATTGTCTTGCAGATATACAGAGTATTGTAGATATCTTCGACTTCGACAAAGGAGAAGATACACCGGAATATTACGAAGACTTGGAAGCTGCTTTGGAAGTAAGGTTAGTCTTCTAATTGACGTGTTTATATATATACGACATATGCATAATCAATTAACCGGTATGTTAAGAAAATTTTTAAAATTCCGCTGCGTACCCTAGGGGTAACTCTGACCATATTTCTTACAGTGGTATCAGAGCGAGGTTAATTGATTACGTATATACGTATATATATTGTATGATTTTGTAGATATGTGGATGCAATTGATTCTATGATAAATTCGATTTTCAAAAGTTTTGTTTTTTATATAAATTTAGAATTTATATTTTTCAAAAAAAAAAAAAAAAATTTAAATATATATATTGACCGGCCGCCTGCGTGACGCAGGCGGCGGGCGCCGGCGCCCCGGGTGCCGGCGGACGCAGGCGCCCGGCGCCTGGGGCGCCGGGCGCCCGCATGCTGCGGGCACCCGGGTGCCTGTGGGACGCAGGCAGCCGCGCCTGCGGCACCGCAGGCGCCGTGTGCCCGCGGCACGGGCGCTAGGCGCCCGTGTGCCGCGGGCACCCGGGTACCTGCGGGACGCAGGTACCCGGGGGGGGCCTGCGGACGCAGGCGCCCGGCGCCTGCCGGGCGCCTGCACCCGAGGCACCGGTGCCCGCGTGCCGCGGGCGCCGGTCGCCCGGGTCCGCGGCGCCGGTACCCGCGTGCCGCGGGCGCCGGGCGCCCGGGGCCGCGGGCACCGGGTGGGCGGGTTTAGGTCCCGTCCCACGTTTTCAAAAAAAAAAATAAATAAATAAAAAAATTTATATATATTTTCGGGTTGGACCCAAAATCGAATTTTGAAAGTTTTGAGGATTGAATTTTATATTTGGAATATAAATATGATTTAATTGTAATTGTTTTACACTAGAGGCGTTAAATTTAATTAGTATAAAGTTAAAGGGCTTATTTGTAATTTATCAATTTATTGTTTATTACAAATTGGTCCTTCTACTTTTGAATTTTAGATTTAACACCTCTAAGGTTTTTAAAATTACAATTAAGTCCTTCGGGTTTTCGAAAATTGCTACTTGGTCAATAGAATTTTTGAATATTCAATCTAGTCCAAATTTTCAATTATTTCATAGAGATTATAAGTATGGGATTATAATTTTCATAATGAAATTATGAAGTCATTTGTCATCCACATAGGCTACTACTTGTTTCATATGCTCAATATGTTATTGTTTGACAATGCATGTTTAAATACCATGTTTTTACATTCCGTTCGACCGCTATGCATGCGAGGGTAGGCAGCGCCCTCTTATATGTCGGACCGCATATTTATGTATGCGTAGGCGGCACCCATTATATGCTTGACCGCGTTTAGAACTAGAATGGATAGGCGGCATCCATTACGTGTAGACCGTTCATGCATGATGGGTAGGCGGCGCCCTTATTTGTTTGTAGATGACTGATAACAACCCTCAAGCTACAAGCCCCAACCAATATAAGTACGGAAATACATTTATATATATATATATATATATATATATATAGATATATATATATATATATATATATATAGATATATATATATATATATATATATATATATATATATATATATATATATATATATATATATATATATATATATATATATATATATATATATATTTCCGAGATGCCTTCCGTAGGGTGCTTTAATTTGATCTGAGCCTGACCCTTGGCTTGGGAGGCGGGGTAGACAGTTGACCGGAAGAGAACTTCGATTTTGAACTTTCATTGCGTTTTCTTGTATTGGCGACCTCGTCTTACGAGACTCGCAGTAATCGTCAAATTAGAGTAAGCCTATGGTTATGACTTACTGCATATTGTATCTAGCGACCTCGATAGGTGCAATATGTAGGGCATCGGGTTAAATTAGATTTAACAACCAAGAGTTGCGTGACGCAATTGGATAGTCTTACTAGTCCTACCGGTCATATTATGCTATGCGACCAGCCCCCGTTGGAGTATGGCATGATATGGATTTGGATCTTGGCCACTACGGTAACTTGTTGGACATTACCCGTATGTTTGTTGTGGGGGCAAGCATATGTGAAAAATAGTGGGAGCTGAACAGCTAAAGGACCTTGTTGTTTAGTTATGTTGACTGTGTATTTAGAAATAATATTTCAATAGTTGATTTATTATTTTCGTTCTATATTATTTCTCCTGGAAACCGAAATGGCGAGAATCTCGCTCCGTGCTGTCTTAGAGAAGCAAATTTTGACCGAACCAAACTTCCTAGATTGGATCAGGAATATATGTTTGGTGCTGAGGTACGAAGGATTGAGTACGTCTTGGACGAGGCTGATCCCGTGTGTCCCGAGAATCAGACTGCCGATCAAGTTGCTGATTTGGAATCAAGCCAACAAGGCAAGGTCTGATAGGCATCATGAGGATGCTAGATCCGCGCAGTGTATTATGCTGGCGGCAATGAGCAATGAGCTGCACAGACAACATGATAGCATGTTGCCGTATGAGATGCTAAAGCATCTTGAGTCGCTCTTGGAGACGACAACTAGAAGTGTTGAATTTGATTTGATCAAAGAGATACACAGATGCAAGCTCAATGAAGGAGGGAACATGTCTGAACATGTTCTCAAAATGAGAATAAGATCATGGTGATCTTTGTCCTTCAATCATTGTCGAGTTCGTATTCGCAGTTCATCGTTAACCACCATGAATGCGAAGGACGTAACACTGCCCGAACTCCATAATCTGCTGAAGACATATGATCAAACTCTTCCTAAGAAGGAAAGGTCGATTATGTATGTTGGGCAACCGTCTGACCTAAACCCGAGAAACAAAGGTGCTAAGGGTAAAGGAAATTCGGGAGCCAAGGCTAACACTTCGAGTGATAAGCCTGAGCGTCTGAACCAGAAAAGGAAGTTCAAGAGGAGCGGAACGGTACACACAGATGAATGTCTTTTCTATAAGCAGAAAGGACATTGGAAGAATGATTGCCCTAAGCTGAGGGCAGATCAAGCTAAGAAGCCACCGGCTTCTAGCTCAGGTATGTTTGTTATTGAAATGAACATGACTACTTTTGACTCCAATGGTTGGGTATTAGATACAGCCTGTGGCTCGCACATTTATAATAATGTGCAAGGGGCCATTGAACACAGGCTAGTCAAGCAAGGTGAAATCGACTTGCATGTTGGGAACAACAATCCAGTTGAAGCCAAACGCGTTGGACGTTGCAAGATAGATTTACCATCAGGACAATGTTTGGAACTTGATAACGTTTATTTTGTTCCATCCATTGTCAGAAATATTATTTCCATTCCATTGTTGGACAATTTGGGTTTTTCCTAATACTTGTTAGTTTTCATTAAATGACCAGTATTATGGAAATGCTCGCTTGGTGAATGGTTTATATATTTTGCAAAGTAGTCTCCCTTTACTTCAAATACATAACAAACAACCGTCTTCATGTAAGAAGAATAATCCATCTTATCTATGGCATTGTCGGCTAGGCCATATCAATGAAACACGGATTCAAAGACTGAGGAAGTTGGACTACTTAGAACCATTTGATTTCGAATCATATGGTACATGTGAATCTTGTGTTAAGGGTAAGATGACGAACAAACCTTTTGTTGGACAAGGTGTTCGTGCCACTCGCTGCTTAGAGCTCATACATACCGATGTATGTGGACCGTTTAAAGTCCATGCGCGTGGGGGTTATCCTTACTTCGTTACCTTTACTGACGATTTCTCAAGGTATGGATATATCTTTCTTATGAAGAATAAATCTGAGACCTTTGGGAAATTCAAGGAGTTTAGGAATGAGGTCGAGAATGAATTGAACCTAAGGATAGTCACTCTTCGATCGGATCGAGGAGGTGAATACCTTAGTGAAGAATTTATCGATTACTTGAAGGAAAATGGGATTCAATCGCAATGGACTCCTCCTGGAACACCACAGTTAAACGGTGTGTCTGAGAGGAGGAATCGAACCCTGTTAGACATGGTAAGATCAATGATTGGATTCTCGACTCTTCCAAAGTATCTGTGGGGATATGCATTACAAACTGCAATCTACATTCTGAACCGTGTACCATCTAAATCAGTGGAGAAAACTCCTTATGAGTTATGGAAGGGAAAGAAGCCTTCACTGGGCTATCTTAGACCTTGGGGCTGTCCTGCGATAGTCAAGCTGATGCTCACTGATAAGTTAGATGCCAAGGGTGTCAAAGTATATTTCATAGGCTATCCTCGTCAGACGAGAGGCTATGACTTCTATCATGCTGAAGATCACAAGGTGATCGTGTCTAGAAACGTGAAGTTTTTAGAAGCTGAATATCTCGAAGAAGAGAGGTTAGATGATATGATAGAACTTGAAGAAATTCAAGACTTTGACACGCGCGAACATGAGGTCTTTAAATCTTCTGATTTGAACTCAAGTTCAGTGGGAGCTTTCGAAGCAGACAAGGGTGATGATATGACACTTGCTAGGCATGTCATAATCAGTGGGAGTCCTGTGATTAGATCAACAGTTGAAACCACACCTGTAGAACCCGTTGTCAACCAACCTGTGCAACAAGTTGCACAAGAGCAGCCTCCCGCAAGGGAACAGGGTCGCGCCCAACGACCAGCTGCATCAGTACCCACTGATAATGTTCGTGTTACACAAAGCCAGAAAAGAAAAGCACCAGAACAAGTCGAGCTCTGTAGGTCGAAGAGGATCCTTAGAGGACCTCAGAAGCAAAGCCTTATGATAGAAGACATCAGTGAACTTGATGTCGGTTTATCAGATCGGGAAGATCCCGAGACCTACAAAGAGGCAATAATTGATATTGACTCAGACAAATGGCAAGAGGCCATGGAATTAGAGATGGATTCAATGTACCAGAACAAGTTTGGAACTTGGTAGACTTGCCCCAAGGGGTTAGACCAATTGGGTGCAAATGGGTCTTTAAACGAAAGACAGATGCCGATGGCAAGGTACAGACGCACAAAGCTAGGCTTGTGCCAAAAGGCTACACGCAAAGTATGGCATCGATTACGATGAAACCTTTTCACCAGTAGCAAAATTGAAGTCCATTCGAATTCTACTTGCGATAGCTGCCTACTATGATTATGAAATCTGGCAGATGGACGTAAAGACAGCCTTCCTCAATGGCAACCTTGAGGAAGAGGTCTATATGGTACAGCCGGAAGGTTTTATTAGTAAAACCAGGCCAACTGCTGTATGCAAATTACATAGATCCATCTATGGGCTAAAGCAAGCGTCAAGGAGCTGGAATATCCGCTTTGATGAAGCTGTCAAATCGTTTGACTTCATCAGAAGCAAGGAAGATCCCTGTGTCTATGCGAGACACAACGACAAAGGAGTTGTTTTCATGATCATTTATGTAGATGACATTTTGATCATGGGAAACAATGTCTCTATGCTAGAAGAGACTAAAGTTTGGTTATCAAGTACCTTCTCGATGAAGGACTTGGGTGAAGCGAACTACATCCTAGGGATCAAGATCTTTAGAGATAGATCCAAGAGGATGTTGGGAATGACACAGTCCACCTACATCGACAAAATACTGAAGCGTTATAAGATGGACGACTCAAAGAGAGGCTTTCTCCCAGCTAGGCATGGGATTGTCTTATCAGTTAAGGATGGTCCTAAAACTGATGAAGAAAGAAATGCAATGAGTCGTGTGCCCTATGCTTCGGCAGTAGGGTCTACAATGTATGCAATGAACTGCACAAGGCCCGATGTGGCTTATGCGCTTAGTGTCACTTGTCGACACCAACAGAATCCAGGAGTACCTCACTGGACTGCTGTAAAGAACATTCTTAAGTACCTTAGACGGACTAAAGAGATGTTCTTGCTGTTTGGTGGAGAACCAGAATTGAAGATGTTTGGGTATGTCGACGCTGGATTTGAATCAGATCCTGATGACTTTCAGTCACAGACAGGATACGTATTCAAATTGAACGGAGGAGCTATCTGTTGGAAGAGTTCTAAGCAAGCCACGATTGCTGACTCATCAACAGAAGCTGAGTACATTAATGAATCAGAAGCATCGAAAGAAGCTGTCTGGATTTCAGAGTTCTTGAAGGAATTGAGGGTTGTTCCTGCTCCTAGTCCAATAACGATTTATTGGGACAATACGGGCGCCGTCGCTCAAGCTAAGGAGCCTAGATCTACAAACAAGAACATACATGTACTTACAAAATATCACGTTATACGTGAGATCATAGATAGAGGAGAAGTTAGTATAGAACGTGTCTCAACCACGGACAACGTGGCAGATCCTTTCACCAAGGTCTTATCAGTGGAAGTCCACTTAAGACATTATGCTAATCTGGGCATTAGGCATAAAGGTGACTGGCTCTAGTCCAAGTGGGAGATTGATAGTGTATATGTCCTAGAGACAGTCCTTACTAAGGGCATGGTGCCCTTGTAGAGGATATATATGTACTATTACACAGGTCAACGTAATATAATATATGTTTGTTTCATTTTACTGTTGAGTATTGCTTTCATATTTATATTACACCAGGCTGCAGCATGTCATATCTATATTGCTGTCTGTATTGATACTGAACATGTCCCCTCGGATAGATGACCGATCACACAGTTAGTGGGAGCTATGTGAGTTATCATCTATCCCAAACTCTCCCTAGTCGTGGTACATCTCGGATGTGGGGGTCTGAATGAACCTGACAAGACTAGTATGCGTGGAGGTTATACTTGTTGGAGCAAGTGTGAGCCGATCCCACGGCCACGGAACGGATTGTTGGACAATCAAGGAACGTTCCCATAACTGCGCATAGTTGTTCGAAGAAGCTTTATAGAACAATGGAAGTACCCAACGGACACTCCCATCGATGTATACTCTACACCGACGTGTCTATGGGAACCGGTGAGTTGTCGAAGTGATGCCATTCGTCCTTTGCACTTACAGGACTTTATCATCACATTTGTTGCTCCATATCCTTGGTGGACCCGTCAATGTCAGCTCTGAATAAGCAGTTGACCTAAGACACGATCTAGGATTATGGTTAAATACAAATGGGGGTGATAAGTGATTCTGTGAAGGATTCATCTCTCAAGTGTAGCACAGGAGAGCACTGCTCGTAGTCTGCATAGTTGTGTTGGTAAAGTCACTGGCCAGTGCAAATGATATATTATGATGGTCATAAGTATATCTTAACCAAACAACTCCCTGAGACGCCCGTGGATGTATTATTGGGATAGACACTTCATCGATCCTAGATACATCCGAGCAAGTCAGATGAAGGGAAGTTACCATCGCCGCGTTGAGCGCAACAGGCTTCGCAACGGAAGGGTTAGCTTTGAGAAACCTCTCAAACGTCCTCGCGTATTAATACTGCAAATGGAACCGTCTAGGAATTCCATGTTGCCTAGTCTAGGACTTGCTTAATACGGTGAGGCCCTATGGGTCACACTATGTGGTGATTCAGCCTATCAGAATATCCTTGAAGATGGAATCGCAATTAATTTGGAATTAATTGTGATAGATGGATTATAATTGATTTGGAATTAATTATAATAATTGGTGGCTCAATTAATGATTTGGAATTATTAATTGAATTGGCTAATTAATTGTATTTTATGTAAATACAATTAAAGATTATATTTTGGAAATATAATGGAGGTTTGATTGTAAAGGATATGTTAATTTAGAATTAACATATGCACTTGGGCAAAATCTACTTGGAGTTTGGATTGCCTTAGAAATATATGTGGGTCCCAAAAGTGGGACCCACGTCCCGTAGGACAGGCGCGCGCGCGCGTAGCTGAGTAGGGGAAGGAGTTTGACTCCTTCCTCTATTAGAAGTCCAAGGGATAAGTTAGATTTTCCTGATTGAGTTTTGATTTGATTGGGAATGAATCTAGACTTGATATTGGTTTCCTTGTGCGATAAGAATTAGATTCTTATTCCTTTACGAAGTCTAATTGCTTATGCTTTAGGCTTCTATAGACTACTATATATAGTAGACTATTGGAGAGAGTTTTACACACAGTTACATACAAGTTTGTACACGGTTACATGCGATTTGATCACAGTCTTCCTACCCATTTTTCTTAGAGAAAATAAAAACTCTCCCCTCCTCTCCTTAAGCCACGCGCGCGCACACCGCCACCGGAGGGAATTGCCGACCCGTCTTCTTGGTCACATAAAGAATATCCTAGCATTCTTCCGATATGCTGTTCATCCGTGGATACCAAGGTTGAGGTTCTAGGAGCTGGAAACTAACTCTTATTGTCTTGCAGATATACAGAGTATTGTAGATATCTTCGACTTCGACGAAGAAGAAGATAGACCGGAATATTACGAAGACTTGGAAGCTGCTTTGGAAGTAAGGTTAGTCTACTAATTGACGTGTTTATATATATACGACATATGCATAATCAATTAACCGGTATGTTAAGAAAATTTTTAAAATTCCGCTGCGTACCCTATGGGTAACTCTGACCATATTTTCTTACAGGCTTTGCTTCTGAGGTCCTCTTAGGATACTCTTCGACCTACGGAGCTCGACTTGTTCTGGTGCTTTTCTTTTCTGGCTTCGTGTAACACGAACATTATCATTGGGTACTGATGCAGCTGGTCGCTGGGTGCGACCCTGTTCCCTTGCGGGAGGCTGCTCTTGTGCAACTTGTTGCACATGTTGGTTGACAACGGGTTCTATTGATGTGGTTTCAACTGTTGATCTAATCACAGGACTCCCATTGACTATGACATGCCCAACAAGTGTCATATCATCACCCTTGTCTGCTTCGAAAGCTCCCACTGAACTTGAGTCCAAATCAGAAGATTTAGAGACCTCATGTTCGCGCGTGTCAAAGTCTTGAATTTCTTCAAGTTCTATCATGTCATCTAACCTCTATTCTTCGAGGTATTCAGCTTCTAAAAACTTCACGTTTCTAGACACGATCACCTTGTGATCTTCAGCATGATAGATTCATAGCGTCTCATCTGACGAGGATAGCCTATGAAATATACTTTGACACCCTTGGCATCTAACTTATCAGTGAGCATCAGTTTGACTATCGCAGGACAGCCCCAAGGTCTAAGATAGCCTAGTGAAGGCTTCTTTCCCTTCCATAACTCATAAGGAGTTTTCTTCACTGATTTAGATGGTACACGGTTCAGAATGTAGATTGTAGTTTGTAGTGCATATCCCCACAGATACTTTGGAAGAGTCGAGAATCCAATCATTGATCTTACCATGTCTAACAGGGTTCGATTCCTCCTCTCAGACACACCATTTCACTGTGGTGTTCCAGGAGGAGTCCATTGCGATTGAATTCCATTTTCCTTCAAGTAATCGATAAATTCTTCACTAAGGTATTCACCTCCTCGATCTGATCGAAGAGTGACTATCCTTAGGTTCAATTCATTCTCGACCTCGTTCCTAAACTCCTTGAATATCCCAAAGGTCTCGGATTTATTCTTCATAAGATAAATATATCCATACCTTGAGAAATCGTCAGTAAAGGTAACGAAGTAAGGATAACCCCCACGCGCATGGACTTTAAACGGTCCACATACATCGGTATGTATGAGCTCTAAGTAGCGAGTGGTACGAACACCTTGTCCAACAAAAGGTTTGTTCGTCATCTTACCTTTAACACAAGATTCACATGTACCATATGATTCAAAATCAAATGGTTCTAAGTAGTCCAACTTCCTTAGTCTTTGAATCCGTGTTTCATTGATGTGGCCTAGCCGACAATGCCATAGATAAGATGGATTATTCTTCTTACTTGAAGACGGTTGTTTGTTATGTATTTGAAATAAAGGTAGACTACTTTGCAAAATATATAAACCATTCACCAAGCGAGCCTTTCCATAATACTGATCATCTAATGAAAAATAACAAGTATTATTCGCAAATCGAAAGGAAAAACCCATATTGTCTAACAATGGAATGGAAATAATATTTCTGACAATGGATGGAACAAAATAAACATTATCAAGTTCTAAACATTGTCCCGAAGGTAAATCTATCTTGCTGCGTCCAACGCGTTTGGCTTCAACTGGAGTGCCGTTCCCAACATGCAAGTCGATTTCACCTTGCTTGACTAGCCTGTGATCAATTAGCCCATGCACATTATTACAAATGTGTGAGCCACAGGCTGTATCTAATACCCAACCATTGGAGTCAAAAGTAGTCATGTTCATTTCAATAACAAACATACCTGAGCCAGAAGCTGATGACTTCTTAGCTTGATCTGCCCTAAGCTTAGGGCAATCTTTCTTCTAGTGGCCCTGGAGTTTGCAATAGAGACAAATCTCGATCCTAAGTCGAAATTCAGCCATCCTACGATAGCGCCCATTCTTGCCACCCCTCTTCCTTTTGGGTCTACGATTGACCCTTGGGAATCTGTTGGCAATGGGTCTCTCAGCAATCAACTCTATTGCTACCCCAACATTGGGATTGTGAATAGATTGCAACAATCTTTGCACGATCAAGATAATGGAAGCCTTAGCTTCTAGCTCTAAGCCATATCCAACAAGTTGTAAGAGAAAGTCAATCAACGACTTAAGTTGTTCAGGCGACAGCTCTTCTGTCCCAAGCCTTTTGATAAGCATGATCTTGATAGCTTCGAACCCTTCACACATCCTTGGAGCATCCAGGAATGAGGAGACATATTTCACAATCTCATATGGTTCCTTGTCTCGACATGGTCCAACCATATTGTCAGACATAGCATTCAACAACAAGTTCTTTACAAACTAGGCCCTTTCCACTTCCAATTCATAATAGCAATCATAGGTTGCCGTAGTGAATTCAGTTGGAGGTGGAGGGATAGGTTCGTCCAAGACGTACTCAACCTCATTGTACCATAGCACCTTTCGTACCTCATGGATCCAATCCACGTAGTTTGGTCCTGTTAGCTTTTGCAACTCCAAGTTGGCAACAAGCTCGGAGGACGGTATAGCCATTTCTAATTTCCTAAGGAGAAATAATATAGAACGAAAATAATAAATCAACTATTGAAATATTATTTGTAAATACACAGTCAACATAACTAAACAACAAGGTCCTTTAGCTGTTTAGCTCCCACTATTTTCACATATGCTTGCCCCCACAACAAACATACGGGTAATGTCCAACAAGTTACCGTAGTGGCCAAGATCCAAATCCATACTATGCTATACTCCAACGGGGGCTGGTCACACATCATAATATGACCGGTAGGACTAGTAGAACTATCCAATTGCGTCACGCAACTCTTGGTTGTTAAATCTAATTTAACCCGATGCCCTACATACTGTACCTATCGAGGTCGCTAGATACAATATGCAGTAAGTCATAACCATAGGCTTACTCTAACCTGACGATTACTGCGAGTCTGTAAGACGAGGTCGCCAATACAAGAAAACGCAATGAAAGTTCAGAATTAAAGCACCCTATGGAAAGCATCTCAGAAATACATACATATATATATATATTTCTGTACTTATATTGGTTGGGGTTTGTAGTTTGAGGGTTGTTATCAGTCATCTACAAAAAAATAAGGGCGCCGCCTACCCATTATGCATGAACGGTCTACACGTAATGGATGCCGCCTATCCATTCTAGTTCTAAACGCGGTCAAGCACATAATGGGTGCCGCCTACCCATACATGAATATGCGGTCCGACATATAAGAGGGCGTCGCCTACCCTCGCATGCATAGCGGTCGAACGGAATGTAAAATACATGGTATTTAAACATGCATTGTCAAACAATAGCATATAGAGCATATGAAACAAGTAGTAGCCTATGTGGATGACAAATGATTTCATAATTTCATTATGAAAATTATAATCCCATACTTATAATCTCTATGAAATAATTGAAAATTTGGACTAGATTGAATAATCGAAAATTCTATTGACCAAGTAGCAATTTTCGAAAACCCGAAGGACTTAATTGTAATTTTAAAAACCTTGGAGGTGTTAAATATAAAATTCAAAAGTAGAAGGACTAATTTGTAATAAACAATAAAATGATAAATTACAAATAAGCCCTTTAACTTTATACTAATTAAATTTAACCCCTCTAGTTTAAAACAATTACAATTAAATCATATTTATATTTCAAATATAAAATTCAATCCTCAAAACTTTCAAAAATTCGATTTTGGATCCAACCCGAAAAAATATATATATATATATATATATATATATATATATATATATATTTTTTTTTTTGAAAAACGCGGGTACCGGCGCCGCGGTCCCGGACGACCGGCGCCCGCGGCACGCGGGCAGCGGTGCCTCGGGTGCGGCGCCCGGAGCCCCATGCGCCGGGCGCCTGCGTCCGCGGGCTCCGGGTACCTGCGTCACGCAGGTACCCGGGTGCCCGCGGTACACGGGCGCCTAGCGCCCGTGCCGCGGGCGCAGGCGTCCCGGGGCCGCGTGCGTCGCGTAGGCGGACCTGTCCGAAAAATATATATTTAATATTTTTTTTATTTTTAAAAAATATAAATTCTAAATTTATATAAAAAACAAAACTTTTGAAAATCGAATATATCATAGAATCAATTGCATCCACATATCTACAAAATCATACAATATATATACGTATATACGTAATCAATTAACTTGGCTCTGATACCACTTTAAGAAAATATGGTCAGAGTTACCCCTAGGGTACGCAGCGGAATTTCAAAATTTTTGTTAACATACAGGTTAATTGATTATGCATATGTCGTATATATATAAACACGTCAATTAGAAGACTAACCTTACTTCCAAAGCAGCTTCCAAGTCTTCGTAATATTCCGGTGTATCTTCTCCTTCGTCGAAGTCGAAGATATCTACAATACTCTGTATATCTGCAAGACAATAAAAATTAGTTTCCAGCTCCTAGAACCTCAACCTTGGTATCCACGGATGAACAACCTATCGGAAGAATGCTAGGATATTCTTTGTGTGACCAAGAAGACGGGGCGGCGATTCCTCCGGTGAGGTGGCGCGCGCGGGTGGCTAAAGAGGAGGGGAGAGCTTTTTATTTTCTCTAAGAAAACTGGGTAGAATAATTGTGAAAGTCGATGTCTGAAACTGTGTGTGTATAAAAATCTCTCTAATAGTCCACTATATATAGTAGTCTATAGAAGCCTAAAGCATAAGCAATTAGACTTCGTAAAGGAACAAGAATCTAATTCTTATCGCACAAGGAAACCAATATCAAGTCTAGATTCATTCCCAATCAAATCAAAACTCAATCAGGAAAATCTAACTTATCCCTTGGACTTCTAATAGAGGAAGGAGTCGAACTCCTTCCCCTTATCCATTATGCGCGCGCGCGTGCCTCCTAGGGACAGTAGGTGGGTCCCAATTTTGGGACCCACTTATAGTTCTAAGGCAATTCAAACTCCAAGTAGAATTTGCCCAAGTGCATATGTAAATTCTAAATTAAGATATACTTTCTAATCAAACCTCCATTATATTTCCAAAATATAATCTTTAATTGTATTTACATAAAATACAATTAATTAGCCAATTCAATTAATAATTCCAAATCATTAATTGAGCCACCAAATATTATAATTAATTACAAATAAATTATAATCCATCAATCACAATTAATTCCAAATTAATTGCGATTTCATCTTCAAGGATATTCTGATAGGCTGAATCACCACATAGTGTGATCCACAGGGCCTCATCGTATTACGCAAGTCCTAGACTAGGCAACATGGAATTCCTAGACGGTTCCATTTGCAATATTAACACGTCAGGACGTTTGAGAGGTTTCTCAAAGCTAACCCTTTCGTTGCGAAGCCTGTTGCGCTCAACGCGGCGATGGTAACGTCCCTTCATCTGACTTGCTCGAATGTATCTAGGATCGATGAAGTGTCTATCCCAATAATACATCCACGTGCGTCTCAGGGAGTTGCTTGGTTAAGATATACTTATGACCATCATAATATATCATTTGCACTGTCCAGTGACTTTACCAACACAACTATGCAGACTATGAGCAGTTCTCTCCTGTGCTACACTTGAGAGATGAATCCTTCACATAATCACTTATCACCCCCATTTGTATGTAGCCATAATCCTGGATCGTGTCTTAGGTCAGCTGCTTATTCAGAGCTGACATCGACGGGTCCACCAAGGATATGGGGCAACAAATGTGATGATAAAGTCTTGTAAGTACAAAGGACGAATGGCATCACTTCGACAACTTACCGGTTCCCATAGACACTTCGGTGTAGAGTATACATCGATGGGAGTGTCCGGTGGGTACTTCCATTGTTCGATAAAGCTTCTTCGAACAACTATGCGCAGTTATAGGAACGTTTCTCGATTGTCCAACAATCCGTTCCGTGGCCGTGGGATCGGCTCACATTTGCTCCAACAAGTATAACCTCCACGCATACTAGTCTTGTCCGGTTCATTCAGACCCCCACATCCGAGATGAACCTCGACTAGGGATAGTTTGGGATAGATGATAACTCACATAGCTCCCACTATCTGTGTGATCGGTCATCTATCCGAGGGGACATGTTTAATATCAATACAGACAGTAATAAAGACATGACATGCTGCAGCCTGGTGTAATATAAATATGAAAGTGATACTCGATAGTAAAATGCAACAAACATATATTATATTACGTTGACCTGTGTAATAGTACATATATGCCCTCTATAAGGGCACCATGCCCTTAGTAAGGACTGTCTCTAGGACATATACACTATCAATGGGAACGTTTCTCGATTGTCCAACAATCCGTTCCGTGGTCGTGGGATCGGCTCACACTTGCTCCAACAAGTATAACCTCCACGCATACTAGTCTCATCTGGTTCATTCAGACCCCTACATCCGAGATGAACCTCGACTAGGGAGAGTTTTGGATAGATGATAACTCACATAGCTCCCACTATCTGTGTGATCGGTCATCTATCCGAGGGGACATGTTTAATATCAATACAGACAGAAATAGAGATATGACATGCTGCATGCCTGGTGTAATATAAATATGAAAGCGATACTCAATAGTAAAACAACAAACATATATTATATTACGTTGACCTGTGTAATAGTACATATATGCCCTCTATAAGGTCTCCATGCCCTTAATAAGGACTGTCTCAAGGACATATACACTATCAATCTCCCACTTGGACTAGAGCCAGTCACCTTTATGCCTAATACCTAAATTAGCATAATATCTTAAGTGGACTTCCATTGATAAGACCTTGGTGAAAGGATCTGCCACGTTGTCCGTGGTAGAGACACGTTCTATGCTAACTTCTCCTCTATCAATAATCTCACGTATAACGTGATATTTTCTAAGTACATGTTTGTTCTTGTTTGTAGATCTAGGCTCCCTAGCTTGAGCGACGGCGCCCGTATTGTCACAATAAATCGTTATTGGACTAGGAGCAGGAACAACCCTCAATTCCTTCAAGAACTCTGAAATCCAGACAGCTTCTTGCGATGCTTCTGATGCAGCAATGTACTCGGCTTCTGTGGATGAGTCAGCAACCGTGGCTTGCTTAGAACTCTTTCAACAGATAGCTCCTCCGTTCAATTTGAATACGTATCCTGTATGTGACTTAAGTCATCAGGATCTGATTCAAATCCAGCGTCGACACTCCCAGACATCTTTAATTCTGGTTCTCCACCAAACACCAAGAACATCTCTTTAGTCCATCGAAGGTACTTAAGAATGTTCTTTACATCAGTCCAGTGAGGTACTCCTGGATTCTGTTGGTGTCGACAAGTGACACTAAGCGCATATGCCACGTCGGGCCTTGTGCAATTCATTGCATACATTATAGACCCTACTGCCGAAGCATAGGGCACACGACTCATTGCATTTCTTTCTTCATCAGTTTTAGGACCATCCTTAACTGATAAGACAATCCCATGCCTAGCTGGGAGAAAGCCTCTCTTTGAGTCGTCCATCTTATAACGCTTCAGTATTTTGTCGATGTAGGTGGACTGTGTCAATCCTAACATCCTCTTGGATCTATCTCTAAAGATCTTGATCCCTAGGATGTAGTTCGTTTCACCCAAGTCCTTCATTGAGAAGGTACTTGATAACCAAACTTTAGTCTCTTCTAGCATAGAGACATTGTTTCCCATGATCAAAATGTCATCAACATAGATGATCATGAAAACGATTCCCTTGTCGCTGTGCCTAGCGTAGACACAAGGATCTTCCTTGCTTCTGATGAAGTCAAACGATTTGACAGCTTCATCAAAGCGGATATTCCAGCTCCTAGACGCTTGCTTTAGCCCATAGATGGATCTTTGTAATTTGCATACAACAGTTGGCCTGGTTTTACTAACAAAACCTTTCGGCTTTACCATATAGACCTTCTTCAAGGTTGCCATTGAGGAAGGCAGTCTTTACATCCATCTGCCAGATCTCATAATCATAGTAGGCAGCTATCGCAAGTAGAATTCGAATGGACTTCAATTTTGCTACCGGTGAAAAGGTTTCATCGTAATCGATGTCATACCTTTGCGTGTAGCCTTTCGCCACAAGTCTAGCCTTGTGCGTTTGTACCTTTCCATCGGCATCTGTCTTTCGTTTAAAGACCCATTTGCACCCAATAGGTCTAACCCCTTGGGGCAAGTCTACCAAGTTCCAAACTTAGTTCTGGTACATGGAGTCCATTTCCAATTCCATGGCCTCTTGCCATTTGTCTGAGTCAATATCAATTATTGCCTCTTTGTAGGTCTCGGGATCTTCCCGATCTGATAAGCCGACATCAAGTTCACTGATGTCTTCTATCATAAGGCTTTGCTTCTGAGGTCCTTTTAGGATCCTTTTCGACCTACGGAGCTCGACGTTCTGGTGCTTTTCTTTTCTGTCTTCGTGTAACACGAACATTATCAGTGGGTACTGATGCAGCTGGTCGCGCCCCGCGACCCTGTTCCCTTGCGGGAGGCTGCTCTTGTGCAACTTGTTGCACAGGTTGTTTGACAACGGGTTCTGTTGGTGTGGTTTCAACTGTTGATCTAATCACAGGACTCCCACTGACTATGACATGCCTAGCAAGTGTCATATCATTAGCCTTGTCTACTTCGAAAGCTCCCACTGAACTTGAGTCCAAATCAGAAGATTTAGAGAACTCATGTTCGCGCGTGTCAAAGTCTTGAATTTCTTCAAGTTCTATCATATCATCTAACCTCTCTTCTTCGAGGTATTCTGCTTCTAAAAACTTGACGTTTCTAGATACTATCACCTTGTGATCTTCAGCATGATAGAATTCATAGCCTCTCGTCTGACGAGGATAGCCTATGAAATATACTTTGACACCCTTTGCATCTAACTTATCAGTGAGCATCAGTTTGACTATCGCAGGACAGCCCCAAGGTCTAAGATAGCCCAGCGAGGGCTTCTTTCCCTTCCATAACTCATAAGGAGTTTTCTCCACTGATTTAGATGGTACACGGTTCAGAATGTAGATTGCAGTTTGTAGTGCATATCCCCATAGATATTTTGGAAGAGTCGAGAATCCAATCATTGATCTTACCATGTCTAACAGGGTTCGATTCCTTCTCTCAGACACACCATTTAACTGTGGTGTTCCAGGAGGAGTCCATTGCGATTGAATTCTATTTTCCTTCAAGTAGTCGATAAATTCTTCACTAAGGTATTCACCTCCTCGATCTGATCGAAGAGTGACTATCCTTAGGTTCAATTCATTCTCGACCTCATTCCTAAACTCCTTGAATTTCCCAAAGGTCTCGGATTTATTCTTCATAAGATAAATATATCCATACCTTGAGAAATCGTCAGTAAAGGTAACGAAGTAAGGATATCCCCCACGCGCATGGACTTTAAAAGATCCACATACATCGGTATGTATGAGCTCTAAGCAGCGAGTGGCACGAACACCTTGTCCAACAAAAGGTTTGTTCGTCATCTTACCCTTAACACATGATTCGCATGTACCATATGATTCAAAATCAAATGGTTCTAAGTTGTCCAACTTCCTTAGTCTTTGAATCCGTGTTTCATTGATATGGCCTAGCCGACAATGCCATAGATAAGATGGATTATTCTTCCTACTTGAAGACTTATGTATTTGAAACAAAGGTAGACTACTTTGCAAAATATATATACCATTCACTAAGCGAGCTTTTCCATAATACTGGTCATTCAATGAAAAATAACAAGTATTATTCGCAAATCGAAAGGAAAAACCCATATTGTCTAACAATGGAATGGAAATAATATTTCTGACAATGGATGGAACAAAATAAACGTTATCTAGTTCAAAACATTGTCCCGAAGGTAAATCTATCTTGCAGCGTCCAACGCGTTTGGCTTCATCTGGATTGCCGTTCCCAACATGCAAGTCGATTTCACCTTGCTTGACTAGCTTGTGTTCAATTAGCCCCTGCACATTATTACAAATGTGCGAGCCACAAGCTGTATCTAATACCCAACCATTGGAGTCAAAAGTAGCCATGTTCATTTCAATAACAAACATACCTGAGCTAGAAGCCGACGGCTTCTTAGCTTGATCTGCCCATAGCTTAGGGCAATCTAACTTTCAATGCCCTTTCTGCTTACAGAAAAGACATTCATCTGTGTGTACAGTTCCGCTCCTCTTGAACTTCCTTTTCTGGTTTAGACGCTTAGGCTTATCACTCGAAGTGTTAGCCTTGGCTCCCGATTTTCCCTTACCCTTAGCACCTTTGTTTCTCGGGTTTGGGTGAGACGGTTGCCCAACATACATGATCGACTTTTCTTTCTTAGGAAGAGTTTGATCATATGTCTTCTGAAGATTATGGAGTTCGGGCAGTGTAACGTCCTTCGCATTCATCGTGGTTAATGATGAACTGCGAATATGAACTCGACAATGATTGAAGGACAAAGATCACCAAGATCTTATTCTCATCTTGAGAACATGTTCAGACATGTTCCCTCCTTCATTGAGCTTGCATCTGTGTATCTCTTTGATCAAATCAAATTCAACACTTCTTGTTGTCGTCTTAAAGAGCGACTCAAGATGCTTCAGCATCTCGTACGACAACATGCTATCATGTTGTCTCTGCAGCTCATTGCTCATTGCCGCCAGCATAATATATTGCGCGGATCTAGCATCATCATGATGCTTATCAGACTTTGCCTTGTTGGCTTGATTCCAAATCAGCAACTTGATTGGCAGTCTGATTCTCGGGACACACGGGATTAGCCTCGTCCAAGACGTACTCAATCCTTTCGTACCTCAACACCAAACGTATATTCCTGATCCAATCTAGGAAGTTTGGTCCGGTCAAAATTTGCTTCTCTAAGACAGCACGGAGCGAGATACTCGCCATTTTGGTTTTTCTTAGGAGAAATAGTATAGAACGAAAATAATAAATCAACTATTGAAATATTATTTCTAAATACACAGTCAACATAACTAAACAATAAGGTCCTTTAGTTGTTTAGCTCCCACTATTTTCACATATGCTTGCCCCCAAAACAAACATACGGGTAATGTCCAACAAGTTACCGTTGTGGCCAAGATCCAAATCCATACTATGCAATACTCCAACGGGGGCTGGTCGCACAACATAATATGACCGGTAGGACTATCCAATTGCGTCACGCAACTCTTGGTTCTTAAATCTAATTTAACCCGATGCTCTACATATTGTACCTATCGAGGTCGCTAGATACAATATGCAGTAAGGCATAACCATAGGCTTACTCTAATCTGACGATCACTGCGAGTCTGTAAGACGAGGTCGCCAATACAAGAAAACGCAATGAAAGTTCAGAATTAAAGCACCCTATGGAAAGCATCTCAGAAATACATATATATGTTTCTGTACTTATATTGGTTGGGGCTTGTCGCTTGAGGGTTGTTATCAGTCATCTACAAACAAATAAGGGCGCCGCCTACCATCATGCATGAGCGGTCTACACGTAATGGATGCCGCCTATCCATTCTAGTTCTAAACGCGGTCAAGCACATAATGGGTGCCGCCTACCCATACATAAAATATGCGGTCCGACAATAAGAGGGCGCCGCCTATCCTCGCATGCATAGCGGTCGAACGGAAAGTCAAAAACTTGGTATTTAAACATGCATTGTCAAACAATAGCATATCGAGCAAACAAAACAAGTAGTAGCCTATGTGGATGCCTATGACTTCATAATTTCATTATGAAAATTATAATCCCATACTTATAATCTCTATGAAATAATTGAAAATGACTAGATTGAAAAATCGAAAATTGTATTGACCAAGTAGCAATTTTCAAAAACCCAAAGAACTTAATTGTAATTTTTGAAACCTTGGAGGTGTTAAATCTAAAATTCAAAAGTAGAAGGACTAATTTGCAATAAACAATAAATTGATAAATTACAAATAAGCCCTTTAACTTTATACTAATTAAATTTAACCCCTCTAGTTAAAAACAATTACAATTAAATCATATTTATATTCCAAATATAAAATTCAATCCTCAAAATTTTCAAAATTTGATTTTGGGTCCAACCCGGAAAAATATATATATATATTAAAATATGGGACGGGACTAGGTCCCGTCCCCTACCGTGCACGCAGGCACGGGCGCCGTGGCCGCAGGCGCCCGGCGCCCGCGGTGCACGGGCGCCTGCGTCCGCAGGCGCGGGTGCCTGCGTCGCGCAGGCACCCGGGTGCCCGCGGCACGCAGGCGTCAAGTGCCTGCGCTCGCGGGTACGGGCGCCTGCGTGCCGCAGGCGCCCGCCGCCAGCGTCGTGCAGGCGGCCCGGTCGATTATATATATATATTTATTTATTTATTTATTTATTGAAAAATATAAATTCTAAATTTATATAAAACCAAAATTTTTGAAAATCGAATTAATCATAGAATCAATTGCATCCACATAACTACAAAATCATACAATATATATACGTATATAAACAATCAATTAACCTCGCTCTGATACCACTGTAAGAAAATACGGTCAGAGTTACCCCTAGGGTACGCAGCGGAATTTCAAAAATTTTCTTAACATACAGGTTAATTGATTATGTATATGCCGTATATATGTAAACACGTCAATTAGAAGACTAACCTTACTTCCAAAGCAGCTTCCAAGTCTTCGTATTAATCCGGTGTATCTTCTCCTTCGCCGAAGTCGTAGATATCTGCAATACTCTTATTATCTGCAAGACAATAAGAGTTAGTTTCCAGCTCCTAGAACCTCAACCTTGGTATCCACGGATGAACAGCCTATCGGAAGAATGCTAGGATATTCTTTGTGTGACCAAGAAGACGGGGCGGCGGTTTTCCTCTGGTGAGGGTGGCGCGCGCGTGGGGCTTGTAGAGGAGGGGAGAGTTTTTATTTTCTCTAAGAAAACTAGGTATTCAACTGTGTGAATGTCTATTGAACTGTGTCAGAAACTCTCTAATAGTCTACTATATATAGTAGTCAATAGAAGTCTAAAGCATAAGCAATTAGACTTCGTAAAGGAATAAGAATCTAATTCTTATCGCACTAGGAAACCAATATCAAGTCTAGATTCATTCCCAATCAAATTAAAACTCAATCAGGAAAATCTAACTTATCCCTTGGACTTCTAATAGAGGAAGGAGTCGAACTCCTTCCCCTATCCTTGCTTGCGCGCGCGCGCCTTCCTAATGGAGATAGGTGGGTCCCAATTTTGGGACCCACTTATAGTTCTAAGGCAATTCAAACTCCAAGTACATTTTGCCCATGTGCATATGTTAATTCTAAATTAACATATCCTTTCAAATCAAACCTCTATTATATTTCTAAAATATAATCTTTAATTGTATTTACATAAAATACAATTAATTAGCCAATTCAATTAATAATTCCAAATCATTAATTGAGCCACTAAATATTATAATTAATTCCAAATCAATTATAATCCATCAATCACAATTAATTCCAAATTAATTGCGATTCCATCTTCAAGGATATTCTGATAAGCTGAATCACAACATAGTGTGACCCATAGGGCCTCATTGTATTAAGCAAGTCCTAGACTAGGAAAAATGGAATTCCTAGATGGTTCCAATTGCAATATTAATACATGAGGACGTTTGAGAGGTTTCTCAAAGCAAACCCTTTCGTTGCGAAGTCTGTTGCGCTCAACGCGGCGATGGTAACGTCCCTTCATCTGACTTACTCGAATGCATCTGGGATCGATGATGTGTCTATCCCAATAATACATCCATGGGCGTCTCATGGAGTTGCTTGGTTACTAAGATATACTTATGACCATCATAATATATCGATGCACTGGCCAGTGACTTTACCAACACAACTATGAAGACTATGAGCAGTACTCTCCTGTCCTACACATGAGAGACGAATCCTTCACGGAAACACTTATCATCCCCATTTGTATGTTGCCATAATCCTGGATCGTGTCTTAGGTCAACTGCTTATTCAGAGCTGACATCGACGGGTCCACCAAGGATATGGGGCAACAAATGTGATGATAAAGTCCTGTAAGTCCAAAGGACGACTGGCATCACTTCGACAACTTACCGGTTCCCATAGACACTTCAGTGTAGAGTATACATCGATGGGAGTGTCCGGTGGGTACTTCCATTGTTCGATGATCATTCTTTGAACAACTATGCGCAGTTGGGAACGTTTCTCGAATGTCCAACAATCCGTTCCGTGGCCGTGGGATCGGCTCACACTTGCTCCAACAAGTATAACCTCCACGCATACTAGTCTCATCTGGTTCATTCAGGCCCCTACATCCGAGATGAACCTCGACTAGGGAGAGTTTGGGATAGATGATAACTCACATAGCTCCCACTATCTGTGTGATCGGTCATCTATCCGAGGGGACATGTTTAATATCGATACAGACAGAAATAGAGATATGACATGCTGCATGCCTGGTGTAATATAAACATGAAAGCGATACTCAATAGTAAAACAACAAACATATATTATATTACGTTGACCTGTGTAATAGTATATATATGCCCTCTATAAGGGCTCCATGCCCTTAATAAGGACTGTCTCTAGGACATATACACTATCAGTTCTCTCATCTTCCTACTGTCAACTACGAGACAAAACAAAGAGAAAATGTGTTTGCTGAAAAATCGCAAAACATTGCTCTTGCTGCTAAGCCGTCATCTTCTGAAAGGAAGAATGATAAAGAGCCTGCTGATGAAAATGCTCTTGTTGTTAGAATCATGAAGAAATTCATCAGTAAGGAACTTGAAAGGCGAAAATCAAAAGGGAAGCTGAAAAAGCATCTTGGTAACAACTACCATAAATACAAGAATGAAGCTAGCTCGCTGAACAAGCAAGCTCAGCAAGCAAACTCCTTTGAAGAACCTGCAGTTGGCAATGATCTTTGCTTTTATTGCAAAAAGCCTGGACACTTCAAAGCAAATTGTCTTTTGCTGAATGGAAAATCTACTGAAAAGAAGAAGAAGTTCAAAAGGGCTTTGATTGCTGAAGAAAAGAAAAAGCTTCAAGCAAAAATCGATGGTCTTTGCATTGAAACAAGATCTGAAGACAGTGAGGTAGAGAGCTCAGACACTGAAGAAGAAGAAGCCACTCTTCATGTAGAGATTGGCAAGGAAGTTTGTGGAATAGCTATGGAAGCTTATCCAGATGTGTCAAACTACGAATTCTGCCTCATGGCCGGTCAGGTAAATTGTCCTACCTCTGACTATGATTCAGAAAGTGAAGATTACATTGACCTTGATAGAATTCAAGGAGAAATCGAAAGATTTGAGAAATCTCTGAGAAAACAGCAAGAGAAACTACAGAATGCTGAACTTCTGACTAAGCAAACTAGTGAAAAGTATGTCTTGCTGAGCGTTGAGTCAGAAAATAAGGATGCTGAAATATTGCATCTCAAGAAGTTAATTGCTGAAGCTACAGAGAAGAATGCTCAAATGGCAATAGAATTGGAAGAGTATCTGTCCTCATTTCTAAAGTTACTTGCTGAAATACAAGAAATGAAAAAGATAAAAGTCAATTTCAAATCTTATGCTGATGCTAGTAACACGCTGACTGAACTAAACTCTGATCTGAGAGACCCATCTCAGAAAGAAGATTTAGGTGCAACATATGAAGGTGATGATGTAATAATCTTGAGTAAAGACAAATCACCAATCACCTTTGATCGTGCAACTGATAGTGGTCAACCAAAACTCTATCAGATTGGTCAATCTAAGGTTGCTGAAATAAGCAATCAAGTACCTACGACCTTAAAGTCCGCTGTTGCCACTCAAAGTAACAAGACTTTAAAAGGAAAACAGGTTGCTGAAAAGAAATTTTTTCGGAAAAAGGATGATGTAAAGCATTCTGCCAAACAAGTTGTTGAAAAGCAATTTGTTAAGACTAAAGGCAAGATTACTAAAAGTAATCAGAAGACCTTTGCTAACAAACCTGAATCGAGTAAGGTTGCTGAGACAAAAGCTCAGCACTCACCGAAAAGTGGACTTGGATTCAAAAACAAGCAAAGTCAACTCTTTCATGAGTATAAGTAAAGTCATCAAAGATTGTTAGGAAACTTGTAATTTTGATGAGCAATTAACCATGCTAAATTAAGGAAAGTCCAGTACCTAGTACTCTTAAGGTCCATAGGAATTTAGAATTTTAAGGACATTGTAAAAGAGGAACGTTTGCTGAAGACTTAGAGTAGGTGCTAGATAGGTTGGTTTTACCGCTTATGATGTATCTTGTTTTCTGAAAATAAATACAACCTATTGAAGCATTTGCTGATGATGTACTTTGTTTTTACAAACAAACTATTGAAGCATTTAGAACCACTCAGAAACTTGAAGATTTCGAAGACTAAAGACTAGAAGATTTCTGAAGACCGGTATCTACAAAGGCACATGTTGCTCAGAAATTGGAAACTTCAGCAACAACATTGCATAAGTGAAAATCTAAACGACAGAGTAGGTTGTGCTTGCTGAAACTGAGACTGACCACTTGCTGATGGAACATTTGTGACCTCTTGCTGAAAGTACTTATATTTGTGTTCCAACGTTACTGTTTGAATTTCATTCAAAAGAGCATTAAATGCAAAGCACGCACGCGAAGGACATGAAGACTAGAAGACAAACAAGGACGCTGCTGAAAGTACAAAAGCAAGATAGTGACATTTTAAGGAACAAAAGCCTTAGAATTTGAAATTCAAACGGCTCCTTATTTCACTATAAATAGAGGTCATCCGGCAAAGAGTTGAAGTGTGTCAACAACGTGATCATACTCTCACTTGTGCTTAAACTCACATTACCCTTCAATACTCTTTAGTGCCATTGATCCGTTCCAAGACTTAAAGCTTGAAAAAGCTACTTGTGAAGAAGTAGAACTTACACGACTAAGAAATTAGTTAAGTGTTCTTTCTTTCTTTCAAACAAGAACAAGTCTTGACACCAGAAACAATCAAACTTGTTTACTGCAAAGTATTCAAAGTTTTGTTTCTTAGATTACTTGTTGTAACTGAATAAGTTATAATTAAGTTATCTCACCCCAAAACTCTCTAACTCAAAATACACCCTTTCAGGCGTGATATTAAGGGGGAACTTAATCAAGCATAGTGTTGCTGATTAAAAGTACCAAGTTTGGTGGAGAACAAGGTTACGTTCTCTAGTTAGGTTGGAGACAAAGCAAGTGTGCTTTGGTTTCTATTTGAATCGCTCTAGATAGGTGTTGTAAGGAACCTCAATCTTATCTTAGTGGATTCAGTCCTAGAAAGGACAAAGTGGATTAGTTGAGAGATTACGCCACTCTCAGATACCACTATAAAAGTGTTTGTGTGATTTACTTATTGTACTTAGTTTTCAGCAAAGCGTATCTATTTGTACATAGTCACTCACTTCTCTTGCTGAAACTATCACTTACTGACAAAAGCACTTATTGTATCAAAGACTTCCGCTCTCTGATTTTAAGTATCAGCAAACCTAGTTACTGAAAAGTAACTTACGCTTGCTGAGAAAGATTAAGTATCAGCAAACTCATTACTGAAAAATAATAGGCACTTGCTGAGAAAGTTTTTAAACGCCGAAAGTTTGAAAAGACTATTCACCCCCCCCCTCTAGTCTTTTCTTGTTGTTTAAAGGGACCAACAAGTGGTATCAGAGCTGGAGGTTCTTTAACCTTCAGCACTGAACCTAGATCCCCTTAGGTGGTTTCCGTAGATCACTCTCACTTGATCAGTTTGGTAGTGTTTTGCTGACAGGATGTCTTTAGGAGACGCTCCCTTGCTGAAGCCGGAAAACTACGAAAAATGGCGAAACAACATGATGCTACATCTTGAGGCCATTAGTGATGAGATGGTTACTGTCATTTATGATGGACCTATCAAAATCACTAAGATTGAGAAACGCTTCCCTCACAAAACAACGGATCCTACTTGTAAGCAAACCATCTTAGGAGACCCGGTTGATGCTCTCGTTCCAAAACCAAGAGAGGAATGGACTTCCGACGAAGCTAAGAGATTCCGTCTTGATGGCCAAGCAAGAAACATCATCATTCGCTCAACTCCGGATACCATACAGTGCAAACTGTGGGGTGCTAAAACTGCTAAGGAAGCTTGGAAAATGGTTCAAGATCTTTGTGCTGGATCTGACAAAACCAAGGAAAACAAACTTGAAGTGCTGAAATTAAAGTTCCAGAACTTTAAACAAGGTACAAACGAGTCATTGGAAGACTTGGACTTCAGATTCACAACTCTTGTTAGTGAAATGGCAGCCTTGGGTGTTGGAAATCTTTACTCAGATTCTGAGAAGGTGAAAACCATCATCAGAAGTCTGAATCAAGAATGGATCCACACTCAGAACTTCTACTACAATCAAGGAATGTCAGACATTACACCAACAGAGTTGTTCTCTCATCTTGCTACTGTCAACTACGAGACAAAGCAAAGAGAAAATGTGTTTGCTGAAAAATCGCAAAACATTGCGCTTGCTGCAAAGCCGTCATCTTCTGAAAAGAAGAATGATAAAGAGCCTGCTGATGAAAACTCTTTGGTTGTCAAAAACATGAAGAAATTCATGAGTAAGGAACTTGAAAGGCGAAAAGCAAAAGAGAAGCTGAAAAAGCATCTTGGTAACAACTACCATAAGTACAAGAATGAGACTAGCTCTGATGATGTCGTTTTTCACCAATTAAATTTGTTTAAAAGCCTAAGAACACTTATCACTACACAAACTAGAGTGCAATGGCAAGTTGTCCCCGAGTGTCGTTCTCTCGGGACCTAACGTGACTTTGTTTGAGGTTTTTGCTAGTAATTTCAGAGAACTAGTTCAAATGTTTGTAGAATTGTTTCCTTTGAACAAGCAACGAGAAATCAGATTGTTGTAAATCAAGATTGGAAAACGGTTGGTGGTAGAAATCAAATACACATGCATGGGTTACGAATATGCTCACAAGTTCAGTGCGTAAAACCTTCGATCAAGTCTGCTAAGCAACTCGTCTAGGCAACTTTAATACACACATCATAAAAGATCACTATCAACACTTTAGAGGTGCTTGTCACAAACACCATTTATCTAGCATGCTGCAAATCTCTAACATACAATCCTATAGCTTTCATTGACCAAGAGTTTGTCACTATACTCAATTCGAATATATTTTATAGGCAACTAAGAATCATATGAAGGGATTTGCAGAAAGATTGAATCACAATCTCATGTAAGCATAAACATAACCCATAGCATGCATATTCTACATTCTACCACCAACACAAAGATTTAGCTACTCATATTCATCAACATAGACATCAATTCATATGAATAATAATCAGAATACATCATATCAAACTACAAGACAAGAGAGTGATACAAGTTACCACCAAAGCTGTCACTAATCGGTGGAAACAAAGAAAACCTCTCCGTAGATGATTACAAAGGATGAATCCCAATCAAAACCTTGAATCCCAAGCTAAAATACAATGTAATCTGAGTTTTCTCTGAGTTTTGGGGCTTAGGAGCTCTCCAAAACAAAGTTACAGTTCAAAAGATATTCAAAACATGACCAAAGATCAGATCTAAGAAGGAAAATTCGAAAACGTAACCGCTGCCAAGCGGACCGCTTGAAGAAGCCAAGTGGAGCGCTTGGCAAGCGAAGCACTTCTGGCACACCAAGCGCTTCGCTTGGCTTCTGTGCCAAAGCTCCTGGAAATTGAAGCGGAGCGCTTCACTATTCCAGGCGCTTAGCTTGGCTCCTGGGCAGATTTTTGTCTTCAAACTCAATCTTTTTGCCCTCGCATGGCCCTCGGGTGCCTTGGACTCATCCTTCTCGATGCTTATTGATGCTCAAACACTTACGAACAAGCCACGGAGATTGGGGAACTTCAACGGGGCCATCTTTTCCATCAAAAAGGCTCATTTTTAGCTCCAAAAACGCCGTTTCGTACCTAAGTGCCTGAAAATGCAGAAAACACAAAACGTGACACTATTCTACAAGACTAACCAAAAAACAAGGCTAGAAGATAGCAAAAGAAGGTAAAAAAGACAAGATGAACACGTCAAAAATACGTTCGTCAAACTCCCCAAACCAAACCTTTGCTTGTCCTCAAGCAACAAACTATCCTAAATGCAACACAAAAGGAGTCTCATGCCAAGTAAAGTGAACTAATCTATTGAATCTACCAAACGCTTATGAACAAAACCAAATGAGCATGACATGCAAATAGGTTGAAGTATGCCTCGATTGCGAATATACACATTCTCAAGTGCACTTGGTTAAACAAAGGAGTCTCTCGTAACATTTTCTACCTGGATCTGGTCAGTGACGACACAATGATGCATGTTATCATACTACAATTGACCCGTGCCTATGAAACCGAGGGCTTACTACTGTTCACCAAGCGAGACTTTTCCTCAAGAGAGGGCGAACCAATACTGGCTCTCATCAAATGAAGGAGGGTTCCCTAGAAAGATAACACTCCCCTATTCTACCCAAACTCTCAACGAATGAGTCTCCTTCAACCACTTCTTGAACAACAAGACGAGGGTGGTCAAGAACAGGCCTTGGACAAAGGCGACACGAAACAAAAGATAGAATTTACAATTTGACACTTCACAAGAACAAAATATTTACATGACACTTGACACTACGAGACTGCTTTTGGACGACCCTTCTTTTGCTTTTGGGTCTTATTCTTTATTTTCTTTCTTCCTTTTTTTTATTATTTTCTTTTCTCTTTTTTTTTTCTTCGTTTCTTTTTCTCTTTTTTTTTTTTCTTCTTTTCTTTTTCTCTTTCTTTTTTTTATAGGGGCAAGCAGCAGTACTATGTGTAAAAAAAAACCTCCCCAAACCTATTCGAGAGAGCAAAAAGACGAAAAGGAAAAGGAAAGAATCTTTACAAAGACACCTCCCCAAACCTATTCGAAAGAATAGGTTGGGACACAAAACAAAAAGAAAAAGAAAAAGGAAACTTTACAACGAATCAAAGACGAAAGACAAGATCAAATAAAGCAACCCCCTCCCCGAACCTATTCGATAGAATAGGTTTAATACAAGGAATCGCACACCTCACACTACCTCCTTCCTAGGCATTTGGCAATCTCTATTCGAGGTGAATAACTTGTCGCCTCTTACGTACATAATTACACGGGCTACAACCATAGACTCTAACAAGCATCATTTTATATGGTCATCGTGAACCGCAGTAGAAGAAACACCACTCGAGGTGATGTCGAGACTACTAAGCTTAACTAGTGCACAAGCGAATGTGACAAACCAATCGAGACAAGCCTCAAACTACTTGCAAAGTGATGCAACATATGATTAATGGTCATAAACGCTTAGTCTACTCAATAAAAAGGTTTCTGTACTTATATTGGTTGGGGCTTGTCGCTTGAGGGTTGTTATCAGTCATCTACAAACAAATAAGGGCGCCGCCTACCATCATGCATGAGCGGTCTACACGTAATGGATGCCGCCTATCCATTCTAGTTCTAAACGCGGTCAAGCACATAATGGGTGCCGCCTACCCATACATAAAATATGCGGTCCGACAATAAGAGGGCGCCGCCTACCCTCGCATGCATAGCGGTCGAACGGAAAGTCAAAAACTTGGTATTTAAACATCCATTGTCAAACAATAGCATATCGAGCAAACAAAACAAGTAGTAGCCTATGTGGATGCCAAATGACTTCATAATTTCATCATGAAAATTATAATCCCATACTTATAATCTCTATGAAATAATTGAAAATTTGGACTAGATTGAAAAATTGAAAATTGTATTGACCAAGTAGCAATTTTCAAAAACCCAAAGGACTTAATTGTAAGTTTTGAAACCTTGGAGGTGTTAAATCTAAAATTCAAAAGTAGAAGACTAATTTGCAATAAACAATAAATTGATAAATTACAAATAAGCCCTTTAACTTTATACTAATTAAATTTAACCCCTCTAGTTAAAAACAATTACAATTAAATCATATTTATATTCCAAATATAAAATTCAATCCTCAAAATTTTCAAAATTTGATTTTGGGTCCAACCCGGAAAAATATATATATATATATTAAAATATGGGACGGGACCTAGTCCCGTCCCCCTACCGTGCACGCAGGCACGGGCGCCGTGGCCGCAGGCGCCCGGCGCCCGCGGCGCACGGCGTCCGCAGGCGCGGGTGCCTGCGTCGCGCAGGCACCCGGGTGTCCGCGGCACGCAGGCGTCGAGTGCCTGCGCTCGCGGGCACGGGCCGCAGGCGCCCGCCGCAAGCGTCGTGCAGGCGGCCCGGTCGATTATATATATATATTTATTTATTTATTTATTTATTGAAAAATATAAATTCTAAATTTATATAAAACTAAAACTTTTGAAAATCGAATTAATCATAGAATCAATTGCATCCACATAACTACAAAATCATACAATATATATACGTATATAAACAATCAATTAACCTCGCTCCGATACCACTGTAAGAAAATACGGTCAGAGTTACCCCTAGGGTATGCAGCGGAATTTCAAAATTTTTCTTAACATACAGGTTAATTGATTATGTATATGCCGTATATATGTAAACACGTCAATTAGAAGACTAACCTTACTTCCAAAGCAGCTTCCAAGTCTTCGTATTAATCCGGTGTATCTTCTCCTTCGCCGAAGTCGTAGATATCTGCAATACTCTGATTATCTGCAAGACAATAAGAGTTAGTTTCCAGCTCCTAGAACCTCAACCTTGGTATCCACGGATGAACAGCCTATCGGAAGAATGCTAGGATATTCTTTGTGTGACGAAGAAGACGGGGCGGCGGTTTTCCTCTCGTAAGGGTGGCGCGCGCGTGGGGCTTGTAGAGGAGGGGAGAGTTTTTATTTTCTCTAAGAAAACTAGGTATTCAACTGTGTGAATGTCTTTTGAACTGTGTCAGAAACTCTCTAATAGTCTACTATATATAGTAGTCAATAGAAGTCTAAAGCATAAGCAATTAGACTTCGTAAAGAAATAAAAATCTAATTCTTATCGCACTAGGAAACCAATATCAAGTCTTGATTCATTCCCAATCAAATTAAAACTCAATCAGGAAAATCTAACTTATCCCTTGGACTTCTAATAGAGGAAGGAGTCGAACTCCTTCCCCTATCCTTGCTTGCGCACGCACGCGCCTTCCTAAGGGAGATAGGTGGGTCCCAATTTTGGGACCCACTTATAGTTCTAAGGCAATTCAAACTCCAAGTAGATTTTGCTCATGTGCATATGTTAATTCTAAATTAACATATCCTTTCAAATCAAACCTCTATTATATTTCTAAAATATAATCTTTAATTGTATTTACATAAAATACAATTAATTAGCCAATTCAATTAATAATTCAAAATCATTAATTGAGCAACTAAATATTATAATTAATTCCAAATCAATTATAATCCATCAATCACAATTAATTCCAAATTAATTGCGATTCCATGTTCGAGGATATTCTGATAAGCTGAATCACAACATAGTGTGACCCATAGGGCCTCATTGTATTAAGCAAGTCCTAGACTAGGCAAAATGGAATTCCTAGATGGTTCCATTTGCAATATTAATACATGAGGACGTTTGAGAGGTTTCTCAAAGGAAACCCTTTCGTTGCGAAGTCTGTTGCGCTCAACGCGGCGATGGTAACGTCCCTTCATCTGACTTACTCGAATGCATCTAGGATCGATGATGTGTCTATCCCAATAATACATCCATGGGCGTCTCAGGGAGTTGCTTGGTTACTAAGATATACTTATGACCATCATAATATATCGATGCACTGGCCAGTGACTTTACCAACACAACTATGAAGACTATGAGCAGTACTCTCCTGTCCTACACATGAGAGACGAATCCTTCACGGAAACACTTATCATCCCCATTTGTATGTAGCCATAATCCTGGATCGTGTCTTAGGTCAACTGCTTATTCAGAGCTGACATCGACGGGTCCACCAAGGATATGGGGCAACAAATGTGATGATAAAGTCCTGTAAGTCCAAAGGACGACTGGCATCACTTCGACAACTTACCGGTTCCCATAGACACTTCAGTGTAGAGTATACATCGATGGGAGTGTCCGGTGGGTACTTCCATTGTTCGATGATCATTCTTCGAACAACTATGCGCAGTTATGGGAACGTTTCTCGAATGTCCAACAATCCGTTCCGTGGCCGTGGGATCGGCTCACACTTGCTCCAACAAGTATAACCTCCACGCATACTAGTCTCATCTGGTTCATTCAGGCCCCTACATCCGAGATGAACCTCGACTAGGGAGAGTTTGGGATAGATGATAACTCACATAGCTCCCACTATCTGTGTGATCGGTCATCTATCCGAGGGGACATGTTTAATATCGATACAGACAAAAATAGAGATATGACATGCTGCATGCCTGGTGTAATATAAATATGAAAGCGATACTCAATAGTAAAACAACAAACATATATTATATTACGTTGACCTGTGTAATAGTACATATATGCCCTCTATAAGGGCTCCATACCCTTAATAAGGACTGTCTCTAGGACATATACACTATCAGTTCTCTCATCTTCCTACTGTCAACTACGAGACAAAACAAAGAGAAAATGTGTTTGCTGAAAAATCGCAAAACATTGCTCTTGCTGCTAAGCCGTCATCTTCTGAAAAGAAGAATGATAAAGAGCCTGCTGATGAAAATGCTCTTGTTGTTAGAATCATGAAGAAATTCATCAGTAATGAACTTGAAAGGCGAAAATCAAAAGGGAAGCTAAAAAAGAATCTTGGTAACAACTACCATAAATACAAGAATGAAGCTAGCTCGCTGAACAAGCAAGCTCAGCAAGCAAACTCCTTTGAAGAACCTGCAGTTGGCAATGATCTTTGCTTTTATTGCAAAAAGTCTGGACACTTCAAAGCAAATTGTCTTTTGCTGAAAGGCAAATCTGCTGAAAAGAAGAAGAAGTTCAAAAGGGCTTTGATTGTTGAAGAAAAGAAAAAGCTTCAAGCAAAAATCGATGCTCTTTGTATTGAAACAAGATCTGAAGACAGTGAGGTAGAGAGCTCAGACACTGAAGAAGAAGAAGCCACTCTTCATGTAGATATTGGCAAGGAAGTTTGTGGAATAGCTATGGAAGCTTATCCAGATGTGTCAAACTACGAATTCTGCCTCATGGCCGGTCAGGTAAATTGTCCTACCTCTGACTATGATTCAGAAAGTGAAGATTACATTGACCTTGATAGAATTCAAGGAGAAATCGAAAGATTTGAGAAATCTCTGAGAAAACAGCAAGAGAAACTACAGAATGCTGAACTTCTGACTAAGCAAACTAGTGAAAAGTATGTCTTGCTGAGCGTTGAGTCAGAAAATAAGAATGCTGAAATATTGCATCTCAAGAAGTTAATTGCTGAAGCTACAGAGAAGAATGCTCAAATGGCAATAGAATTGGAAGAGTATCTGTCCTCATTTCTAAAGTTACTTGCTGAAATACAAGAAATGAAAAAGATAAAAGTCAATTTCAAATCTTATGCTGATGCTAGTAACACGCTGACTGAACTAAACTCTTATCTGAGAGACCCATCTCAGAAAGAAGATTTAGGTGCAACGTATGAAGGTGATGATGTAATAATCTTGAGTAAAGACAAATCACCAATCACCTTTGTTCGTGCAACTAATAGTGGTCAACCAAAACTCTATCAGATTGGTCAATCTAAGGTTGCTAAAATAAGCAATCAAATACCTACGACCTTAAAGCCCGTTGTTGCCACTCAAAGTAACAAGACTTTAAAAGGAAAACAGGTTGCTGAAAAGAAAATTGTTCAGAAAAGGATGCTGTAAAGCATTCTGCCAAACAAGTTGTTGAAAAGCAATTTGTTAAGACTAAAGGCAAGATTACTAAAGTAATCAGAAGACCTTTGCTGACAAACCTGAATCGAGTAAGGTTGCTGAGACAAAAGCTCAGCACTCACCGAAAAGTGGACTTGGATTCAAAAACATGCAAAGTCAACTCTTTCATGAGTATAAGTAAAGTCATCAAAGATTGTTAGGAAACTTGTAATTTTGATGAGCAATTAACCATGCTAAATTAAGGAAAGTCCAGTACCTAGTACTCTTAAGGTCCATAGGAATTTAGAATTTTAAGGACATTGTAAAAGAGGAACGTTTGCTGAAGACTTAGAGTAGGTGCTAGATAGGTTGGTTTTACCGCTTATGATGTATCTTGTTTTCTGAAAAGAAATACAACCTATTGAAGCATTTGCTGATGATGTACTTTGTTTTTACAAACAAACTATTGAAGCATTTAGAACCGCTCAGAAACTTGAAGATTTCGAAGACTAAAGACTAGAAGATTTCTGAAGACTGGTATCTACAAAGGCACATGTTGCTCAGAAAGTGGAAACTTCAGCAACAACATTGCATAAGTGAAAATCTAAACGACAGAGTAGGTTGTGTTTGCTGAAACTGAGACTGACCACTTGCTGATGGAACATTTGTGACCTCTTGCTGAAAGTACTTATATTTGTGTTCCAACGTTACTGTTTGAATTTCATTCAAAAGAGCATTAAATGCAAAGCACGCACGCGAAGGACATGAAGACTAGAAGACAAACAAGGACGCTGCTGAAAGTACAAAAGCAAGATAGTGACATTTTAAGGAACAAAAGCCTTAGAATTTGAAATTCAAACGGCTCCTTATTTCACTATAAATAGAGGTCATCCGGCAAAGAGTTGAAGTGTGTCAACAACGTGATCATACTCTCACTTGTGCTTAAACTCACATACCCTTCAATACTCTTTACTGCCATTGATCCGTTCCAAGACTTAAAGCTTGAAAAAGCTACTTGTGAAGAAGTAGAACTTACACGACTAAGAAATTAGTTAAGTGTTCTTTCTTTCAACAAGTCTTGACACCAGAAACAATCAAACTTGTTTACTGCAAAGTATTCAAAGTTTGTTTCTTAGATTACTTGTTGTAACTGAATAAGTTATAATTAAGTTATCTCACCCCAAACTCTCTAACTGAAAATACACCCTTTCAGGCGTGATATTCAGGGGGAACTTAATCGAGCATAGTGTTGCTGATTAAAAGTACCAAGTTTGGTGGAGAACAAGGTTACGTTCTCTAGTTAGGTTGGAGACGAAGCAAGTGTGCTTTGGTTTCTGTTTGAATCGCTCTAGATAGGTGTTGTAAGGAACCTCAATCTTATCTTAGTGGATTCAGTCCTAGAAAGGACAAAGTGGATTAGTTGAGAGATTACGCCACTCTCAGATACCACTATAAAAGTGTTTGTGTGATTTACTTATTGTACTTAGTTTTCAGCAAAGCGTATCTATTTGTACACAGTCACTCACTTTCTCTTGCTGAAACTATCACTTACTGACAAAAGCACTTATTGTATCAAAGACTTCCGCTCTCTGATTTTAAGTATCAGCAAACCTAGTTACTGAAAGTAACTTACGCTTGCTGAGAAAGATTAAGTATCAGCAAACTCATTACTGAAAAGTAATAGGCACTTGCTGAGAAAGTTTTTAAACGACGAAAGTTTGAAAAGACTATTCACCCCCCCCTCTAGTCCTTTTTTGTTGTTTAAAGGGACCAACAAGTGGTATCAGAGCTGGAGGTTCTTTAACCTTCAGCACTGAACCTAGATCCCCTTAGGTGCTTTCCATAAATCACTCTCACTTGATCAGTTTGGTAGTGTTTTGCTGACAGGATGTCTTTAGGAGACGCTCCCTTGCTGAAGCCGGAAAACTAGGAAAAATGGCGAAATAACATGATGCTACATCTTGAGGCCATTAGTGATGAGATGGTTACTGTCATTTATGATGGACCTATCAAAATCACTAAGATTGAGAAACGCTTCGCTCACAAAACAACGGATCCTACTGGTAAGCAAACCATCTTAGGAGACCCGGTTGATGCTCTCGTTCCAAAACCAAGAGAGGAATGGACTTCCGACGAAGCTAAGAGATTCCGTCTTGATGGCCAAGCAAGAAACATCATCATTCTCTCAACTCCGGATACCATACAGTGCAAACTGTGGGGTGCTAAAACTGCTAAGGAAGCTTGGAAAATGGTTCAAGATCTTTGTGCTGGATCTGACAAAACCAAGGAAAACAAACTTGAAGTGCTGAAATTAAAGTTCCAGAACTTTAAACAAGGTACAAACGAGTCATTGGAAGACTTGGACTTCAGATTCACAACTCTTGTTAGTGAAATGGCAGCCTTGGGTGTTGGAAATCTTTACTCAGATTCTGAGAAGGTGAAAACCATCATCAGAAGTCTGAATCAAGAATGGATCCACACTCAGAACTTCTACTACAATCAAGGAATGCCAGACATTACACCAACAGAGTTGTTCTCTCATCTTGCTACTGTCAACTACGAGACAAAGCAAAGAGAAAATGTGTTTGCTGAAAAATCGCAAAACATTGCGCTTGCTGCAAAGCCGTCATCTTCTGAAAAGAAGAATGATAAAGAGCCTGCTGATGAAAACTCTTTGGTTGTCAAAAACATGAAGAAATTCATGAGTAAGGAACTTGAAAGGCGAAAAGCAAAAGAGAAGCTGAAAAAGCATCTTGGTAACAACTACCATAAGTACAAGAATGAGACTAGCTCTGATGATGTCGTTTTTCACCAATTAAATTTGTTTAAAAGCCTAAGAACACTTATCACTACACAAACTAGAGTGCAATGGCAAGTTGTCCCCGAGTGTCGTTCTCTCGGGACCTAACGTGACTTTGTTTGAGGTTTTTGCTAGTAATTTCAGACAACTAGTTCAAATGTTTGTAGAATTGTTTCCTTTGAACAAGCAACGAGAAATCAGATTGTTGTAAATCAAGATTGGAAAACGGTTGGTGGTAGAAATCAAATACACATGCATGGGTTACGAATATGCTCACAAGTTCAGTGCGTAAAACCTTCGATCAAGTCTGCTAAGCAACTCGTCTAGGCAACTTTAATACACACATCATAAAAGATCACTATCAATACTTTAGAGGTGCTTGTCACAAACACCATTTATCTAGCATGCTGCAAATCTCTAACATACAATCCTATAGCTTTCATTGACCAAGAGTTTGTCACTATACTCAATTCGAATATATTTTATAGGCAACTAAGAATCATATGAAGGGATTTGCAGAAAGATTGAATCACAATCTCATGTAAGCATAAACATAACCCATAGCATGCATATTCTACATTCTACCACCAACACAAAAGATTTAGCTACTCATATTCATCAACATAGACATCAATTCATATGAATAATAATCAGAATACATCATATCAAACTACAAGACAAGAGAGTGATACAAGTTACCACCAAAGCTGTCACTAATCGGTGGAAACAAAGAAAACCTCTCCGTAGATGATTACAAAGGATGAATCCCAATCAAAACCTTGAATCCCAAGCTAAAATACAATGTAATCTGAGTTTTCTCTGAGTTTTGGGGCTTAGGAGCTCTCCAAAACAAAGTTACAGTTCAAAAGATATTCAAAACATGACCAAAGATCAGATCTAAGAAGGAAAATTCGAAAACGTAACCGCTGCCAAGCGGACCGCTTGAAGAAGCCAAGTGGAGCGCTTGGCAAGCGAAGCGCTTCTGGCACACCAAGTGCTTCGCTTGGCTTCTGTGCCAAAGCTCCTGGAAATTGAAGCGGAGCGCTTCACTATTCCAGGCGCTTAGCTTGGCTCCTGGGCAGATTTTTGTCTTCAAACTCAATCTTTTTACCCTCGCATGGCCCTCGGGTGCCTTGGACTCATCCTTCTCGATGCTTATTGATGCTCAAACACTTACGAACAAGCCACGGAGATTGGGGAACTTCAACGGGGCCATCTTTTCCATCAAAAAGGCTCATTTTTAGCTCCAAAAACGCCGTTTCGTACGTAAGTGCCTGAAAATGCAGAAAACACAAAACGTGACACTATTCTACAACACTAACCAAAAAACAAGGCTAGAAGATAGCAAAAGAAGGTAAAAAAGACAAGATGAACACGTCAAAAATACGTTCATCAAACTCCCCAAACCAAACCTTTGCTTGTCCTCAAGCAACAAACTATCCTAAATGCAACACAAAAGGAGTCTCATCCCAAGTAAAGTGAACTAATCTATTGAATCTACCAAACGCTTATGAACAAAACCAAATGAGCATGACATGCAAATAGGTTGAAGTATGCCTCGATTGCGAATATACACATTCTCAAGTGCACTTGGTTAAACAAAGGAGTCTCTCGTAACATCTTCTACCTGGACCTGGTCAGTGACGACACAATGATGCATGTTATCATACTACAATTGGCCCGTGCCTATGAAACCGAGGGCTTACTACTGTTCACCAAGCGAGACTTTTCCTCAAGAGAGGGCGAACCAATACTGGCTCTCATCAAACGAAGGAGGGTTCCCTAGAAACATAACACTCCCCTATTCTACCCAGACTCTCAACGAATGAGTCTCCTTCAACCACTTCTTGAACAGCAAGACGAGGGTGGTCAAGAACATGCCTTGGACAAAGGCGACACGAAACAAAAGATAGAATTTACAACTCGACACTTCACAAGAACAAAATATTTACATGACACTTGACACTACGAGTGTCAAGTGTCAAAAAAATTTTTTTTTTTTCTTCTTTTCTTTTTCACTTTCTTTTTTTTTATAGGGGCAAGCAGCAGTACTATGTGTCAAAAACACCTCCCCAAACCTATTCGAGAGAATAGGTTTGAGCAAAAAGACGAAAAGGAAAAAGGAAAGACTCTTTACAAAGACACCTCCCCAAACCTATTCGAAAGAATAGGTTGGGACACAAAACAAAAAGAAAAAGAAAAAGGATACTTTACAACGACTCAAAGACGAAAGACAAGATCAAATAAAGCAACCCCCTCCCCAAACCTATTTGATAGAATAGGTTTAATACAAGGAATCGCACACCTCACACTTCCTCCTTCCTAGGCATTTGGCAATCTCTAATCGAGGTGAAGAACTTGTCGCCTCTTACGTACATAATTACACGGGCTACAACCATAGACTCTAACATGCATCATTTTATATGGTCATCGTGAACCGCAGTAGAAGAAACACCACTCGAGGTGATGTCGAGACTACTAAGCTTAACTAGTGCACAAGCGAATGTGACAAACCAAGCGAGACAAGCCTCAAACTACTTGCAAAGTGATGCAACATATGATTAATGGTCATAAACGCTTAGTCTACTCAATATAAAGGTTCAAAAGACTTGGCAATAAACTCCACACACAACAACGTGCAACAACTAATCTAGGGATGATATGCATGCAAAAATTTGAAAAAACACGACAAATCACATGAACTTGAGTAAAATCAGGCATGTACGAACCACACAAGTATATAGTACTGAAAATCCAATACCCCCTCCCCAAACCTAAACTTTTGCTCGTCCTCGAGCAAAGAAAAGTTGAAAGAAAAGGAAAAATTGGATTGAAAGTACACTTCCCTGAGATAAAGGTTCGTGTCCAATCTCCTATATATGAGTAGTACCTGAAAGGACTCAAGAAACAAGTGAAAACGGGTGCGCAAAGGTGAGAAGAATGGAAAAACGAGATAAATCTGGGTACAGGGTCCAAGCGGACCGCTTGGCGGGAGCCAAGAGGTTCGCTTGGTCAAGCGGATCGCTTGGGAGGCTCCAGGTGCTCCGCTTGAATTTCCAGGAAGTTGCAAAACTTCCTGGAATTTGAAGCGGACCGCTTGGCCCTGTTTCCAGATTTTCGATGTTTTTTCCTATCTTAATCACCTAAGGCACCAAGACAAAAACTAGACTAAGCTAATCACGACAAAAGGCACACAGGCCACAACTACAAAAGCAAATAAAGAGTACAAGAGTCAAAAGTCACAACATCATACAACCAAATCGAAAGGAAAAGAGTTTCAACCAACAATAGTAAACAAGCCAAAATAACGATAATATACAAATACTACCGATAAATGTGGCCCCTGTCGGCTGGTGTCTCTAGGAGTAGGGGTCGTAGGGGGTGTTAGGAAAGGCATTCCCACTACCACCGGTCTGATCATCGAAAGTATACCCCGGAATTCGGCGAGCTAAGGCATCGTGGCGGTTCATCATCTCCTCCTGGTGGGCTCTCCAACGCCTAGTGTCCTCTGCTCGAGCGGCCTCCCAACGCTAACCTACACGCCCTTGGTAATCATCCCAACGCTGCTCCTCCATTACACGGAAGTCCTCCACCTCTTGACTTCGCGCTCCTCAAATCCCCGGAATTGGGTCGACTGAGCCTCCAACATGGTGGTTTGGAAGCTACCAAACTGATCGACCAAGATCTGGTTGAACCCCGAGAAGTCGAAGCTTCCTCGTCCGGCCGTAGGCGGAGGTGGAGGAGGTGTCACATGGCGCGTAACCCTCGGTTGCATGGGTTCTCCTTGCTGAGTGCACCAAGTCCCGTGCATCTCATTATACGTATCAATGTTGATGGGTTTCTTCGGCTTCTTGTCCAGTACGAGGTCGGGAACTTCGGCCTCCTTGCACATGCCCGTGATCAAGTTACCAAAGGCAAGCTTCCGGTTTGCATTGCGGCGGCGCTTGAATTCCTCGAAGATGACAACGCCAGGAGTGAGAAGCAAATTATGCAAGAGAGCATGGACTAGGACTCCGTAATAGGACTGAACCTCGGAATCATGTGTGCTAGGGATCAGATTGGCTTGAACGAACTTCAACATCATCCTTGCCTCGAAGGTGAGATCGTTGTGGCGCAAAATCCGGGGTGGTTCATCAGGCAATTCAAAATCCTCCACGGTAATGCCATTCAGTACCTCCATGGGGTAATGATCAGACTCCCGGTCGTAGACATAGAGCTCCGCGGGATCAAATCTCTTATGGATTGCAGGCCGGCGGTTTGGATCCCGCGTCAGCGGCCTATCCAATCGCATGATGAAGCTAGTGATGCTCAAAGGAGTAAACTCGACCCCAACACCGCGGACGGGAACCTCATCGGTCCGTTCATTGTAGTCCGTGAAGGCAATGTAGAAATCCTCCACTACTGCTTGGTCCCAATTTGGCATGACCTCGCCATAGTACTTCCAGCCTCGCTCAGTAATAAGCTTGTTGAGCTCTCTGGCGCCATCCAACGCGCTCTCACCAGCCGTGAAGCGAATGCTCCTCTCGGAAATCTATGTGTGCGTGTGGGCATGGAAACTCGCTTCGAATTGCCTTGCCCTCCCCGATTGGCGATACTCGCCGGGTGTGGCCGTTTGTTGAGCACTCGAGGTCCCTTCTCCCCTTGATCTCTTGGATCTTCTTGATGCCATTGTACCTAGAATAATCTTATTAGATAACTTCAAGAGACAATGAGACTTAGACTCGACTCCTAGACTCCAATACTCACTCAAGTAATCTCATGGTGAGTTTGAAGGCTTGCTAAAGTTCATATGAACAAATCGAGAAGCTTTAACACTTCGTTACGATAAATCCATACGAATCTAAACCAAGCAAACAAACTCTCCAATTAAATTACCCAACCAATCCAACACATTCTCATGCAATCACAACATCACCATAACCATAATCATTACTCAAATTCAAGGCTAACAATCATCAAACAATTACATAGCAAAAATTCGAATCATAACATAACTCAAATTCAAGGCTAACAATCATCAAACAATTAAATAGCAAAAATTCGAGCACTAGAGTTCATCATAAATCAAGAGGAGCAAAATTCGAATTTACATCACATCTAGTAAGAAACATGCTCAATAATCATTATCAAACTAATTCACCAATGCATAACACAATTGAAGCTAATTAAGATAAAATCCCAAATTCATGAAAGTTAGGGTTCATGAGAAGTACCTTTGATTCCTTGTTATGGATGCTTCAAACGTGAAATTTGATCGGTTTAGATGATAGAGGAGGTGATGGGCTTTGTAAAATGCACAAGATTGCAAGAATTGGTGGAGAATTGAGAGAGATTGAGATTTTTGGGGTGCAAAATCGGCAATGGAGGAAGAAAAACGAAGTGGGGGGCTTTGAAACTCAAGTGCCCCGCTTAGCTTTCTTAAGAAAGCCAAGCGAAGCGCTTCGGCGTCCCAAGCGAAGCGCTTGGCAAGCGGTTCGCTTGGAACTCCCAAGCGCTCCACTTGGATTTCCAGTAAGAATTTTCATTCTTACTGGAAATCCAAGCGGACCGCTTGGGCTTTCCAAGCGGTTCGCTTGGGACATGAAGCTCCCAAATCCATTTTTTTTTCGACTTTTACTAAATTTTCACCCCAAAAACCTTGTCTAAACAACGAAACAAAATTTAAACGTGCTTCTAATCTATATGCAAGTACCTACAACCTCGGGTTGCCTCCCGAGAAGCGCCTCCGTTTAAAAGTCGTTGGCTCGACTCGTCTTAGCTCATGCGGGATCAATTTTGCATCGGGTACTAGACTTCCCTGTCCAAGTGCTCTTCAAAGCACCTAGTCCGCGCACATCTTGACGAACATAAAGAGGACAAAGAATCCTACAAGTTCGTTAGTATCAACATAAGCACATGAATTAACTATGGCTCGCAACGTATGTTGCTTGCCATTTACCTCGAAGCTACATGTACGACGGTACATGTCTATCACCATATGTACTTTGTTGATGAAGGCTCTACCCAAAAGAACCACATCCTTGAGCTTTGCGGAGGATGTAGGCATGACGATGAAGTTCGTCTTGACCTCTACACCGGCGACTCTTACCACTAGATTTTCGATCACACCCAATGGCTTCTTCATAGACCCATCCGCCAATTGCACCATGCACTTCATTGGTCTTAAGCCAGACAAACCCGACTCTTCGTACACGTTCAAAGGTATGACATTCACACCCGCTCCCGTGTCTAGAGTTTCCACTATTCCATCCTTCTTACCCAAGCCGATTTCCACATCAAAGCTCTCTTGGATAGGCACTTCCACCATATCCACCAACTCATCCTCAGACGATGAGTTTTCATTCTCTTCTCCCACTATCGCATCAGATTGTGCGACCACTTTTTCTTCCACAACTACCTTAGGAGTCTCAAGCTCCTTACTCACTTTGCAAGTTTCAGTTGTCTTGCAACTTGGCACCTCAACTAGTGCATTGTCTCTCACAACCGTGATCTCCACGGGCAAATCAGTCACCACGGTTATGGCCATAGCCTTCTCCGTGTTCCCGGGAAACTTCCCTTGCTCTCTACTAGCCCCCCGATCTATCAGCTCTTGCAACTTCTTATGGAGGTTGCTACTACTAGCCTCAAGCTTCTCAAACCGCTGATTGTTAGTAGCTTCATTACGATAGTAATGCTCCATAAACTTATTTGTCTTCACCACAAGATCGTTGAGAGAAGAGACAAGAGGTGAAGGAAGCACCCCTCCACCTTGTGGTCCCGAACTAGCAACCTGAGGCGGAGGTGTAAGATTAGAAGGCGGTGCTCCTTCATACCAATTATTCCCATAGCTGAGACGACTTCTATCTTGATTAGGCCCATAGGCATTTTGATCCGGGTTATGAAGATAACCACGGTTGCCTTGATTCTGGTACCCACCTCGGGGTCCACGGTTTTGTGGCCTCACATTGCCATAACCTTGCCCGTAGTTCACATCTCCAACTACTTGCTCTCCCTCAGCAGCATATACTTCTTGACGGACATCGTTCGTATTTATTGCTCTCTAGCAAATTCAGAACGGCATAAATAAGCCGGGTGCCCATAGTTCTTTCACACACCACAAACTTCCGTAGAAGGAGAAGGAACGCTTTGCCTCAAAGCTTGCTTCACTTCATGGGCAAACCCATCGAAGGCATTTTGTTCCACTACTACCTTGGCCTCACCTCTTTGCTCCTTATGGAGCACATGAGCCCTCACATTCCGGTTTTGGGAATTCCGGTACATCATGTCCAGCTTCACTTGGGCTTGAGAAGGAAGCAACTCCCCCATACTACCTCCACAAATACTATCTACTTGAGATTGAATCTCAGGATGTAAACCATTGTAAAAGAATTGGAGAAGCTGACCTTTATCATACCCGTTATGTGGGCATCGATGATGCAACCCCATGAAACGATCATAGGCCTCGTGGAAAGGCTCATCGTACCTCAGCTCGAAGGAGCTAATTTGGCTCTTCATAGCCATTGTCTTGGAAGCGGGGTAGTAACGCTCCATGAACTTATCGAAACATAGATCCCATGTTGTCAAAGACCCGGCCTCCAAAGTATTGAGCCAAGCCTTTGCACGATTGCCTAGTCCCATAGAAAAGACCTTCATGCGGAGATCATCATCCGTAACACCAGCTCCTGGGCGCCCAAGATGGAGAACAAAGTTCTCGAGCTCATTCAAGTACCCAATCACGTCCTCATTAGCCATCCCATAGAATTTGGGAAGTTGTTGGAACATGTGATTCTTGATCTCCAAGTTCCTGGTGGCATCATTGAGGACAATTGCTGGTCCTCTAGCCCCAACCGTAGGCTTAGTAAGTGTACGTATGGACCGCTCCGCCATTTCACCTTCCAAGTAAACCGATTCAAGAATTGGCTCCAAACTATAAGAAGAAGACTCTTCCCGAATACCAGAAGTGGAAGCTCTAGATGCTACTCCTTCAAACTCGAGATTCAAATTCCTCCTTCTCCTTTGAAACAAACGATCGATCTCGTCTACAAAAGGTTCAATAATAGGTCCACCCGTTCGGGTTCTAGGCATGCACTCACCTGAAATACAAGATAGTGAGTATCTCAAGCAAAAAGAAACAAAAACAGAAATGAGACAAAGAAGAGATGTTGGCTGAAAAAACCAAAACAAAAACACCAACCAAAGGAGTTAAGTCCCAGGCAACGGCGCCAAATTGATAATGTCGTTTTTCACCAATTAAATTTGTTTAAAAGCCTAAGAACACTTATCACTACACAAACTAGAGTGCAATGGCATGTTGTCCCCGAGTGTCGTTCTCTCGGGACCTAACGTGGCTTTGTTTCAGGTTTTTGCTAGTAATTTCAGACAACTAGTTCAAATGTTTGTAGAATTGTTTCCTTTGAACAAGCAACGAGAAATCAGATTGTTGTAAATCAAGATTGGAAAACGGTTGGTGGTAGAAATCAAATACACATGCATGGGTTACGAATATGCTCACAAGTTCAGTGCGTAAAACCTTCGATCAAGTCTGCTAAGCAACTCGTGTAGGCTACTTTAAGACACACATCATAAAAGATCACTATCAATACTTTAGAGGTGCTTGTCACCAACACCATTTATCTAGCATGCTGCAAATCTCTAACATACAATCCTATAGCTTTCATTGACCAAGAGTTTGTCACTATACTCAATTCGAATATATTTTATAGGCAACTAAGAATCATATGAAGGGATTTGCAGCAAGATTGAATCACAATCTCATGTAAGCATAAACATAACACATAGCATGCATATTCTACATTCTACCACCAACACAAAAGACAAGACAAGAATAATAATCAGAATACATCATATAAAACTACAAGACAAGAGAGTGATACAAGTTACCACCAAAGTTGTCACTAATCGGTGGAAAGCAAAGAAAACCTCTCCGTAGATGATTACAAAGGATGAATCCCAATCAAAACCTTGAATCCCAAGCTAAAATACAATGTAATCTGAGTTTTCTCTGAGTTTTGGGGCTTAGGAGCTCTCCAAAACGAAGTTACAGTTCAAAAGATATTCAAAAAATGACCAAAGATCAGATCTAAGAAGGAAAATCCGAAAACGTAACCGCTGCCAAGCGGACCGCTTGGAGAAGCCAAGCGGAGCGCTTGGAGAAGCGCTTCTGGCACACCAAGCGTTTCACTTGGCTTCTGTGCCAAAGCTCCTGGAAATTGAAGCGGAGCGCTTCACTATTCCAGGCGCTTAGCTTGGCTCCTGGGCAGATTTTTGTCTTTAAACTCAATCTTTTTTCCCTCGCATGGCCCTCGGGTGCCTTGTACTCATCCTTCTCGATGCTTATTGATGCTCAAACACTTACGAACAAACCACGGAGATTGGGGAACTTCAACGGGGCCATCTTTTCCATCAAAAAGGCTCGTTTTTAGCTCCAAAAACGCCGTTTCGTACCTAAGTGCCTGAAAATGCAGAAAACACAAAACGTGACACTATTCTACAAAACTAACAAAAAAAAAGGCTAGAAGATAGCAAAAGAAGGTAAAAAAGACAAGATGAACGCGTCAAAAATACGTTCGTCAAGCTCGCTGAACAAGCAAGCTCAGCAAGCAACTTCATCAGAAGAACCAGCAGTTGGAAATGATCTCTGCTTTTACTGCAAAACGCCTGGACACTTCAAAGCAAATTTCCCTTTGCTGAAAGACAAATCTGCTGAAAAGAAGAAAAAGTTCAAAAGAGCTTTTATTGCTGAAGAAAAGAAGAAGCTTCAAGCAAAAATCGATACATTATGTATTGATACAAGCTCTGAAGACATTGAGGATGAAAGCTCAGACACTGACGATGAAGAAACCACTCTAGACGTAGAGATTGGCAAAGAAGTTTGTGGAATAGCTATGGAAGCTTATCCAGATGTGTCAAACTACGAGTTCTGCCTCATGGCCAGTCTGGTAAACAATCCTACCTCTGAATCTGACTCAGAAAGTGAAGACGAGATTGACCTTGACAAGATTCAAGGAGAAATCGAAAGATTTGAGAAAACTCTGAGCAGACAGCAAGAGAAACTACTGATTGCTGAAACTCTGACCAAGCAGACTACTGAAAAGTATATCTTGCTGAAGGAAGAGACAGAAGAAAAGGATGCTGAAATAAGGCGTCTTAAGAAGTTGATTGCCGAAGCTACAGAGAAGAATTCTCAAATGGCATTACAATTGGAAGAATATCAGTCATCAATTCTAAAGTTACTTGCTGAAATTCAAGAGATGAAAAAGATGAAAATCAATTTCAAATCTTATGCTGAATCAAGTAATACACTGACTGAACTAAACTCTTATTTGAGAGATCCATCCTAGAAAGAAGGTTTAGGCGCAACGTATGAAGGTGATGACGTAGAAATCTTGAGTAAAGACAAATCACCGATTTCCTTCGTACGTGCTACTGATAGTGGTCAATCAGAACTCTATCAGTTTGGTCAATCTAAGGTTGCTGAAACATGCAATCAAGTACCTACGACCATAAAGCCCGCTGTTGCTACTCAAAGTAACAAGACTTTAAAAGGAAAACAGGTTGCTGAGAAGCAAACTCTAAAGAAGAAGGATGCTGTAAAGCATTCCGCCAAACAAGTTGCTGAAAAGCAATTTGTTAAGTCAAAAGGCAGGATTACTAAAAGTAATCAGAAGACCTTTGCTGACAAATCTGAATCAAGTAAGGTTGCTGACACAAAAGCTCAACATTCTCCAAAAAGTGGACTCGATTTCAAAACCAAGCAAAGTCCACTTTTTCACGAGTATAAGCAAAGTCAGCAAAGATACTTCAAAGAGATGAACAAAATCAAGCCTAAGAGTTCTGAAAAGACTCTAAATGCTAGGGCTAGAAGGAACCTTGCTAGAAAAGAACTTACTGAAAAGTATGTTCAGCAAAAAGGTCAACCGAGCAAGACACCACATCAGAAAGTGGACTTGATCAGCACGAATCAAAAGTCTTTCAACTCAAAACCTCCTAGTTCCTCAGCAAGTAGAAAACAAGTCAAAGTTGAAAAACTTAAGACTTGGGTTTCCACTGGACGCATTCTTGAACATGTTAATGGACATCCAATATTGGATAATTAACTTGTTTGCTCTTGATTGTGCAGACTTCAGCCACGGAGAGAAACGATGCAATCTGGCACTTTGACAGTGGTTGTGGAAAGCACATGACGGGCAACAAGAATAACCTTATAAACTATATACGGTGGTCTAAAGGTCCAACAATAAGGTTTGCTGGTGGAGGCTCTGGTCTACAAAAGGCTATGGTGACGTGAAGTTAGGATGCATTACCATTACTGGAGTTCTTTATGTCAAAAATCTTAAGTTTAATCTTTTCAGCATGAGTCAGTTTGCTGACAAAGGATACTTCATCAAAATCAAAAGTGATGAATGTAAACTTATAGATTTCGAGACTAAAAAGGTTATTATGATTGCAAGAAGATCAGGAGGCTTGTACACCGTAGATTGGTCTTCAGCAATTGTTGAAAAATGCCTTGTCTCAGATCACGATTGCCTTGCTGAAAAAGCATGGTTATGGCATAAACGAACAAGTCATTTAAACTTCAAGACGCTGAATAAGCTGTCTAAAAAGGCACTTGTAGTTGGATTATCTAAGGTTACTTTTAAGAAGGATGGTGTTTGCAATGCATGTCAGCAAGGAAAGCAAACCAAATCTTCTTTCAAGAACAAGGCAGTACCGTCAACTACAAAACCTTTACAACTCTTGCACATGGACTTGTTTGAATCTTCTTCAACAAGCTATGCTGGTAAGAAGTATGGTCTGGTCATGGTGGATGACTATTCAAGATTCACTTGGGTAGTATTCATCAAGCACAAATCTGAAACTAGGACTGAAATACCTAACTTGCTGAATAAGCGTGAAGTCATGAAAAATGACACGGTAAAAGTCATAAGGACAGACCATGGTACTGAGTTTGTAAACCAGTACATAACTGAGTATTGCACCTCAAAATGCATACAACATCAGTTATCCTCAGTAAGGACACCACCACAAAACGGTGTTGCTGAACGGAAGAATCGTACCCTGAAAAAAGCCGCAAGAACAATGCTTGCTGACACTGAAATAAGTGAGGCTTACTGGGTGTAAGCGATTAATACAGCCTGTTACACTCAAAACAGATGTTTGATTACTAAGGAATACAACAAAACTCCTTATGAATTGTTTGTTGGAAGGCCTCCTAATATCACTCATCTAAGAGTATTTGGTTGTAAGTGTTTCGTTCTTAATAACGGTAGAGAATACCTAAGAACATTTCAAACAAAGGCAGACTGATGAATGTGTATTTTACACTTTCATTCGAGTCTTTTTCACCTATTTTAGCTATCCTCTATGTTAATTTATCTATATTTTAGTACATTTTATTAGAATAGTGTCACGTTTCCCTTTAGATTTTATTTTACAGGTTTTGGTTGAAATTCGAAGATTTCTGAGCAATTATATTGAAGTTGACCAGGAATTGGTGTTCCAGAAGCCTATTTGGAGTATCTGAAGGTTTCCGGATAGGATTTGAAGTCTAGGGGCCGAATCTGGAGGTTAGAAGGCTACTAGAAGTCAGAAACCGAGTCCGAAAAGGGGAAGAAATCCAAAAAGGCGTCGAAAACGCGGAATTCCGCGAGAATTACCCGGGGGCGAACCGCCCCGTGTTTTTTCGGGGCCTATATATAGTGCTCAGTTTTTCTCCGAAACTCATATCTTTCCAGATCTACTTTCTCACCTCTCTCTATAGTTTTAGGTAGGAACTTCCCGGGGCCTGTCCTGGGAGTTCTGTAGCTTAGGGGATACTTTTTCATAGCAGTTTGGAGCTCGTAGGACCGCAATCATCCGGAGACTGACAACCTTCGGTAACTTTGTATCTTACAGTTTTATTCTACTTATTTTATTATATTCTTTCAACATGTTTTCTTCTATGATTTCTGTTGATTGCATGCCTATTATGAGTAGCTAAACTTATCGTTGGTGGTAGTATGTGAATTCTTAGCGAAGGGAAGATAATCATGCTAATGGATATATCGCGCATTATACTCCGTGTCATTGCTTTATTTCGTTGATCAGTTGTAACCTAAATTCTCGTATGTTGTATTGATTATTATGCACAATTGGACACTAGTCGACCATCAGACCAATTATCTTCGTAGTGTTGAGTAATTACGAAACACATTAGGACAATCATCAGACCAATTATCTTCGTAGTGTTGAGTAATTACGAGACACATTAGGACATTAGTGATTGACTAGTCAGACCAGTTATCTTCGTAGTGCTTAATATTTGCAACAGGACACTAGATTGATTCAAAGATCTCTATGCAAGACCGAGGAATTTATGCATGATTATCGACCCGTTATGTTAAGAAGGACCATACTATCACCAATCTCCATTATCTGCTAGAAACCCCCTATTGCTATCTGTCTGCTGTTTTATATTCTCTTATTAAATAGATAAAGCTAGTTATAGTCCTGAGAGAACGACACTCGAGTCATTCTACTGCTACACTACAGTTTCGTTGTAGTTGTGGATTGCCTTTGGCTAATTACAAATTTATTTGACTGAACCGGGACCTGACAAATCTCCGTCCATCAAATTGGCGCCGTTGTCGGGGCCTATACTCCTTTTTTCTGTTTAATTTGTTTATATTTACAACTTTAGATTCCTAATTCTATTAGTTTTAGTTTTCCTTTTTAATCTCTCTCTGATACTGCTTTCGTAGTCTGTTTCTAATCACCTTTCCGAGTCTGTTTTAGATTGTGTATGCCGCATACACGTTCTGCAGGTACACCGCTTGCTAATTCAATTGCTGAGATCGACAGAGTCTACCACCAAAGAAGGCGACTACTTGAAAGGCGCACACTAGAGGAAATAGAGGAAACCGATTTCTCTGAATCTCTACTTAGTCTCTTCAAGGAAATCGACGGAATGGAAGAAGCTAGACCACTGAAGGCATGGGTACAACCCACCAAGGATCGTATGAGGGGACCGGCGATAGTTCTTTCGTCTGCAACCCGAGATCTGGAGATCAAGAACCACGCATTCCAACAACTTCCGAGGTTCTATGACTTATCAAGGGAAGATGTGATGGGGTACTTGCACGATATCGATGATTTCGTCAACCAACTCCCACGACCCAGAGCTGACATAACAACGGACGAGTTGAGGATGAAGGTTTTTGCTATGGGACTTGGCGACAGAGCCAAGTCATGGCTGAGTTCTCTTCCAGCAGGCTCGCTGGACACTTGGGAAAAGGTTTTTTCAGCTTTCATGGAGAAATACTTCCCTCACACCTTGACTACCGCGCTTAAGGCGCAAATCACTGGATTCAAACAGGACTATGATGAGACCATCTACACCGCGTTTGAGAGGTTCCAAGATCTCACGAACAAGTGCCCTCACCATGGTTTTGAACTTTCTGACTTAGTCCAACACTTCTACAATGGACTAACCTTCGAGAACCAACAAGTGGTGGATTTCCAATGACGAGGCAATATTTGGGAGGAAACCGCAGAGGCCGTCTGGGCAGTTTTCGAAAGGCTTGCTAAGGGTTCGCAGTTCAAAGACCCAAGAGCAATGGTTAGGAGACGTGGACCTGAAGCTCCACCGACTCAAGAAGCCCCTATGTACAGGGGAATGGGGATCAATTCGAGTGCTTTACCAACGAATTGAAGCAAGTCCTCAAGAGCGCCACCGGAACAACTGTTTCGAACGAAGTATGCCGAATATGCAAGAACTATGGGCATGGGGCTCATATGTGTAGATCGGAGTTGGCATACGATGATGGCAATTGGGCTCGAGGAGGCGAAGAACAAGCTTTTGCTACGGAGTTTGGAACTCAAGAAGTTAGCTACGGACAAGACGGTAGGAATTCTCGAGGAGGATTTTGGAGAAGAGGATACCGTAACAATCAAGGATATGCACCGGCTAACCAAACTTATGGACCTAACCAAGACCGTAGTAGGCTGAACTATGGTAATGATCACTGCGAAAACCCCGCTCCGAAAGAGCCACCGAAGTCGAAATCGGCTCAGCTGATGGAGAACTTGCAAAAGATGGTCGATCATACACAAAGTTTTCTCAAACGTTACGAAGAAGATTCTGAGAAGACTAGGGCAAGGCTCGATAGGTTGGAAGAGAGCACTAGGCTTGCCCATCAAAAGATGCAAGAGTTGATCGACCGAGGAGCAAGTAGGGAGCAAGGCAAACTGCCCAGCAACACTGATAAGTCGTTGTCCATTAACTTAGTGGGTGATCTACCTCTTGAAATCACCATCAAGAAGATTGCTAAGTGCGAGAGTTGCAAGAGGGAACTGCCCCCACAAGCCGAAGAAGAAGAAAAGGACCTTGGTACTAACAAGAGTGAAGAGGAGCAAGAGGATCCCGAGCCACTCTCTCAAAGTTTCGATGTTAAGGTCGGGATTGGGGAGCTTGAAGATGTCCGAGCCACAGTAGACACATGATCCTACTCTAATGTGCTCCCTTTGAATGTTTTCGAGAAGAGTAACCTTGGAGAACTAACTGTGCATAAGGCTATTGTGCAACTGGCGGATGGATCCCTTATGAAACCCGAGGGCGTTGTGAAGAATGTATTAGTCAAAATTGGTGAAACCTCTGTCCACACCGATTTTGTAATTATGCCAGCATCAGCACCAGGAACGGGGGATGTCATACTCTTAGGACGAACATTCTTGACTAAGCTACGCTCCGTGATGGACATCTACCAAAGGACTTGCACTATCGAAGTGGATGGCAAGCAACATGTGTTGCAAGCCATATCCGATCCACCTGATCCACCCGATACTTCTAACACTATTGATTACAGTGGTCTTAACGTCTATGTTCACTCTTATTCACAGGATCAAAGCACGGGAAGGAGACTCATGAAAGGGAAGTCTAGTACCCTCAGAAGGAAAAGATAGGCGAAGACAGGAGTCGAGTCAGAGACTTAAAACAATGGCGCTATCCGGAAGGCAACCCGGGGTTTTTATCGCTTTCTTTACCGCTTTATTCCATGCATTTTTAGTTGAACAATTTGCTTTTCATATGTGAATTTGTTCGGTTCTGTGTCGTATATGCTTATGTTTGAGTGAGATTTTTCGATTGTTTTTTTGAAAAAATTGGTTTCAGGGATTAAAACCGCATTTTCTGACGACGGGAACCGTCTCCCCGCATTGGGGAGCACGGGGCGAACCGCCCCGCACGTGGGGCGAACCGCCCCACGGTCCCAGATCTTCAAAAACGCGGATTTCAACCCCAAAACCTTATTTTCTTCATTCTTCTTCATCCATCCTCCCAAAAAACCCGAAAAGTGCGATTTTACATTCAAATCTTCATAACTTCTTCATTTCTTGACCAAATTGAGTGTTCTTTAGCTTAATTCGAAGCCTATTACATGATCTATCATCCTATCTGAATAGATTTCATCTTAAATCGTTAGATTTGCATATCTGAGGTATCATCCTTAGAACCCTAATTTTCGAATTTGGGGGTTTTCTATTTTGAGCTTCAATTATGCTTATTTGATGCATGGGTATGTTGTTTGTGTGATTAGACATGTTATTTACTATCAATTGCATGCTCAATTTTGCTTAGATTGTTGATTTGGGTATTTTGCTACTAGATGATATATCTTGTTCTGCAATATGTCTTTATCTTTGCTTTCTTGCATATGAATGTGTTTATTGATGTAATGTTGGTGGATTTGACGATAGAATGCTTATTAGTTGAGAATGACGATTTATGTTGGTAGAATTTTTCGCTGCTATGGTATGAATTGAGCCTTGTTATCAAGGATATTGGTTGTCTAGTAAAAGCATGATTTGATGTATTGCATGTAGTAGTTACATTGGTATGTTGCATGATGAAGAAGCTAGGCTAGACATTACGGTTTGGGGAGCTAGATTGTTGATTTTATCACTCGTATTTTTTGCTTTTACACTAGCATATATTTGAGTCTGTTTTGTGTCATACGAGGTGCTAATTGCTGTTTGTAGGTACCATACCAAGGGAAGGGAGCATTCCCGTATGATTGCTGTGAAGAACCATGACAAGGAAGGTGATCTTGCTAGATGTGCGTTCGAGCCAAGGGGTTTTGCAACAACGTCGTGGATTATCCAAGAGGAGGAGCTAGAGTACACCTGGAGTAAGGACTCCTATGCCTATTCATGCACCACCGAAGGGACATAAACCATAATTACGTCATCACTCCATCACGAGGACTACAGAGTTCGAGTGAACTGGAAGGCACCGGGACATTCTTGCCGCGACGGATTCAATCTTGAGTTCGTAGTTGCTAGAAGATTCCGAAGCGCTAGATTGGTTCCAAAACATAATGACATGGGTACCCAGTCCCTCGTTGGGGCGCCCTTTGCCTGCCTCTAAAGTGAGCATCATATAGACAACGGTCGGAGCAACAGTGGAGAATGTGGTCGAAATTGGAGAAAAAGGTAGAAGACTTCTGAGTATCCGAGCAGCCTACTGTAACCTTCTCGTGGTGTAAAACGTTGGAGGGGGAGGTCCTGATACCACTGCCTTTTCCCCTTCAACAGTTCACATCCTATTGGAGGGCTACAGGATGGAGGATTCCATAACATCGGCGGCTAATCTTGAGAATTCTACCTGCCACTGCAACTCTACTGGCGATCATGATGGTGACAGTAGTGACAATGAAGGCCATACGGGCAATGATGATTCTGATAGAGGAGTTGTTCCTGTCCGGCCTAAAAATGGAACTACCACACCCACCAGAAGACCTGATGACACCCTATAAAGCTCACAGAGGAGGCCCAATAAATCACAAGCAGCATACTCAGCCGACCGAGGCCAAACCATGGGGTAACATCTAGTATCACATCTTATTTCCTCATTTTCTTACTGCTAGGGACTAGCATTAATTTCATGAGGGGGGATGGGATTTAAGTGATCTAGTATTATTAGTTTGGAGCTTGACATTGGTAGGCAGAGTATAGTACCCCGCATGCTTTATTTGTTTGCATTTGCATTTGCACGTTTACTGCTTTCTTAGATTTTTTAGGTTGCATTTCACTTCATTCATCCTAGGATAGTCTTGCATGTTTTATATGGAGTTTACTGCCGAATTTTTTGAACTTTTTTATTGGGTAGATCAACTAGCTATGCCATTAATCGTATGCTTCATCTCTATGAATTTGTTTGAGGTTTTTCTCGCTTGGCTTGTCACATTTATGTATTGCACTTAGTTAAGCATGGCAGTCTCGACATCACTTAGTGGTGTTTTCTCTGTTGCGGTTCACGAAGGCCTTTATAATAGGATGATGCATGTTAGGGTCTTATGGTTGTTTCCCGAGTAATTATGTACCTAAGAGGCAACAACTCTTCACCATGCTTTGAGATTGCTAAATGCCTAGGAAGGAGGTAGTGTGAGGTTGTGTGATCCTTTGTTTATAACCTATTCTTCCGAATAGGTTTGGGGAGGGGGTTACACCATCATAGACTTGTTTCTGTTTTTCATTTTTTGTATCGTGAGTTTATTTTTCATTTTTTCGTGAATTTTGTACTCCAACCTATTCTTTCGAATAGGTTTGGGGAAGTCGTGTGAGTCATTTTGGTTTTCCCTTTGTTATGCTACTGCTGGCTAAAAAAAAAAAAAAAAAAAATCGAAAAAAAAGAAAGAAAAATTCCAGGAAAAAAAGAGAAAAAGAAAAAGAAAAAAGAATCTGGAAAGAAAAGAAGAAAAAGAGAAAGACCCCAAAAAAGCAAAGAAGGGTCCAAAAAAGAAAGCCAAATAGCAGTTTAGCAAAGTTTGAGTCTTTTCCATTTTTCGTATTGTTCGTAATCGTGTTGTAATTTTCTATTTTTATTTTTTATCTTTTTTGTCTTGAGTGTCATCTATTCTAGACCACCCTCGTCCTGCCATTCAGGAAGTGGTGAATAGCTTAAGACTTTACTTGAGAGATGGGTAGAATAGGGGAGTGTTATCTTTTATAGGGAACCCTCCTTCGTTTGATGAGAGCCAGTACTGGTTCGACATCTTTTGAGGAAAAGTCTTAACATGGTGGAACGGCAGTAAGCCCTCAGTTTCATAGGCACGGGGCAACCATTCGTATCTTAGCATGCTTCATTACGTCGTCACTGACTAGGTCCAGGTAGAGAATGTTACGAGAGACTATCTTGTCTTGACATAAGTGCTTATGTGGATGTGTATAAGTCAATCGAGGTATTCTTCAACCTATATTCATGCTTTGATTCATATGGTTTTTGTTCATATGTTATTTGGTAGATTCAGTAGATTAGTTCATTTTATTTGGCATGAAACTCCATTTTGTGTCTTGCATGTTTTTTGTATTAGAGTCTAGCTTAGTTGCTTGAGGACAAGCAAAGGTTCGGTTTGGGGAGTTTGATGAATGTGTATTTTACACTTTCATTCGAGTCTTTTTCACCTATTTTAGCTATCCTCTATGTTAATTTAGCTATATTTTAGTACATTTTATTAGAATAGTGTCACGTTTCCCTTTAGATTTTATTTTACAGGTTTTGGTTGAAATTCGAAGATTTCTGAGCAATTATATTGAAGTTGACAAGGAATTGGTGTTCCAGAAGCCTATTTGGAGTATCTGAAGGTTTCCGGATAGGATTTGAAGTCTAGGGGCCGAATCTGGAGGTTAGAAGGCTACTAGAAGTCAGAAACCGAGTCCGAAAATGGGAAGAAATCCAAAAACGCGTCGAAAATGCGGAATTCCGCGAGAATTACCCCGGGGCGAACCGCCGCAGGCTGGGGCGAACCGCCCCGTGTTTTTTCGGGGCCTATATATAGTGCTCAGTTTTTCTCCGAAAATCATATCTTTCCAGACCTACTTTCTCACCTCTCTCTATAGTTTTAGGTAGGAACTTCCCGGGGCCTGTCCTGGGAGTTCTGTAGCTTAGGGGATACTTTTTCATAGCAGTTTGGAGCTCGTAGGACCGCAATCATCCGGAGACTGACAACCTTCGGTAACTTTGTATCTTACAGTTTTATTCTACTTATTTTATTATATTCTTTCAACATGTTTTCTTCTATGATTTCTGTTGATTGCATGCCTATTATGAGTAGCTAAACTTATCGTTGGTGGTAGTATGTGAATTCTTAGCGAAGGGAAGATAATCATGCTAATGGCTATATCGCGCATTATACTCCGTGTCATTGCTTTATTTCGTTGATCACTTGTAACCTAAATTCTCGTATGTTGTATTGATTATTATGCACAATTGGACACTAGTCGACCATCAGACCAATTATCTTCGTAGTGTTGAGTAATTACGAAACACATTAGGACAATCATCAGACCAATTATCTTCGTAGTGTTGAGTAATTACGAAACACATTAGGACATTAGTGATTGACTAGTCAGACCAGTTATCTTCGTAGTGCTTAATATTTGCAACAGGACACTAGATTGATTCAAAGATCTCTATGCAAGACCGAGGAATTTATGCATGATTATCGACCCGTTATGTTAAGAAGGACCATACTATCACCAATCTCCATTATCTGCTAGAAACCCCCTATTGCTATCTGTCTGTTGTTTTATATTCTCTTATTAAATAGATAAAGCTAGTTATAGTCCTGAGAGAACGACACTCGAGTCATTCTACTGCTACACTACAGTTTTCGTTGTAGTTGTGGATTACCTTTGGCTAATTACAAATTTATTTGACTGAACCGGGACCTGACAAATCTCCGTCCATCATAGACGAAGCGATATTTCTCGGTTACTCCTTGCATAGTAAAGCTTATAGAGTTTACAACAAAAAGGCACAAAAGATCGAAGAATCAGTGCATGTTGTATTCTACGAAAAGACACAAGGAGTGTCTGCTGAAGAAGAAATATCAGATTGTATGAAAAAGTTAATCATACATGAATAAAGAACTAAATCTAACGCTAGACAAATCAAGTCAATTGAACTAAATGATGATTCTAACAATGACTCTCCTCCCCCAAGTCATGACAAGATAAATATAGTTCACGACAAGGAATTTCCAGCAAAAGACGCAGTTGCTCCGGAAGTTGCTGAAACTATGCAACCTCCAGTGCCTGCTGATGAGCTACCACAATCTAGCAATGCTGAACAAGCAGTTGCTGATGAACCAATCTCAGCAGAAACACAAAATCCCAGTAGTACTGAACAAGTACATGTTGAAGAGTCACATGCTGATGAGCAAACATATCCAGATCCAACAAGCAGAAAACCTGTTAATAAATGGATTAGAGATCATCCCTCTACGGATATGATTGGTGATATTGATAAACGCCAAGTGACTAGATCCAAAGTTACTACTACTCATGGACTTGCTGAAGAAGCAACTGTCGTAGAAGTAGAATCATTGTTCTCTTGCTTTGTTTCAGAAATTGAACCTAAAACCATAGAAGAAGCTTTAAAGCATTCTGAATGGATAAAGGCAATGCAAGAAGAACTGGATCAATTTGAAAGGAACAAAGTCTGGAAACTTGTACCACTTGCTGAAGGCAAGAAAGCTATTGGTACAAAGTGGGTGTTCAGAAACAAGCTGAGTGAGTCTGGTGAAGTAACAAGAAATAAAGCACATTTAGTTGCTCAAGGTTACTGTCAGACTGAAGGATTGGACTATGATGAGTCTTATGCACCAGTTGCAAGATTGGATGCAATTAGGCTTTTCTTGGCCTTTGCTGCTCACAATGACTTCATTGTCTACCAAATGGATGTTAAAAGTGCATTCTTGAATGGTGAACTTGTTGAAGAAGTCTACTTAGAACAACCCCCTGGCTTTGAACTTCCCTCAGAAACCAAGATGGTATACAAGCTTCAGAAAGCTGTATATGGTCTAAAGCAAGCACCAAGAGCATGGTATGATACGTTGGCTAAGTTCTTGCTGGATAATGGCTTCAAGAAAGGTGAAGTTGACAAAACCTTATTTACCATGAACCATGATGGTAAAATACTCTTAGTTCAAATTTATGTGGATGACATAATTTTTGGATCTAAGGACAAGCAACTTTGTGATGATTTTACCAAACTCATGAAAAACAAGTTTGAAATGAGTATGATGGGAAAATTGAATTATTTCCTAGGATTGCAAGTCAAGCAACTCAAAGATGGAATATTCATAAATCAAGCAAAGTATGCGAAAGAAATGCTCATAAAGTTTAGGATCAAAGAGTAAGAGAAACCTAAAAAGATCCCTATGAGTGTTGGTACCAAATTGGGCTATACTAAAGAAGATAAAAGTGTTGAAGAACACAAGTATAGGAAGCTCATTGGTTCCTTGTTGTATTTAACAGCAAGTAGACTTGACATTCAGTATGTTGTTTGTGTGTGTGCAAGATTCCAATCTGATCCAAGAGAATCACACTACAAAAAGGCACTTAAGATACTGAAATATGTCAAAGGTACAGTCAATGTTGGATTATGGTATCCTAAAGATTCTGGACTAGAATTGGTTGGTTATTCTGATGCTGATCATGGAGGATCAACTCTTGATAGAAAAAGTACCTCTGGAACTTGTCAGTTTTTGGGTACTAGATTAATATCATGGTTCAGCAAGAAGCAAACCTGTGTTGCCAATTCATCCACTGAATCTGAATACATTGTGGCTGGATGTTGCACAGCTCAAATCCTATGGATTCAGCAACAATTAAGAGATTATGGTATTTCTGCAAAGAAAACACCAATCTTTTGTGATAATACGAGTGCTATTGCTATCACGCAAAATCCTAAGTTTCACTCTAGAACCAAACACATTGATATTAGACATCATTTCATTAGAGATCATGTGGAAAAGGGAGATATTGAGGCTGTGAAAGTAGGTACTGATGATCAACTTGCTGACATCTTTACCAAGCCCCTACCAGATAATAGGTTCGCAATGCTAAGGTATAACCTTGGATTGATTGAACGACCTCAATAAAAGATACATTTGGCAGAATGCTGAAACAGGTATTCAACAAGCCAAAGTATTCTTACTTAAAAGCTTCGTCCACTAATTTCTTCTAATAAATGATAGGTCACTACATGATTGCTGAAACAGGTATTCAGCAAGTAATTCCTTCAAAACGGGTATTTGTTAGGAAACTTGATCACTTGCTGAGACGGGCCCTCAGTAAGAGAAAAACCTTAAAGATTGCTGAAACGGGTATTCGGACAATCAAAGATACTGAAACAGGTATTCAAGTATCAAGGGAATATTCTGAGACAGGAACTCTGAAAAAGAGCAAAACTCATTTCTCAGATTTTACCAAAGGATATCTCAAGTACAAAAGAATTTACTGATACGGGAACTAAGAAATATCTTTTAAACATAAGAAAATATGAGATATCTAAGTAAGGGGGAACTTTCAGCAAGTATCTAGGCTATTTATGCAAACTCGCTGAAAAGATTCTTGTCTATTTCAGCAAGTAATCTAATCCCATAAAACTCGGTAAAATCAATTTGTGACCTTAATCGGGCACATATAAACTCGTAATAATCATGACATGAAATACAATCGTGGCCATTGATTAAAAGGAGTTATTGATCTAACGGTTAACAAAACAAAGAGAGAGAGTGCTCTGACGGTTTTAGTTAGTGGGCAACTACGCATTCAATGCAAAGGCTCCACTAGCGCCTTTGTTTCTCTGTTTTACCCTTGCTGAGAACTCAAATCGATTGAGTTTCTCACACATCAGAGACACTATATAAAGAAGGAGTTAGAGAAATGACAAAATTCTTTAACTCACATTTCCTTTCTCTGCAAATTTTAGCCTGAATCTACTGTACCTCCGGTCAAAAAGCAAACAAACTTTTTCGTACACATTTTCTTCTATATAAAGAAATGGCACCGAAAAGACAATCCTCCAAGACCTCCAAGTCGTCTAAGGTTGACAGTGCTGAGAAACGCACTGCTCCGGTGACTACTCCGGCAACAAACACAGCGAAAGTTGTGTTGAAAAACGATAGAATCTCTGAAAAACCCATGCCTCCTTCATATCTTGACACTGCAAAGTGTGAGATGATGATGCAATGGGGCGGATTCGCTAAAGAAAAGTATATTCGATACTTCTATGAACAAGAATGAGACGCTGAAAATGAAGAGGCGCTTGAATTCATCAAGCAACAAGGCCTCATTCACTTTATAACTGCTCGCCCCAAGAAACTGAGCATGTTAGATACAATGGAGTTCTACAATAATGCAGAAATCCAGTCCCTAACTGATAGTAAAGGAGTCACTGAAAAAGTGATCTTTACCACAGTTCTGAACACGCAAATCGTCCTGAAATGGACTGATTTAGCGGAAATCTTTCAGATTCCAACCACTGGAACTGAAGATGACGTCACTACCACTGATGAAGAAATTGAAGCCTTCTACAGTGATGCCAGAAATGAGAAAATGAAGAAAGGAGAGATTGCTCCCGTGACTTGGACAAAGCACGTTAAGAGGAAGCATCTCTGCCATTCACTTGGTCTAGTAGCTCTGCTACTAATCAAAGTCTTGGACTCCCAAGTTGGAGGAATAGACCAAGTAGGCCTGAGAAGGTGGCCGCTGCTGATACATATCTATGAGAACAAAATGGAGCTTAACTGGGCTAAGTACATTTTCAACAGACTTGTTGATTGTGTTACTAAGTTCAAGGTTAAGGTGGAAGACAACAAAGTCTCACCTTCCTTCCCAGTTATGTATGGAATAAAGATATGCTATATCCTTGAACATTTCAAGATTCAGCTGAGATACCCATTGCCAATCAAGAAATCTGTATGCAATGTTGGAAGGACCTTCTACAAGCAGAATGTACCTAAGACTGCTGGCAAGAAACTTGAAAAATCTAAGAAGACAAAAGCTGCAGATGTTGTCAGCACAAGTCAGCAAGAAAGGTATACAACAGCTGCAGATGTCACCACTCAGCAACTTAGAGATGAAACTGCTGTAGATGGTGGTGACAGAGATGAAACTGTTGTAGATGTTGATCATGCTGACACCACTACTCCCGTTGCTGAAAATGCAACTACTGACGCCTCTGCTGGGAAACTGGAGAAATCCAAGAAGAAAAAGAGGAAAGCTGATGATGACACTCAGACTGCAGCGTCATCAGCAAACCCTGTCCCCAAGAGAAAAAGGACAAATAACCCAAGGAAGTCCCCTCCCTTCCACTTACTACTGGTGAAACTCCAGTAATTGAGTCTCAAACGTTGCCCTCAGCAACTACTCAATTTAAACTTACTACTGGTGAAACTCCACCAATTGAGTCTCAAACGTTGCCCTCAGCAACTACTCGATTAAAACTAACTACTGGTTAAACTCCAGTTGTTGAGTCTAAAGCGTTGCCATCAGCAACCACACAACCAAAAGGAAATTAAGCTGCTGAGTTAGGTTCCAAGGTTGCTGGCCTTGATGAATCTGAGGATGAAGATGATCTATCAACAAATGAGGATGAAAACTCCAAGAAAGACCCCAAAGTGGTTGAAATTCCTCCTTCAGACTATATAAATGATGAAGACGATGGCTTAAGAGCAGAATTGCTGTTACAAGATGATCAATTTGCTTCAGAATTAAAAGTTCATTCCTTGACCCCAAATCTAGTGCCGTTCCCACGTGTAGAGGAGTTTACTCCTAGAATTTTGGCACTAAAGAAAGTCCATGATGCCTGCAAAGCAGAAGATGAGGCGTTGCTTGCTGAGAGCCCGCTTGATATTGGAAAAATATTGGCTACAGTGCTGAGACGCACTACTACTCTTACAATAGCTCAGAAAGACATCAGTCTTTATCACAAGAGCTATGAAGAAGATGTATGTCAACCACTCCGGCTAGCAAAGACCGCATTAGTAAAGGCTCAGAATTTTATGGAAGAAAAGGCCGCAACAGAGCGAAGACATGAGGAGAACATGGTGAGTATTAAAAATGAGTTGTCAAAGCTGACTTCTGATCAGTAAGCAATCATCATGAAATACAACAGCCTAAGTACTCTTGCTGAAAATTGCAATGAGTTCTACTCTTTGCACATCACTCCGATGTTGCAATCCATGTCTAAGGGGGGAAAGAGAAGTACAAGAAAGAAAACCCAAACCCCTCCTACTGTTGATGCTCCACTGCCCATAGAACCTCTTGCTGAAAAAGAGCAAAGTTCTAAGAGACAAGCAGCTACTGAGTTAAATTCAGCAAGTCCCAAAAAGAGAAAAACTGCTGCTGAAACTCAAGGTTTTTTCCACACTGAAAGTCATCAAGATCTGAATGAAGATGATGATGATGATGACAATCAGACAATAGCTCAAGCCATAAGAGCTAGACCAATTACAACCTTAACTCCGTCTGGCCATTCAAAGCATTTCTCTTCTGACTCAAGATCTTCAGCAAGAGATCAAGACAATGCAAAGTCATGAAGAAGAAGGCAAAGACATGAAGAAAAGAGGCTGACCAGCACTGCTATTGGGTCCGGCATTGAATATACAAAGACCAGCAATGATGAAACCACTCAGAACGTGATCAGAAACGTTCATGGTTGCTGGATCTTAAAGCTTGAAGATTTGCTGGTGAATGAGTTCTTTCCAACAGCTATATTGAACCAAATGTTCACTTGGATTGATCTCAAGGTAAAAAGGAAAGAAAGGGCTGAGTCCCTTCCAAAAAATATTGCTGGGAGATGGTTGAATCTAGAAGTCTCAGTAAGAAGAACTGCAATTGGTAAGACCATAAGACAAGAACCAGATATGATAAAACCAATTGGCATTGCTTATTACTCTGACCCAGTGACCAAGAAAACAAAGAAGAGACTTGGATTGATTCCTTATGAGTATTTCTATCTCACTGCTAAGGATCAAGAAGAAGATCTTCTCTGGCTAAGGAAGATTCATCCTAAAAGCATTTCAGATACACAGCTTCTCCATGCCAGCAATTGGGGCATGCATTTGTGGGTAACACATTACATGGAAATGAATGCTGAAAAGCATCATCATACTGCCTGCAAAAATGCAAGGATTCTTCAACTACAAGTCCGTAGGCTACTTGAAAACTACGAAAAGGACTGTATTGAATTCACTACACTTGCTGAGAAGAGTGTAAGAGAGATTTTGAGAAAATCCTCTGGAAGAGCTTAACTCTCTGTAATAGTTTTGTTAAAGTTTTTATTTGCTGATTTGTTTAGTTATCTCTGCTCTTTCCTGTTAAGTTACTGAAAGATAACTATCAGCAATAAAGCTTTTGACTCTTATTGGTTTTTGATTATGCAATTTACTTATGCTCACTGTTTAATTATTCAAGTATGCTTGCATTAATCAACTGATTTATTCAACATCAGAAACCTCTAAAAGGGTAACAATTAATTTAGCCATGGATTGCTAACATCAAAAAGGGGGAAGTTTGTTAGGAAACTTGTAATTTTGATGAGCAATTAACCATGCTAAATTAAGGAAAGTCCAGTAACTAGTACTCTTAAGGTCCATAGGAATTTAGAATTTTAAGGACATTGTAAAAGAGGAACGTTTGCTGAAGACTTAGAGTAGGTGCTAGATAGGTTGGTTTTACCGCTTATGATGTATCTTGTTCTCTGAAAAGAAATACAACCTATTGAAGCATTTGCTGATGATGTACTTTGTTTTTACAAACAAACTATTGAAGCATTTAGAACCGCTCAGAAACTTGAAGATTTCGAAGACTGAAGACTTGAAGATTTCTGAAGACTGGTATCCACAAAGGCACATGTTGCTCAGAAAGTGGAAACTTCAGCAACAACATTGCATAAGTGAAAATCTAAACGACAGAGTAGGTTGTGCTTGCTGATACTGAGACTGACCACTTGCTGATGGAACATTTGTGACCTCTTGCTGAAAGTACTTATATTTGCGTTCCAACGTTACTGTTTGAATTTCATTCAAAAGAGCATTAAATGCAAAGCATGCACGCGAAGGACATGAAGACTAGAAGACAAACAAGGACGCTGCTGAAAGTACAAAAGCAAGATAGTGACATTTTAAGGAACAAAAGGCTTAGAATTTGAAATTCAAACGGCTCCTTATTTCACTATAAGTAGAGGTCATCTGGCAAAGAGTTGAAGTGTGTCAACAACGTGATCATACTCTCACTTGTGCTTAAACTCACATACCCTTCAATACTCTTTACTGCCATTGATCCATTCCAAGACTTAAAGCTTGAAAAAGCTACTTGTGAAGAAGTAGAACTTACACGACTAAGAAATTAGTTAAGTGTTCTTTCTTTCTTTCGAACAAGAACAAGTCTTGACACCAGAAACAATCAAACTTGTTTACTGCAAAGTATTCAAAGTTTTGTTTCTTAGATTACTTGTTGTAACTGAATAAGTTATAATTAAGTTATCTCACCCCAAAACTCTCTAACTGAAAATACACCCTTTCAGGCGTGATATTCAGGGGGAACTTAATCAAGCATAGTGATGAATGCGTATTTTACACTTTCATTTGAGTCTTTTTTCACCAATTTAGCTATCCTCTATGTTAATTTAGCCATATTTTAGTGTATTTTATTAGAATAGTGTCACGTTTCCCTTTAGTTTGTATTTTACAGGTTATGAGTGAAAAATGGGGTTTTCCGGTCAATTATATTGAAGTAGATAAGGAATTGGTGTTACGAAGGCGTAATTGGAGTATCCAGAAGATTCCGGATAGGATTTGAAGTCTAGGGTTCGAATCTGAAGGCTAAAAGGTCACTAGAAGGCAAAAACCGAGTCCGAAAAGGAAAAGATATCCAAAAACGCGTCGAAAATGCGTTTCAGCCGAAAAACGCTCCCGGGCGAGTCGCCCGGGACGTGGGGCGAATCGCCCCACACCAGGCGAATCGCCCGGTGTGTGGGGCGACTCGCCCCACACCTACCGAACGCCTATATATAGTTGCTCAGTTTTCTCTGTTTTTCATACTTTCCCAGACCTTTTCTCTCACCTTTCTCATTAGTTTTAGGTAGGAATTCTCCAGAGCCTGTTCTGGGGATTCGTAGCTTAGGAGATACTTTTTCTTAGCGTTTTGGAGCTTGTAAGATCGCGATTCTTCGGAGATTGAAAACCTTCGGTAACATTGTATCTTACAGTTTTTCTATTTATATTTATTTATCTTTCAACATGTTTTCATTGAATCTTGCTATGATTTCTGTTGATTGCATGACATCTATGAGTAGCTAAACTTCTCATTGGTGATAGTATGTGATTTCTTAGCGAAGGGTTAATAATTATTCTAATTGCTATATCGCGCATTATAGTTTGAGTTATTGCTTTATTTCTTTGATCTATCTAAAACCTCTATCTTCGTAGTGTTGAATAATTACGGAACACAATTGGACAATTCATTGATCAAAGATCTCTGTGCAAAACCGGGGACTTCATGCATGATTATTAACCTGCTATGCTTTGAATGACCATACTATCACCAATCTCCATTATCTGATAAGAAAAACCTTTGCTAAGTAGTTTGTCGATTTTATATTCTTAAGTTAGATTAGATAAAGCTAGTTATAGTCCTTAGAGATCGACACTCGAGGTTATTTTACTGCTACACTATGGTTTTCGTTGTAGTTGTGAATTGCCTTTGGCTTAATACGAATTTATTTGATTAATTAGAATCTGACAAATTCCGGTTCATCAAATTGGCGCCGTTGCTGGGGACTATACTCCTTTTTTCTGTTTAGCTTATTTATAATTTCAGCATTCAATTCCCTACAGAAGAACAGGCTCAGGGGGTTTGCTCTCAGAAAATCTCACTTTCTTACCCTATTTCTTTCCCCCTGTCTTTTCAGAAAATTCATCTAATCTGATCTCGGTTACCTTGTGTGCTTGTGCTCTCGAAAGTTCTTGATTACATTGTGTTTGTTTGCACTCTTTGCGTTTTTCTTTGCAAACTTTTGTTTTTCTTTTGTGGATTATGCTCCTTGGTTTCTTGTTTCCTCGTGTGCCGAAACTAGTCAAAAGAAAGGATGAGTCAACCTCCGTTGCCCCGGTATGTGATGCCTCGAGGGCCTTGCATAACATTGGATGACGATTGCAGGAATTATGACTTTGATCCTTCTTACTACTCCATTCTCTCCACGTTTTCAATGGGTGATGATCCAAGGGGGTTCTTAGACACGTACGAGGAAGGAGTGTTGAGGATACCTCGTGAGAATGAGGAGGGGGTTATTTTATCACATGAGCAACTTTGTATGAGAGGATTTATGGGAGCCTTGGAAGGCTACGCTCGAAGATGGCTCAGAATCCCACCGGAAAAATCGTTGCGCACTTGGGGTGAAGTAACCAGCAAGTTTCTGGAACATTGGGATAGGGACTCACCTCCAGGGTCAAGGGCATGGACGTCTCGCTTTAGTAGTCAGCCACCAGAAATCGACATTGCCGATGAAGAGGAATGTGGAGAAGAATCCATTGATGAAGTCTCCTCAGTACTTAGCTTGGATTCCACGTCCTTACTTGTGGATGTCGAGGTTGTTGGTCAAGAGGAAGTCGTGGAGGAAGTGATAACTGAATCCATTGCTTCACTTGAGTCAGAAGGTGATGGCGTGAGTTATGTTGAGGTCGAGGAGCCAATCCCTGAAGATTTTGGTGTCTTTGAATCAATTGCGGCAGATACTCTTGAACTTGACTCTTACGTTCTGGTCCATGCACCCACCTATGAGTCCCAAAGGAGTTTTGATCCTCTTTACTCTTTTTATTTTCCATCTGATTCCCTTAGTTATTTTTAGATTTTGTTTTTATTGGTTTTGTTAATTTTAGTTTTCAAGGAATCGTGGACTTGCTTGAGCAGATACGGAGAGGAGCCAAGGATGGTTCCCAAGATGCGAGGAGTAATGGAACGGATGCACAAGATTCGTTTCCATTTGATAATGGATAACATCAGTGGTAATGATCTCCTGTCTGACATGTGAAGATTATGGAGATTTCAATCCCGATAATTAGTCTTTTCACATGTCCGCTCTCAGCCGACCGAGGCCAAACCGTTCGGTAACATCTAGTATCACTTTCTATTTACTCATTCTCTTTTGCTAGGGACTAGCTTAAGTTTCATGAGGGGGATGGGATGTGAACCATGATGTTAAGTGTTGTTTGGCTTTGTGATGTTGAGCATGGTATCTTGTTTTTTGTTTGCATTTGCACGTTTACCGCTTTCTTAGTATTTAGTTGCATACACTACATTCATCCTAGGATAGTCTTGCATGTTTTATGTGGAGTTTATTGCCAATTTTTTTGAACTTTTTTATTGGGTAGATTAACTAATTATGACATTAATCGTATGCTTCATCTCTATGAATTTGTTTGAGATCTTTCTCGCTTGGATTGTCACATTTATGTATTGCACTTAGTTAAGCTTGGTAGTCTCGACATCACTTAGTGGTGTTTTCTCTACTGCTGTTCACGAAGGCCTTTATAATAGGATGATGCATGTTAGGGTCTTATGGTTGTTTTCCCGAGTAATTATGTACCTAAGAGGCAACAAGTCTTCACCTTGCTTTGAGATTGCTAAATGCCTAGGAAGGAGGTAGTGTGAAATTGTGTGATCCTTTGTTTGCAACCTATTCTTCCGAATAGGTTTGGGAGGGGGTTACGTTATCGTTAGACTTGTTTTTCGTTTTTCAATTTTGTGTTGTTAGTTTATTTTTCCTTTTTCGTAAACTTTGTACTCCAACCTATTCTTTCGAATAGGTTTGGGGAGGTCGTTTGTGTGTCATTTTTATTTCTTTTTCGTTGTGCTACTGCTGGCTAAAAAAAAAAAAGAAAAAGAAAAATTCCAGAGAAAAAGAAAAAAAACTGGAAAAGAAAAAAAAGAAAAAAAAAAGAAAAGACCCCAAAAAAGAAAAGAAGGGTCCAAAAAAAAAGAGCCAAAACGCAGTTTAGCAAAATGTTGTGTCTCATTTTCCAATTCTTGTAATGTTCGTAATCGTGTTGTAATTTTCTGTCTTTTGTTTATTTAAGTGTCATCTGTTCTAGACCACCCTCGTCCTGCCATTTAGGAAGTGGTGAATAGCTTAAGGCTTTGCTTGAGAGATGGGTAAAATAGGGGAGTGTTATCTTTTTTAGGGAACCCTCCTTCGTTTGATGAGAGCCAGTATTGGCTCGACCTCTTTGAGGAAAAGTCTTAACTTGGTGAACAGTAGTAAGTCCTCAGTTTCATAGGCACGGGATAACCATTCGTATTTTATCATGTTTCATTACGTCGTCACTGACTAGGTCTAGGTAGAGAATGTTACGAGAGACTATCTTGTCTTGACATAAGTGCTTATGTGAATGTGTATAAGTCAATCGAGGCATTCTTCAACCAATATTCATGTTATGATTTGTATGGTTTTTGTTCATATGTTTTTTGATAGATTAAATAGATTAGTTCATTTCATTTGGCATGAGACTCCATTTTTTGTGTTGCATTGTTTTTTGCATTAGAGTCTAGCTTAGTTGATTGAGGACAAGCAAAGGTTCGGTTTGGGGAGTTTGATGAATGCGTATTTCACACTTTCATTTGAGTCTTTTTTCACCAATTTAGCTATCCTCTATGTTAATTTAGCTATATTTTAGTGCATTTTATTAGAATAGTGTCACGTTTCCCTTTAGTTTGTATTTTACATGTTATGAGAGAAAAACGAGGTTTTCCGGAATTATATTGACGTAGACAAGGAATTGGTGTTCCGAAGGCCTAATTGGAGTATCCAGAAGATTCCGGATAGGATTTGAAGTCTAGGGGTCGAATCTGAAGGCTAAAAGGTCACTAGAAGGCAAAAACCGAGTCCGAAAAGGAAAAGATATCCAAAAACGCGCCGAAAACGCGTTTCAGCCGAAAAAACCTCCCGGGCGAGTCGCCCGGGACGTGGGACGAATCGCCCCACACCTGGAGAATCGGCCGGTGTGTGGCGCGACTCGCCCCACGCCTGCCGAATGCCTATATATAGTTGCTCAGTTTTCTCCGTTTTTCATACTTTCCCAAACCTTTTCTCTCACCTTTCTCATTAGTTTTAGGTAGGAATTCTCCAGAGCCTGTTCTGGGGATTCTTAGCTTAGGAGATACTTTTTCTTAGCGCTTTGGAGCTTGTAAGATCGCGATTCTTCGGAGATTGACAACCTTCGGTAACATTGTATCTTACAGTTTTTCTATTTATATTTATTTATCTTTCAACATGTTTTCATTCAATCTTGTAATGATTTCTGTTGATTGCATGACATCTATGAGTAGCTAAACTTCTCGTTCGTGATAGTATGTGATTTCTTAGCGAAGGGTTAATAATTATGCTAATGGCTATATCGCGCATTATACTTTGAGTTATTGCTTTATTTCTTTGATCTATCTAAAACTTCTATCTTCGTAGTGTTGAATAATTACGGAACACAATTGGACAATTCATTGATCAAAGATCTCTATGCAAAACCGGGGACTTCATGCATGATTATTAACCTGCTATGCTTTGAATGACCATACTATCACCAATCTCCATTATCTGATAAGAAAATCTTTGCTAAGTAGTTTGTTGATTTTATATTCTTAAGTTAGTTTACTGCTACACTACGGTTTTCGTTGTAGTTGTGAATTGCCTTTGGCTTAATACAAATTTATTTGATTAATTAGAATCTGACAAATTCCGGTTCATCACATAGTGCTGCTGATTAAAAGTACCAAGTTTGGTGGAGAACAAGGTTACGTTCTCTAGTTAGGTTGGAGACGAAGCAAGTGTGCTTTGGTTTCTGTTTGAATCGCTCTAGATAGGTGTTGTAAGGAACCTCAATCTTATCTTAGTGGATTTCAGTCCTAGAAAGGACAAAGTGGATTAGTTGAGAGATTACGCCACTCTCCGATACCACTATAAAAGTGTTTGTGTGATTTACTTACTGTACTTAGTTTTCAGCAAAGCGTATCTATCTGTACACAATCACTCACTTCTCTTGCTGAAACTATCACTTACTGACAAAAGCATTTATTGTATCAAAGACTTCCGCTCTCTGATTTTAAGTATCAGCAAACCTAGTTACTGAAAAGTAACTTACGCTTGCTGAGAAAGATTAAGTATCAGCAAACTCATTACTGAAAAGTAATAAGCACTTGCTGAGAAAGTTTTTAAACGACGAAAGTTTGAAAAGACTATTCACCCCCCCCCCCCTCTAGTCTTTTCTTGTTGTTTAAAGGGACCAACAAAGATACTTCAAAGAGATGAACAGAACCAAGCCTAAGAGTTCTGACAAAACTCAAAATGCTAGGACTAGAAGGAACCTTGCTAGAAAAGAACTTACTGAAAAGTATGTTCAGCAAAAGGGTCAACCAAGCAAGACACCACATCAGAAAGTGGACTTGATTATCAATGATCAAAAGTCTTTCGGTTCTAAGCCCTCTAGTTCCTCAGCAAGTAGAAAACAAGTCAAAGTTGAAAAACTCAAGACTTGGGTTTCAACTGGACGTTTTCTTGAACATTTTAATGGACATCCAATATTGGATAATTAACTTATTTGCTCTTGATTGTGCGGACTTCAGCCACGGAGATAAACAATGCAATTTGGCAATTTGACAGTGGTTGTGGAAAGCACATGATGGGCAACAAGAAAAACCTTGTAAACTATAGACGATGGTCAAAAGGTCCAACAATAAGGTTTGCTGGTGGAGGCTTTGGTTCTACTAAAGGTTATGGTGACGTGAAGTTAGGATGCATTACCATTTCGGGAGTTCTTTATGTCAAAATATAAGTTTAACTTTTTCAGCATGAGTCAATTCGCTGACAAAGGTTACTTCATCAAAATCAAAAGTGATGAATGCAAACTTATTGACTTTGAGACAAAGAGGGTTATTATGGTTGCTAGAAGATCAGGAGGTCTCTATACCGTAGATTGGTCTTCAGCAATCGTTGAAAAATGCCTTGTCTCAGATCATGATTGCCTTGCTGAAAAAGCATGGTTATGGCATAAACGAACAAGTACCTAAACTTCAAGACGCTGAATAAGCTGTCTAAAAAGCTACTTGTAGTTGGATTACCTAAGGTTACTTTTAAGAAGGATGGTGTTTGCGATGCATGTCAGCAAGGAAAGCAAACCAAAACTTCTTTCAAGAACAAGGCAGTACCGTCAACTACAAAACCTTTACAACTCTTGCATATGGACTTGTTTGAATCTTCTTCAACAAGCTATGCTGGAAAGAAGTATGGTCTGGTGGTGGTAGATGACTATTCAAGATTCACTTGGGTAGTATTTATCAAATACAAGTCTGAAACAAGGACTGAATTACCCAACTTGCTGAACAAGCTCGAAATCATGAAAAATGACAAGGTAAAAGTCATAAGAACAACAATGGTACTGAGTTTGTAAACCAGTACATAACTGAGTATTGCACTTCAAAAGGCATCAGTTATCCTCAGTAAGGACACCTCAACAAAATGGTGTTGCTGAAAGGAAGAATCGTACCCTTAAGGAAGCATCTAGTACGATGCTTGCTGACACTGAAATAAGTGAAGCTTATTGGGTTGAAGAAATTAATACCGCCTGCTATGCTCAAAATAGATGTTTGATAACTAAGGAATACAACAAAACTTCCTATGAGTTATTTGTTGGAAGACCTCCTAACATCACCCATCTAAGAGTATTTGGTTGCAAATGCTTTGTTCTTAACAATGGTAGAGAATACTTAAGAACATTTCAACCAAAGGCAGGCGAAGCGATATTTCTTGGCTACTCCTTGCATAGTAAAGCTTATAGAGTTTACAACAAAAAGGCACAAAAGATCGAAGAATCAGTGCATGTTGTATTCTATGAAAAATCACAAGGAGTCCCTGCTGAAGAAGAAATATTAGAATGTATGAAGAAATTACTCATACACGAGCAAAGAATTCAATCTGATGCTAGAAATATCAAATCAATTGAACTAAATGATGATTCTGACAATGACACTCCTCCCCCAAAGTCATGACAAGATAAATATAGTTTGATGAACGAGATTGTCAGACTCGAACAATCAAATAAATTTGTTTTAGCCAAAGGGCAACTCACAACTACACAAAACACGTAGTGTAGAGGTAAGATGACCTCGAGTGTCGATCTCTAGGGACTTAACTAGCTTTAACTAAATAACTATATATAAATTCAGAAAACAAATTTAACTATGCTTGACTTAACAATATATTATGAGAGTTGGTGATAGTATGCTCATTCTAAGCATCGGGTTCTAATTATGCATGAAAGTGCAACTCGTACTGCTTTAAAAGTAATTTGAATTAACAAATACAAAAATACAGATTTGTAGACGTGTATTTTGAAATCTTCCTATCTATGCTAATACTTGGCTAAGGTTGTCAGTTTTAGTTCAAGCAGTACTTGATAATTATAATTATTGAATCGATGATCTTGAATTGTCCTAGTGTTTCTAACACTTTCATATGAAGATATTGGCTTAGTCGGATCAAAGAATCGAATTAAGATAATTAAACAAATAAAAGACTCAGAAACTCAATCATGCACAATATGAACCCTAGCTACGAATTTACATACTATCACCAACTAGAAACTTAACTACTCATATCAAAATCTAAATCAACACAAGCAATCATATATGAAAACATCATTGAATTGAAAAGATAGAGTATGAAAAAGGTGAGATACAAAGTTACCACCGAGGGTTGTGATGAATGTGTATTTTACACTTTCATTTGAGTCTTTTTTCACCAATTTAGCTATCCTCTATGTTAATTTAGCTATATTTTAGTGCATTTTATTAGAATAGTGTCACGTTTCCCTTTAGTTTGTATTTTACAGGTTTTGAGTGAAAAACGAGGTTTTCCGGGCAATTATATTGAAGTAGACAACGAATTGGTATTTCGAAGGCCTAATTGGAGTATCCAGAAGATTCCGGATAGGATTTGAAGTCTAGAGGTCGAGTCTGTAGGCTAAAAGGTCACTTATAAGGCAAAAACCGAGTCCGAAAAGGAGAAGAAATCCAAAAACGGGTCGAAAACGCGTATCTGGCCGAAAAAACTTCCCGGGCGAGTCGCCCGGGACGTGGGGCGAATCGCCCCACACCAGGCGAATCGCCCGGTGTGTGGGGCGACTCGCCCCACACCTGCCGAATCACTATATACAGTTGCTCAGTTTTCTCCGTTTTTCATACTTTCTCATACCTTTTCTCTCACCTTTCTCATTAGTTTTAGGTAGGAATTCTCCAGAGCCTGTTCTGGGGATTCTTAGCTTAGGAGATACTTTTTCTTAGCGTTTTGGAGCTTGTAAGATCGCGATTCTTCGGAGATTGTCAACCTTCGGTAACATTGTATCTTACAGTTTTTCTATTTATATTTATATATCTTTCAACATGTTTTCATTCAATCTTGCTATGATTTATGTTGATTGCATGACATCTTTGAGTAGCTAAACTTCTCGTTGGTGATAGTATGTGATTTCTTAGCGAAGGGTTAATAATTATGCTAATGGCTATATCGCGCATTATATTTTGAGTTATTGCTTTATTTCTTTGATCTATCTAAAACCTCTATCTTCGTAGTGTTGAATAATTACGGAACACAATTGGACAATTCATTTATCAAAGATCTCTATGCAAAACCGGGGACTTCATGCATGATTATTAACCTGCTATGCTTTGAATGACCATACTATCACCAATCTCCATTATCTGTTAAGAGAAACCTTTGCTAAGTCGTCTGTTGATTTTATATTCTTAAGTTAGATTAGATAAAGCTAGTTATAGTCCTTAGAGATCGACACTCGAGGTTATTTTACTGCTACACTACGGTTTTTGTTGTAGTTGTGAATTTCCATTGGCTAAATACAAATTTATTAGATTAATTAGAATCTGACAAATTCCCGTTCATCAAATTGGCGCCGTTGCCGGGGACTATACTCCTTTTTTCTGTTTAGCTTATTTATATTTTCAGCATTCAATTCCTAGAATTAGTAGTTTAGTTTATTTTGTTTTATTTCTTGATACTATTTTCAAATTTATCTCGATTTATCGTTGAATTTCAGATTTGGCGATTTCTAACAGGACTGATTTTCGGTTGTGAGTTACTTCTGTGACAGATATTCAGGTCTTGTGATGGCTCGCCCACTTTTGAAATCATGGGTTCAACCCAACAAAGCACTGATGAGAGGTCCGGCTATTGTTCTTTCTGCTGCAACTCGAGATTTGGAAATCAAAAGTTGCATGTTCCAGCAACTCCCGAGGTTCTATGGGTTGGCTAGGGAGGATGTTATGGGATACTTGAATGATATTGACAATTTTGTCAACAATCTTCCAAGGCTCGGAGCAGGGATAACGGAGGATGAGCTGAGGATGAAGGTTTTTGCTATGGGGCTTGGTGATAAAGCCAAGGCATGGTTAGGCTCTCTGGAAGCCGGATCACTAGACACCTGGGCCAAGGTGTATTCTGCTTTTATGGAGAAATACTTTCCTCACACATTGACTACCGCGCTGAAGGCGCAAATCACTGGATTCAAACAAGACTATGATGAGACCATCTACACCGCTTTCGAGAGGTTCAAGGACCTCATGCACAAGTGTCCACACCATGGTTTTGAGATTCCTGATCTTGTCCATCACTTCTACAATGGACTCACATATGAGAGTCAACAGGTGGTGGATTTCCAATGCCTTGGTACTATCTGGGAAGAGACCGCCGAGGATGTGTGGGCGTGTTTCGAAAGGCTTGCTAAAGGATCTCAGTACAAGGATCCAAGAGCAATGGTTAGGAGGCGTGGACCTGAGGCTCCACCCAACCAGGAGATCCCAATGCATGAAGTGAATGGTGTGAGTGGCGATAGGTTTGAAGGTTTCGCCAATCAGATGAGGCAAGCTCTAATTGGCCTAATCGGAACATCTCTCTCCAACGAGGTATGTGGGGTGTGCAAGAATTATGGGCATGGAGCTCATATGTGTAGATCAGATCTAGCACGAGAAGATGTTCACTGGGTAAACCGTAGTAATCCTACTCCTAAGGTCGAAGCATCTACATCCAAGTCAGAAACTCTCTTGGGTAATCTACAGAACTTGGTGGATTTCACCCAAGTGTTTTTGAAGAGATACGAGGAGGATTCGGCGAAGATCAATGCTCGTCTGGATCAATTGGAAGCTAGAGCTAATAGAGAGCAGGGGAAGTTACATAGCAACACTGAGAGGTCCATGTCGATCAACTTTGATAGTGTATATGTCCTAGAGACAGCCCTTATTAAGGGCATGGAGCCCTTATAGAGGGCATATATGTACTATTACACAGGTCAACGTAATATAATATATGTTTGTTGTTTTACTATTGAGTATCGCTTTCATATTTATATTACACCAGGCATGCAACATGTGATATCTCTATTTCTGTCTGTATTGATATTAAACATGTCCCCTCGGATAGATGACCGATCACACAGATAGTGGGAGCTATGTGAGTTATCATCTATCCCAAACTCTCCCTAGTCGAGCTTCATCTCGGATGTAGGCGTCTGAATGAACCAGATGAGACTAGTATGCGTGGAGGTTATACTTGTTGGAGCAAGTGTGAGCCGATCCCACGGCCACGGAATGGATTGTTGGACAATCGAGAAACGTTCCCATAACTGCGCATAGTTGTTCGAAGAAGGATTATCGAACAATGGAAGTACCCACCGGACACTCCCATCGATGTATACTCTACACTGAAGTGTCTATGGGAACCGGTAAGTTGTCGAAGTGATGCCAGTCGTCCTTTGGACTTACAGGACTTTATCATCACATTTGTTGCCCCATATCCTTGGTGGACCCGTCGATGTCAGCTCTGAATAAGCAGTTGACCTAAGACACGATCCAGGATTATGGCTACACACAAATGGGGATGATAAGTGATTCTGTGAAGGATTCATCTCTCAAGTGTAGCACAGGAGAGTACTGCTCATAGTTTTCATAGTTGTGTTGGTAAAGTCACTGGCCAGTGCATTGATATATTATGATAGTCATAAGTATATCTTAGTAACCAAGCAACTCCCTGAGACGCCCATGGATGTATTATTGGGATAGACACATCATCGATCCTAGATGCATTCGAGTCAGTCAGATGAAGGGACGTTACCATCGCCGCGTTGAGCGCAACAGACTTCGCAGCGAAAGGGTTTGCTTTTTAGAAACCTCTCAAACGTCCTCATGTATTAATATTGCAAATGGAACCGTCTAGGAATTCCATTTTGCCTAGTCTGGGACTTGCTTAATACAGTGAGGCCCTATGGGTCACACTATGTGGTGATTCAGCTTATCAGAATATCCTTGAAGATGGAATCGCAATTAATTTGGAATTAATTGTGATTGATGGATTATAATTGATTTGGAATTAATTATAATATTGAGTAGCTCAATAAATGATTTGGAATTATTAATTGAATTGGCTAGTTAATTGTATTTTATGTAAATACAATTAAAGATTATATTTTAGAAATATAATAGAGGTTTGATTTGAAAGGATATGTTAATTTAGAATTAACATATGCACTTGGGCAAAATCTACTTGGAGTTTGAATTGCCTTAGAACTATAAGTGGGTCCCAAAATCGGGACCCACCTATTACCCCTGGGAGAGCGCGCGCGCGCGCGTAGATGGGATAGGGGAAGGAGTTCGACTCCTTCCTGTATTAGAAGTCCAAGGGATAAGTTAGATTTTCCTGATTGAGTTTTAATTAGATTGGGAATGAATCTAGACTTCATATTAGTTTCCTAGTGCGATAAGAATTAGATTCTTATTCCTTTACGAAGTCTAATTGCTTATGCTTTAGGCTTCTATTGACTACTATATATAGTAGACTATTTGATGAATGTGTATTTTACACTTTCATTCGAGTCTTTTTCACCTATTTTAGCTATCCTCTATGTTAATTTAGCTATATTTTAGTACATTTTATTATAATAGTGTCACGTTTCCCTTTAGATTTTATTTTACAGGTTTTGGTTGAAATTCGGGGATTTCCGGGCAATTATATTGAAGTTGACAAGGAATTGGTGTTCCAGAAGCCTATTTAGAGTATCTGAAGGTTTCCGGATAGGATTTGGAGTCTAGGGGTCGAATCTGGAGGTTAGAAGGCCACTAGAAGTCTGAAACCGAGTCCGAAAAGGTGAAGAAATCCAAATCCGCGTCGAAAAACGCGGAATTCCGCGAAAATAACGGGGGGCGAACCGCCGCAGGATGGGGAGAACCGCCCCAGAGTTATTTCGGGGCCTATATATAGAGCTGAGTTTTCTCTCCGAAAATCATATCTTTCCCGACCTACTTTCTCACCTCTCTCTATAGTCTTAGGTAGGAACTTCCCGGGGCCTGTCCTGGGAGTTCCATAGCTTAGGGGATACTTTTTCATAGTAGTTTGGAGCTCGTAGGATCGCAATCATCCGGAGATTGACAACCTTCGGTAACTTTGTATCTTACAGTTTTATTCTACTTATTTTATATTCTTTCAACATGTTTTCTTCTATGATTTCTGTTGATTGCATGCATAATATGAGTAGCTAAACTTATCATTGGTGGTAGTATGTGAATTCTTAGCGAGGGAAGATAATCATGCTAATGGCTATATCGCGCATTATACTCCGTGTCATTGCTTTATTTCGTAGATCAGTTGTAACAAAAATTCTCGTATGTTGTATTGATTATTATGCACAATTGGACACTAGTCGACCATCAGACCAATTATCTTCGTAGTGTTGAATAATTACGGAACACATTAGGACAACCGTGATTGACTAGTCAGACCAGATTATCTTCGTAGTGTTTAATACTTGCAACAGGACACTAGATTGATTCAAAGATCTCTATGCAAGACCGAGGAATTTATGCATGATTATCGACCCATTATGCTAAGAAGGACCATACTATCACCGATCTCCATTATCTGCTAGAAACCCCCTATTGCTATCTGTCTGCTGTTTTATATTCTCTTGATTAAATAGATAAAGCTAGTTATAGTCCTGAGAGAACGACACTCGAGTCATTCTACTACTACACTACGGTTTTCGTTGTAGTTGTGGATTGCCTTTGGCTAAATTACAAATTTATTTGATTGACCTTGACAACGTTCATCAACTTGGCGCCGCTGCCGGGGACTATACTCCTTTTTTCTGTTTAATTTGTTTATATTTACAGCTTTAGATTCCTAATTCTATTAGTTTTAGTTTTCCTTTTTAATCTCTTTCTAATCACCCTTCCTAGTCTGTTACAGATAGTGTATGCCGCATACACGTTCTGCAGGTACACCGCTTGCTGATTCAATTGCTGAGATCGACAGAGTCTACCACCAAAGAAGGCGACTACTTGAAAGGTGCGCACTAGAGGAAATAGCGGAAACCGATTTCTCTGAATCTCTACACATTCTTTTCAAGGAAATCGACGGAATGGCAGAAGCTAGACCACTGAAGGCATGGGTACAACCCACCAAAGATCGTATGAGGGGAGCGACGATTGTTCTTTCGTCTACAACCCGAGATCTGGAGATCAAGAACCACGCATTCCAACAACTTCCGAGGTTCTATGGCTTATCAAGGGAAGATGTGATGGGGTACTTGCACGATATCGATGATTTCGTCAACCAACTCCCACGACCCGGAGCTGACATAACAACGGACGAGTTGAGAATGAAGGTTTTTGCTATGGGACTTGGCGACATAGCCAAGTCATGGCTGAGTTCTCTACCAGCCGGCTCGCTGGACACTTGGGAAAAGGTTTTTTCAGCTTTCATGGAGAAATACTTCCCTCACACCTTGACTACCGCGCTAAAGGCGCAAATCACTGGATTCAAGCAGGACTATGATGAGACCATCTACACCGCGTTTGAGAGGTTCCAAGATCTCATGAACAAGTGCCCTCACCATGGTTTTGAACTTTCCGACTTAGTCCAACACTTCTACAATGGACTAACCTTTGAGAACCAACAAGTGGTGGATTTCCAATGCCGAGGCAATATTTGGGAGGAAACCGCAGAAGCCGTCTGGGCTGTTTTCGAAAGGCTTGCTAAGGGTTCGTAGTTCAAGGACCCAAGAGCAATGGTTAGGAGACGTGGACCTGAATCTCCACCGATTCAAGAAGCCCCTATGTACAGGGGGAATGGGGATCAATTCGAGTGCTTTACCAACGAATTGAAGCAAGTCCTCAAGAGCGCCACCGGAACAACTGTTTCGAATGAAGTATGTCGAATATGCAAGAACTATGGGCATGGGGCTCATATGTGTAGATCGGAGCTGGCATACGATGATGGCAACTGGGCTCGAGGAAGCGAAGAAGAAGCTTTTGCTACGGAGTTTGGTACTCAAGAAGTTAGCTACGGACAAGACGGTAGGAATCCTCGAGGTGGATTCTGGAGAAGAGGATACCGCAACAATCAAGGATATGCACCGGCTAACCAAACTTATGGACCTAACCAAGACCGTAGTAGGCTAAACTATGGTAATGACCACTGCGAAAACCCCGCTCCGAAAGAGCCACCGAAGTCGAAGTCGGCTCAACTGATGGAGAATTTGCAGAAGATGGTCGATCACACACAAAGTTTTCTCAAACGTTATGAAGAAGATTCTGAGAAGACTAGGGCAAGGCTTGATAGGTTGGAAGAGAGCACTAGGCTTGCCCATCAAAAGATGCAAGAGTTGATCGACCGAGGAGCAAGTAGGGAACAAGGCAAACTGCCTAGCAACACTGTGAAGACGAATGCCATTACGTTGGCTGGTGATGTACCTGACGGAGTCACCATCAAGAAGGTTGTTAGGTGCGAGTGTTGCATGAAGGAAGAACTTCTACAGGCTGAGGAAGAAGAGAAGGGCCTTGGTTCTGACAAAAGTGATGAGGAACAAGAGGATCCCGAACCACTCCCTAAAAGTTTCGATGTAAAGGTAGGGATTAGTGAGCTTGAAGATGTTCGTGCCACACTAGATACGGGATCCTACTCAAACATAATTCCTCTGAATGTGTTTGAAAAGAGCAACATCGGAAAACTATCTGAGCAAAGGGCTATTGTACAACTGGCGGATGGATCCTTTATGAGACCCGAGGGCGTTGTGAAAAATGTGTTGGTCAAAATTGGTGAAGCGTCTATATACACCAATTTCATAGTTATGCCGACATCTGCACCTGGACGGGGGATGTCATACTCTTAGGGCAAACATTCTTGACCAAGTTACGCTCCGTGATGGACATCTACCAAAGAACTTGCACCATCGAAGTGGATGGCAAGAGACACGTATTGCAAGCTATACCTGATCCACCGGAACCGCCAGATATTACTACTCACTACTGTGGTCTTGCAGCCTATATTCTTTCTTATTCACAGGTTCGTGGCATGGAGAGGAGATCAATGAAGGGGAAGTCTAGTACCCGCAAAAAGAGGAGATAGGCGCAAACAGGAGTCGAGTCAAAGACTTTAAACAATGACGCTATCCGGGAGGCAACCCGGAATCTTTATCGCTTTCTTTACTGCTTTTCTGCATGCATTTCATTCTTGAACTATTTGCTTCTCGTATGCAAAATTGTTCATTTGTGTGTCGTATATGCTTTTGTTGAGTGAGATTTTTCGAGTGGTTTGTTGAAAAAAATTGGTTTCGGGGATTAAAACCGCATTTTTCTAACGACGGGAACCACAGGGCGAACCGCCTAGCCCTGGCAATTTCAGGATTTGGATCGGATCCAAATCAACTCATTATTGATCTGAATCAAAAATGAATTGGATCCTATATGACTCAATTTTTTTGGTTCCAAAATGGTTCCGGATCCAGATCCAGATCCGAGCCAAAACCACATTGGATCCTACATTGAATTAGTTTTGATCTAAAATTGAACCACTTTGGATCCAAAAATTTGATACTAATATATATACTGAAGTGACAATGACATCCATACCAGTCACAAATACATATACTGAAGTGACAATTACAACCATACCAGTCACAAAAACTTAAAAACACTGAAGAATATATCCATAGAGATATGATATACACATACTAGCTTATATAAACTCTTGAAAACTACAGTCAATACATATACTAGCTTATATAAATTCTTAGAAAACTACAGTCAGTCAATCTGTAACAAAAACCGTCTGCATCATTCACACGAACATCTGGAACAATGACAGAATGTTCACTAACACCACCAGCAGAATCGTCACTGGAGAAGATGAAGCCAATTTAGACCACATTTCTCGGTCGCAGTCTCCGAATTGCATCACAGATAGCCAAGGTGTAGGTTTCTGTTCAAAATGCAAGCATATGGTTAGCTTATCATGGTGACACATCACAATAACTCCCTATTTAGACAAGTGTAAAACATATAAAGGGTTTCTTTCCTTCATTTCCCCTGCAAGTGTACTATTATAACTATGAATCACCCAAATCAAACAAGATTAAACATTCTTTCGAGCCTTACACAAAAGGATCCGGATTATTTGTCTAAAAGATACTGTAAATAGTACAATAAGATTGTCATCACTGATCATTTGAAACAGCATAATAATAGAACACTCTCTGACAGAAAGTCTACCCAGGGTATCCATTTTAGTTTTAACAACAAAATACAGATATTATGAAACAAACTAGAAATCTAAAAGTACACAGCAACTTAAATCTACAAAATTCATAGGCATCATCATGCAGTACATTTTTCTACTATAGTAAGCAAGAAAAAGCAAATCAAGAAGACAAAAAAAAATCAAAGAACTTGCTAGCAGCATAGTAGTAACTAGTATCCATGTAGGCATGTAGCAACATAGGATGTTAATCAAACACAGATTGTAAACCAACTAGTAATGCAGTGAACAACACCCATTCCATTAAAGAACAATATCAAATGATAACAAAAAGAAGTAGAATACCTTTTTTTTTCTACCTTCTAACACCCATACTCCCTATTTGCGAAATCAACTTCTCCAAATCAGTGGAGATATCTTCCTCAAAGTCGTCATCAAGATCATATGCTAATTGAGAAAAGACGACAAATTTAATCACAAACAAAATTAAATAATTACTATACATGCATGTTTATTCATTAAAGTAGGTAGAGAATCATAACATTCAGACCTTCTAGCCAATCGCGAGTACAGACTAGTGCTTCAGCAGTAGACGGGAGAAGCGGATTTCGATATTTATCAATTATTCTTCCTCCATGGCTAAATGTAGATCCCGACGCAACCGTTGTTATCGGGATGCTTAGAATGTCACGAGCCATGGTTGATAAAAGAGGAAATTCAGTCATTTCCTTTTTCCAGTATTGTAGCACTTGAAAGTTAGGTTGCTCTTTTCTCTTGACTAAAGGCGCAGCTAGGTATTTTTCTAACTCACATCGCCTTTTGCTAAAACGACGTTCCCCTTGAATAGCATCAAACTCCTGCATTCAAAAAACAAGTTCAGAAATGCACTCTAACCAAACTACATTTCTGAATAACAAAGAACACATTTGAGCAGCAGGTCCATGACAGATCCAAAAGCAAAAGTAAAAGTGCAGTAATATGTAAGACATGAAGTTAAAATTTTACTTACATCCAATAATTCATCATCCTCATCCATGTCAACGTTATGAACACCGGCCACTGGAGATTGGGATAATGGCACAGAGTAATTCACCAGATACTCCTCAAATAGTCCTTCTAGGTTAGCCTTCACTTCATGAAATTTGGTAGCCGCAACTTCCTTATCATCCTCATATATCTTACCATAAGCATACTCAATGAATTGAAGTTTATACCGAGGATCCAGAATCAGAGCAAAGGACAAAATAGTGTTGTAGGACTCCCAATATTTATCGAATTTCGGTTTCATAGCCTTGGCCATTGCTTGAAGTACAAGATCTTCACTCTTCATCTCTTCCTGAATCAACAATTGGATGTTCCAAACACTTCGGAAGTATAGATTTGCAGTCGGGTAATTCTTCCCAGAAAACAACTCAGTCATGACAAAGAAGGGCCTGAGGAACTTAGTTATTTTTGCGACCCTTTTCCATTCATCCTCAGTAGGACAACACTTATAATCTTTGTCTACTATCTGCAATCGAGAAAACGCTACCTTATACGTAAGGGCAGAATCCAACATTTCATACGTAGAGTTCCATCTTACACACATGTCTTGCTTCAGTTTCTTGCTGGCTGTTATACCCACGTAACTAACGCACTCAGCAAACCGCATAATTCTAGTCTCTGTTGCCCTTGCATATTTGACGCTCTCTCGGATTTTTGTAACAGCACCCTCAATTACATCTAAACCATTCTTCACGATTAAATTGAGAATGTGAGCCCCACATCTGACATGTAAAAACTCACCGAAACCTACCGGCGAACCAGTTAATGCCAGATTCTCTTTCAACATAGAAACCACTCTATTGTTATACGCAGCATTATCCAAAGTTATTGTAAACACTTTTTGCTCAATCTTCAGCTCTTGTAGCAAGCACATCAATGCTCTACCAACGCTTTCGCCATCATGAGGAGGTGGCAAATATCGAAACGCCAACACTTTACTTTGTAGAATCCAATTGGTGTCAATGTAATGGCCAGTCAGACACATATATCCTTTAGAAGTAATAGAAGTCCACACATCACTTGTTAGGCAGATTCTACCATTAACCGATTCCAAGGCGGCTTTCATTTTCTCCTTCTCCTCTTGATAAATGCGAAGAACATCAGCTTTAGCCGTATTGCGAGATATGAATTTAACTTTAGGATTCCAGTATGCAAAAATATCTCTAATCCTCTCGTAGTCTACAAACTTGAATGGAAGGTCGTGGTAAATCAGAGCTTTGGCTACCTTCGACCTAAATACGTCCTGATCAATATCCCCAAAATCTCTAAGCTCATTAGCAGACTCACGATAAGGACAGTATTCCCTGATATGTCGCTTTAGGTTTGATGTTCCACAATACTTGTACGTTTTTTTGCACCTTTTGCACCTAGAAAATCCAACAGTGCCTTTCTTAAATTTCGAAAAATACCTCCATACCTTGGACCCTTTTTGCATTGGGGCTGGAGATTTCTTGGTTATAACTTCAGGGCCAGTCTCCATGCTAGCACTGAAAACGATAAATCATGAACATAAACATTTAGAAACGAACATATACATCACACTTAATGAAACCCATAAGTGCATAACAAGACTGAAATGAATGAAGAAATCCCGCGGTGGAGTTACTCTTGTCATATTAACAGGTTACAAATCTTGGACTAAAATTCACTCCAAAATTAAGAAATCAACAGCAACATAAACACGATTCTAAGAAATCTTGTGATTCTCAGTACTACAGCTTCCAGGAATTAATTGAAGAAATCCCAAAAAAAAAAAAAAGAAGGTAAAACATACAGAATTACCGATTCAAAGTGATGAAGCAATTTATCGAACACCTTATAGGCATCAAACTATACAACTTAGATATCAGATATTCAGTAACTGGATCAAGGACCAACTGATTGAGAATGAGCAAAACATAGAAGATTAGACTGGGTTACCTGGGATTCACGGCTGATGGTGTATATTCCACTTCCATCTCTAAATTCTGAGCAACAATGGGTGTGGAGAAAGACGACCCATGGGTGGTAGAGGAAGGCTGCAGCGGCGGCGGCGTTAGTTTCTGTGGTGGAAATCGACCTTTGTTCATCGGAGAGGAAGGAAGGAGGCAACGAGTCAATTTTGGATCTGATAAATCAATTTGAGCTCAAAACTAGGTTTTGCTTTTGGTCACGTGACTAGATGGTTTTGAGTTGGATCTAATTAAAGTCACAATTTTATGGTTTTAAAATGGATCCGATCCATTGGATCTAAGTCGGTTCTGAATCGAACTTTTGGATTTGGGTCACAACTGCCAGGCCTAGAACCGCCCCACGGCCCCAGATCTTCAAAAACGCGGATTTGAACCCCAAAACCTTATTTTCTTCATTCTTCTTCATCCATACTCCCAAAAAACCCGAAAAGTGCGATTTTGCTTCTAAATCTTCATAACTTCTTCATTTCTTGACCAAATTGAGTGTTCTTTAGCTTAATTCGAAGCCTATTACATGATCTATCATCCTATCCGAACAGATTTCATCCTAATTCGTTAGATTTGCAGATCTGAGGTATCATCTTTAAGAACCCTAATTTTCAAATTTGGGGGTTTTCTATTTTGAGCTTCAATTATGCTTGTTTGATGCATGGGTATGTTGTTTGTATGATTAGACTTGTTATTTACTATCAATTGCATGCTCAATTTTGCTTGGATTGTTGATTTGGGTATTTTGCTGCTAGATGATATATCTTGTTCTGCAATGTGTCTTTATCTTTGGTTTCTTGCATATGAATGTGTTTATTGGTGTAATGTTGGTGGATTTGACGATAGAATGCTTATTAGTTGAGAATGAGGATTTATGCTGGTAGAATTTTTGCGTTGCTATGGTATAAATTGAGCCTTTTTATCAAGGATATTGGTTGTCTAGTAAGAGCATGATGTGATGTATTGCATGTAGTAGTTACGTTGGTATGTTGCATGATGAGGAAGCTAGGCTAGACATTGCGGTTTGGGGAGTTTGATTGTTGATTTTATCACTTGTGTGTTTCATTTTTACACTAGTACGTATTTGAGTCAGTTTTGAGTCATTCGAGGTGCTAACAGCTGTTTGTAGGTACCGTACCAAGGGGAAGGAGCATTCCCGTATGATTTCTGTGAAGAACCATGTCAAGGAAGGTGATCTCGCTAGATGTGCGTTCGAGCCAAGGGGTTTGGCAACAACGTCGTGGATTATCCAAGAGGAGGAGCTAGAGTACACCTGGAGTAAGGACTCCTATGCCTATTCATGCACCACCGAAGGGTCAGAAACCACTATTATGTCAGCACTCCATCACGAGGACTGCAGAGTTCGAGTGAACAGGAAGGCACCGGGACAGTCTTGCCGCGACGGATTCGATCTTGAGTCCGAAGTTGCTCGAAGGTTCCGAAGCACTAGCTTAGTTCCAAAACGTAATGACATGGGTACCCAGCACCTTGTTGGGGTGCCCCTTGCCTGCCTCTAAAGTGAGCATCATATAGACATCGGTCGGATCCACGGTAGAGAATGTGGACAAAATTGGAGAAAAAGGTAGAAGACTTCTGAGTGTCCAAGCAGCTTATTGAAACCTTCTCGAGGTGTAAAACGTTGGAGGGGGAGGTCCTGATACCACTGCCTTTCCCTTTCAACAGTTCACATCCTATTGGAGGACTCCAGGATGGAGGATTCCATAACAGCGGCGGCTACTCTTGAGAATTCTACCTGCCACTACAACTCTACTAGTGAGGATGTGCGTGAAAGTAGTGACAATGAAGGCCATACGGGCAATGATGATCCTGATAGAGGAGTTGTTCCTGTCCAGCCTATAAATGGAACTACCGCACTTACCAGAAGACCTGATGACACCCTATAAAGCTCACAGAGGAGGCCCAATAACCCACAAGCAGCATACTCAGCCGACCGAGGCCAAACCATGGGGTAACATCTAGTATCACATCTTATTTCCTCATTTTCTTACTGCTAGGGACTAGCGTAAATTTCATGAGGGGGGATGGGATTTAAGTGATCCGATGTTATTAGTTTGGAGCTTGGCATTGGTAGGATGAGTATAGTACCTTGCATGCTTTATCAGTCTGCATTTGCATTTGCACGTTTACTGCTTTCTTAGATTTTAGGTTGCATTTCACTACATTCATCCTAGGATAGTTTTGCATGTTTTATATAGAGTTTATTGCTGAATTTTTTGAACTTTTTTATTGGGTAGATCAACTAGCTATGCCATTAATCGTATGCTTCATCTCTATGAATTTGTTTGAGGTTTTTCTCGCTTGGCTTGTCACATTTATGTATTGCACTTAGTTGAGCTAGGTAGTCTCGACATCACTTAGTGGTGTTTCCTCTACTGCGGTTCACGAAGGCCTTTATAATAAGATGATGCATGTTAGGGTCTTATGGTTGTTTTCCCGAGTAATTATGTACCTAAGAGGCAACAAGTCTTCACCATGCTTTGAGATTGCTAAATTCCTATGAAGGAGGTAGTGTGAGGTTGTGTGATCCTTGGTTTATAACCTATTCTTCCGAATAGGTTTGGGGAGGGGGTTACACCATCATTAGACTTGTTTCTGTTTTTCATTTTCGTATCGTGAGTTTATTTTTCACTTTTCCGTAAATTTTGTACCCCAACCTATTCTTTCGAATAGGTTTGGGGAAGTCGTGTGAGTCTTTTGTTTCTCTCTTTGTTATGCTACTGCTGGCTAGAAAAAAATAAATCGAAAAAAAAGAAAGAAAATTTCCAGGAAAAAAGAAAAGGAAAAAAGAATCTGGAAAGGAAAAAAAGAAAAAAAGACCACAAAAAAGCAAAGAAGGGTCCAAAAAAAGAAAAGCCAAAAGCAGTTTAGCAAAGTTTGAGTCTTTTCCATTTTTCGTATTGTTCGTGTTGTAATTTTCTATTTTTATTTTTTATCTTTTTGTCTTGAGAGTCATCTGTTCTAGACCACCTCGTCCTGCCATTCAGGAAGTGGTGAATAGCTTAAGACTTTACTTGAGAGATGGGTAGAATAGGGGAGTGTTATCTTCTATAGGGAACCCGCCTTCGTTTGATGAGAGCCAGTACTGATTCGACCTCTTTTGAGGAAAAGTCTTAACATGGTGGAACAACAGTAAGTCGTCAGTTTCATAGGCACGGGGCAACCATTCGTATCTTAGCATGCTACATTACGTCGTCACTGACTAGGTCCAGGTAGAGAATGTTACGAGAGACTATCTTGTCTTGACATAAGTGCTTATGTGGATGTGTATGAGTCAATCGAGGTATTCTTCAACCTATATTCATGCTTTGATTCGTATGGTTTTTGTTCATATGTTATTTGATAGATTCAGTAGATTAGTTCATTTTATTTGGCATTAAAACTCCATTTTGTGTCTTGCATGTTTTTTGTATTAGAGTCTAGCTGCACAGTACAGCAGGCAATAGGTCTATAATCACGAATGGTGTTAGCTGTATTTCCCTTGGGTATGAGAGTAAGAAAAGTTGTATTAATACTCTTTAACAGTCTACCTGTGCGGAAGAAATCTTTCACTGTACCTGTCACATCATGCCCTATTATCCCCCAAGCTTTTTTGAAGAATTTGGATGTATAGCCATCAATACCGGGAGCTTTATCATCCCCAATTGTCATCAAAGAATCTTTGACCTCTTGGCTAGTAATGGGAGCTATCAATTGAAGCCTTTGTTCATGAGTGAGGAGAGCACCCTGCCTGATAACTCTAATATCTACAGCTCTAGTAACAACAGCTGGTGTACCCATTAGTGACTTGTAGAAGTTCAGCACCTCTTCTTGTAATTTTGCTTCACCAGTTAGTTTTGTCCCCTGCTCATTGAATAGTACATGGATCCCAGATTTCTTTCTTGTTTTCAAGCTAGCATGGAAATGTTGTTACCATCCTCACATTTCAACCAATGAATCTTTGATTCTTGCTTCAAAATCTGTTCCTCCACAGACATCCATTTCTCATAATCTAGTAAAGCATTTCTCTCTTCATCAAATAAAAGCAAATTCAAAGGGTCTGCCTGTAAGTTACATTGAGCAGACTCCAGTCTTGTTCTAGCAGCAGCAATCTTTAAGTGAGTATTAGCATAATATCTTCTCATACCCTGCAACTTTATTCTGAGAGGTTTAAGCTTAGTCCAGACAAGATATTCTTCTTGCCCCGCTACGCTATACCTGTCCCGCTCTCTGTGCCCTTTCTTCTGCCAACCCTAAGGTAAAAGCGCTTATTTCCTATCTGGTATTGGATGTTGTAAAGTTGTATGACTTTCTTCAGTGGCTAGGTTTGCGTTTTTGAGCCTTCCCTTCTCGTGTTATATAATTAAATAAATATAGGGCGTCTACCTGAGATGACCAATCCGTTTTAACGGCCCTTGAATATGGAGCTCGTTGGGGCAAGACCCTAGCCATCCTATAATATAAATCGACATCCTAGTTAATAGCTTAGCATGTTGGTAATTCAAAGAGGATCTCTTTGTTTTGTAGTTAAGGTTTTATTGTCAGCGGAGAGCTTTTCCTTGGGGCCTTGTCCTAGCTCTATCTATAGGTTCGTGAAAGACTTTTGCCTGTGTTCAATTCCACCTCGGCTTGGTAGGGCCCTCTTTCTTCTATGTCTATGAGACATGTGATACGGACCTTCCTATTCTTCTTTTATAGATATAGAAAAGAATGGACTGGCGTTTCTATCCCCACGCCTAAATTCTCCTTTTCGTAGCTTTCTGATCGGGGGATGGGGCTGAAGGTAGATTATTTGCTCCCCCTACTTGTAAGAAGAGCCCACCTTGTCCTTTTCTTTCCGTGGTAAAGACTAATCGTGCCCGCCATATCTACTCAAGTTTGTTAAATATTCGTGACTTAAAAGCTTGCTTGCTAAGGATTTTCCACTATTCCCCCTGTCTGCGGAATCCATTTCGTACTCTATTGTCAAAGAGTAGAAAGTTTCAGGACCCGTAGGATTAGGAAGAGGGCTGCTACTCATCCAGGTTGTCGATAGAATAGGAATAATGGTGGGAGGCCGAACCCCCCCCCCCCCAAAAAAAAAGGATAGCATCCAGTTTCTTAGTTGCTTGAGGACAAGCAAAGGTTCGGTTTGGGGAGTTTGATGAATGTGTATTTTACACTTTCATTCGAGTCTTTTTCACCTATTTTAGCTATCCTCTATGTTAATTTAGCTATATTTTAGTACATTTTATTAGAATAGTGTCACGTTTCCCTTTAGATTTTATTTTACAGGTTTTGGTTGAAATTCGGGGATTTCCGGGAAATTATATTGAAGTTGACAAGGAATTGGTGTTCCAGAAGCCTATTTGGAGTATCTGAAGGTTTCCGGATAGGATTTGGAGTCTAGGGGTCGAATCTGGAGGTTAGAAGGCCACTAGAAGTCTGAAACCGAGTCCGAAAAGGTGAAGAAATCCAAATCCGCGTCGAAAAACGCGGAATTCCGCGAAAATAACGGCGGGCGAACCGCCGCAGGATGGGGAGAACCGCCCCAGAGTTATTTCGGGGCCTATATATAGAGCTCAGTTTTCTCTCCGAAAATCATATCTTTCCAGACCTACTTTCTCACCTCTTTCTATAGTTTTAGGTAGGAACTTCCCGGGGCCTGTCCTGGGAGTTCCATAGCGTAGGGGATACTTTTTCATAGCAGTTTGGAGCTCGTAGGATCGCAATCATCCGGAGATTGACAACCTTCGGTAACTTTGTATCTTACAGTTTTATTCTACTTATTTTATATTCTTTCAACATGTTTTCTTCTATAATTTATGTTGATTGCATGCATAATATGAGTAGCTAAACTTATCATTGGTGGTAGTATGTCAATTCTTAGCGAGGGAAGATAATCATGCTAATTGCTATATCGCGCATTATACTCCGTGTCATTGCTTTATTTCGTTGATCAGTTGTAACCAAAATTCTCGTATGTTGTATTGATTATTATGCACAATTGGACACTAGTCGACCATCAGACCAATTATCTTCGTAGTGTTGAATAATTACGGAACACATTAGGACAATCGTGATTGACTAGTCAGACCAGATTATCTTCGTAGTGCTTAATACTTGCAACAGGACACTAGATTGATTCAAAGATCTCTATGCAAGACCGAGGAATTTATGCATGATTATCGACCCATTATGCTAAGAAGGACCATACTATCACCAATCTCCATTATCTGCTAGAAACCCCCTATTGCTATCTGTCTGCTGTTTTATATTCTCTTGATTAAATAGATAAAGCTAGTTATAGTCCTGAGAGAACGACACTCGAGTCATTCTACTACTACACTACGGTTTTCGTTGTAGTTGTGGATTGCCTTTGGCTAAATTACAAATTTATTTGATTGACCTTGACAATGTTCATCACTATTAGAGAGCTTTGGACATAGTTTTACACACAGTTCAATACCTAGTTTTCTTAGAGAAAATAAAAGCTCTCCCATCCTCTATAGAGCCTACACGCGCGCGCCACCTTGCCGGAGGAATCGCTGCCCCGTCTTCTTGGTCACACAAAGAATATCCTAGCATTCTTCCGATAGGCTGTTCATCCGTGGATACCAAGTTTGAGGTTCTAGGAGCTGGAAACTAACTCTTATTGTCTTGCAGATAATCAAGAGTATTGCAGATATCTTCGACTTCGACGAAGGAGAAGATACACCGGATTATTACGAAGACTTGGAAGCTGCTTTGGAAGTAAGGTTAGTCTTCTAATTGACGTGTTTACATATATACGACATATACATAATCAATTAACATGTATGTTAAGAAAATTTTTGAAATTCCACTGCGTACCCTAGGGGTAACTCTGACCGTATTTTCTTACAAACTTGGTGGGAGATCTTCCGGTGGAAATCACCATTAAGCAAGTTTTGCGTGCGAGTGTGGTGCAAAAGACGAGCCTCCATTGACCAAGGAGGAAGATAAAGATCTGGGACTCAACGTAAGTAATGAAGAACCTAAGGATCCTGAACCAATTCCTGATAGCTTTGATGTTAAGGTTGGGATTGGTAGTCTCGATGACGTCCGTTCTACACTAGATACGGGATCTTACTCGAATGTGCTACCCATGAATGTGTTTGAGAAGAGTGGCCTTGGATAGCTTTCGAAGCATAAGGCCATTGTGCAACTAGCAGATGGATCCTTTGTACGACCCGAAGGCATTGTGAAGAATGTATTGGTTAAGATTGGTGAAGCTTCTGTGTACACCAATTTCGTTGTGATGCCGGCGTCTACACCTGGGATGAGTGATGTCGTTCTCTTGGGGCAAACCTTCTTGACCAATCTACGCTCCGTAATCGACATCTACTGAAGAACTTGCATGATTGAGGTGGATGGCAAGCAACATGTGTTGCGAGCCATATCTGATCCTAGTCCTCGCTTTAATGCTTCTCATACTATTAACTATTTTGGTCTTGCTGTGTATGTCCATTCTCATTCTCAGGTACTAGGTATGAGGAAGAGATCAATGAAGGGGAAGGCTAGTACGCATAAGGGCAAGACCTAAGAGCGCGAAGAAGTCGAGTCAGAGACTTTTTAAACAATGGCGCTATCCGGGAGGCAACCCGGAGTTTTATCGCTTTCTTGCATATTTATTTTTCGTATGTTTTTGGTGATAAAATAGGTTGTAAGATGATAATTTTGCGTTTTGGGAGGAAAAAGGCGTCTCCAGGAGTCTGGAGATGCCAGGCGAACCGCCCCCCATGTGGGGCGATTCGCCTGGCAAGACCATGCCGCCTGTGACGTTCTGGACGCCCCAGGCAAATCGCCCCCCACCTGCGGCGGTTCGCCCCGGGTGTCCAGAAACCCGGAGGTCCGGATTTTCGTTCGGATCCCCATTTTTCTCCTATTATGCTAAATTATTGATCTTTTTACTTCTTTTATCGCCCGTTTTGGTTTCTCACGAGTTTCCTTGAGTCCTATAAGTTACAGGTACAAGTTAGCTCTTACCTTAAATCCACTTTTGACGTTCGGGACGAGCGACAACGTTCCGGTTTGGGGAGAGGTTATCGCTGGGTATTTCTATACTTGTTTTGCTTATGATTACTCGTGAAACCTTTTGTTTGCATTTGCATTTGCACGTTTATTGTTTTCTTAGTATTTAGTTGCATACACTACATTCATCCTAGTATAGTTTTGCATGTTTTTTTTTTTTTTTGTGGAGTCCAAAGGACGACTGGCATCACTTCGACAACTTTCCGGTTCCCATTGACACTTCGGTGTAGAGTATACATCGATGGGAGTTTCCGGTGGGTACTTCATTGTTCGGTAATCACCCTTCGAACAACTATGCGCAGTTATGGGAACGTTTCTTGATTGTCCAACAATCCGTTCCGTGGCCGTGGGATCGGCTCACACTTGCTCCAACAAGTATAACCTCCACGCATACTAGTCTCAGCTGGTTCATTCAGACCCCTACATCCGAGATGAACCTCGACTAGGGAGAGTTTGGGATAGATGATAACTCACATAGCTCCCACTATCTGTGTGATCGGTCATCTATCCGAGGGGACATGTTTAATATCAATACAGCCAGGAATAGAGATATGACATGCTGCATGCCTGGTGTAATATAAATATGAAAGCGATACTCAATAGTCAAACAACAAACATATATTATATTACGTTGACATGTGTAATAGTACATATATGCCCTTTATAAGGGCTGCATGCCCTTAATAAGGATTGTCTCTATGACATATACACTATCAATCTCCCACTTGGACTAGAGCCAGTCACCTTTATGCTTAATACCCAGATTAGCATAATGTCTTCATCCACTGATAAGACCTTGGTGAAAGGATCTGCCACGTTGTCCTTGGTAGAGACACGTTCTATACTAACTTCTCCTCTATCAATAATCTCACGTATAACGTGATACTTTCTAAGTACATGTTTGTTCTTGTTTGTAGATCTAGGCTCCTTGGCTTGAGCGACGACGCCCGTATTGTCACAATAAATCGTTATTGGACTAGGAGCTAGGAACAACCCTCAATTCCTTCAAGAACTCTGAAATCCAAACAGCTTCTTTCGAAGCTTCTGATGCAGCAATGTACTCGGCTTCTGTGGATGAGTCAGCAATAGTGGCTTGCTTAGAACTCTTCCAACAGATAGCTCCTCCGTTCAATTTGAATACGTATCCTGTCCGTGACTTAAAGTCATCAGGATCTGATTCAAATCCAGCGTCGACATAACCAGATATCTTTAATTCTAGTTCTCCACCAAACACCAAGAACATCTATTTAGTCCGTCGACGGTACTTAAGAATGTTCTTTACAGCAGTCCAGTGAGGTACTCCTGGATTCTGTTGGTGTCGACAAGTGACACTAAGCGCATATGCCACATCGGGCCTTGTGCACTTCATTGCATACGTTATAGACCCTACTGCCGAAGCGTAGGGCACACGACTCATTGCATTTCTTTCTTAATCAGTTTTAGGACTATCCTTAACTGATAAGACAATCCCATGTCTAGCTGGGAGAAAGCCTCTCTTTGAGTCGTCCATCTTATAACGCTTCAGTATTTTGTCGATGTAGGTGGACTGTGTCAATCCTAACATCCTCTTGGATCTATCTCTATAGATCTTGATCCCTAGGATGTAGTTCACTTCACCCAAGTCCTTCATCGAGAAGGTACTTGATAACCAAACTTTAGTCTCTTCTAGCATAGAGACATTGTTTCCCATGATCAAAATGTCATCAACATAGATGATCACGAATGGACTTCAATTTTGCTACTGGTGAAAAGGTTTCATCGTAATCGATGCCATACCTTTGCGTGTAGCCTTTCGCCACAAGTCTAGCCTTGTGCGTTTGTACCTTGCCATCGGCATCTGTCTTTCGTTTAAAGACCCATTTGCACCCAATAGGTCTAACCCCTTGGGGCTAGTCTACCAAGCTCCAAACTTGGTTCAGGTACATGGAGTCCATTCCCAATTCCATGGTCTTTTGCCATATATCTGAGTCAATATCAATTATTGCCGCTTTGTAGGTCTCGGGGTCTTTCCGATCTGATAAGCTGACATCAAGTTCATTGATGTCTTCTATCATAAGGCTTTGCTTCTGAGGTCCTTTTAGGATCCTCTTCGACCTACGGAGCTCGACTGGTTCTGGTGCTTTTCTTTTCTGGCTTCGTGTAACACGAACATTATCAGTGGGCACTGATGCAACTGGTCGCGCGCCGCAACCCTGTTCCCTAGCGGGAGGCTGCTCTTGTGCAACTTGTTGCACAGGTTGATTTACAACGGGTTCTATTGGTGTGGTTTCAACTGTTGATCTAATCACAGGACTCCCACTGACTATGACATGCCTAGCAAGTGTCATATCATTACCCTTGTCTGCTTCGAAAGCTCCCACTGAACTTGAGTCCAAATCAGAAGATTTAGTGAACTCATGTTCGCGCGTGTCAAAGTCTTGAATTTCTTCAAGTTCTATCATGTCATCTAACCTCTCTTCTTCGAGGTATTCTGCTTCTAAAAACTTGACGTTTCTAGATACTATCACCTTGTGATCTTCAGCATGATAGAATTCATAGCCTCTCGTCTGACGAGGATAGCCTATGAAATATAATTTGACACCCTTGGCATCTAACTTATCAGTGAGCATCAGTTTGACTATCGCAGGACAGCCCCAAGGTCTAAGATAGCCCAGTGAGGGCTTCTTTCCTTTCCATAACTCATAAGGAGTTTTCTCCACTGATTTAGATGGTACACGGTTCAGAATGTAGATTGCAGTTTGTAGTGCATATCCCCATAGATATTTTGGAAGAGTCGAGAATCCAATCATTGATCTCACCATGTCTAACAGGGTTCGATTCCTTCTCTCAGACACACTATTTAATTGTGGTGTTCCAGGAGGGGTCCATTGCGATTGAATTCCATTTTCCTTCAAGTAGTCGATAAATTCTTCACTAAGGTATTCACCTCCTCGATCTGATCGAAGAGTGACTATCCTTAAGTTCAATTCATTCTCGACCTCATTCCTAAACTCCTTGAATTTCCCAAAGGTCTCGGATTTATTCTTCATAAGATAAATATATCCATACCTTGAGAAATCGTCAGTAAAGGTAACGAAGTAAGGATAACCCCCACACGCATGGACTTTAAAGAGTCCACATACATCGGTATGTATGAGCTCTAAGCAGCGAGTGGCACGAACACCTTGTCCAACAAAAGGTTTGTTCGTCATCTTACCCTTAACACATGATTCGCATGTACCATATGATTCAAAATCAAATGGTTCTAAGTAGTCCAACTTCCGTAGTCTTTGAATCCGTGTTTCATTGATATGGCCTAGCCGACAATGCCATAGATAAGATGGATTATTCTTCCTACTTGAAGACGGTTGTTTGTTATGTATTTGAAATAAAGGTAGACTACTTTGCAAAATATATAAACCATTCACTAAGTGAGCTTTTCCATAATACTGGTCATTTAATGAAAAAAAACAAGTATTATTAGCAAATCGAAAGGAAAAACCTAAATTGTCCAACAATGGAATGGAAATAATATTTCTGACAATGGATGGAACAAAATAAACGTTATCAAGTTCTAAACATTGTCCTGAAGGTAAATCTATCTTGCAGCGTCCAACGCGTTTGGCTTCAACTGGATTGCCGTTCCCAACATGCAAGTCGATTTCACCTTGCTTGACTAGCTTGTGTTCAATTAGCCCCTGCACATTATTACAAATGTGCAAGCCACAAGTTGTATCTAATACCCAACCATTGGAGTCAAAAGTAGTCATGTTCATTTCAATAACAAACATACCTGAGCTAGAAGCCGTTCTGTTTATAGAAAAGACACTTCTTAGCTTGATCTGCCCTCAGCTTAGGGCAATCTTTCTTCCAATGTCCTTTCTGTTTATAGAAAAGACATTCATCTGTGTGTACCGTTCCGCTTCTCTTGAACTTCCTTTTCTGGTTCAGACGCTTAGGCTTATCACTCGAAGTGTTAGCCTTGGCTCCCGACTTCCCTTACCCTTAGCACCTTTGTTTCTCGGGTTTGGGTTAGACGGTTGCCCAACATACATGATCGACTTTTCATTCTTAAGAAGAGTTTGATCATATGTCTTTAGCAGATTATGGAGTTCGGGCAGTGTGACGTCCTTCGCATTCATCGTGTAGTTAATGATGAACTGCGAATACGAACTCGGCAATGATTGAAGGACAAAGATCACCATGATCTTATTCTCCAGCTTGACACCGGCATCGGCAAGCTTCTCAAAGAGACTAATCATTTTGAGAACATGTTCAGACATGTTCCCTCCTTCATTGAGCTTGCATCTGTGTATCTCTTTGATCAAATCAAATTCAACACTTCTAGCTGTCGTCTTAAAGAGCGACTCAAGATGCTTCGACGCTTCAGCATCTCATACGGCAACACGCTTTCATGTTGCCTCTGCATCTCATTGCTCATTGCCGCCAGCATAATACACTGCGCAGATCAAGCATCCTCATGATGCTTATCAGACTTTTGACTTGTTGGCTTGATTCCAAGCAGCAACGTGATCGGCAGTCTGATTCTCGGGACACATGGGATTAGCCTCGTCCAAGACGTACTCAATCCTTTGTACCTCAGCACCAAACGTATATTCCTGATCCAATCTAGGAAGTTTGGTCCGGTCAAAATTTGCTTCTCTAAGACAACACGGAGCGAGATACTCGCCATTTTGGTTTTTCTTAGGAGAAATAATATAGAACGAAAATAATAAATCAACTATTGAAATACTATTTCTAAATACACAGTCAACATAACTAAACAACAAGGTCCTTTAGCTGTTTAGCTCCCACTATTTTCACATATGCTTGCCCCCAAAACAAACATACGGGTAATGTCCAACAAGTTACCGTAGTGGCCAAGATCCAAATCCATACTATGCTATACTCCAACGGGGGCTGGTCGCATAGCATAATATGACCGGTAGGACTATCCAATTGCGTCACGCAACTCTTGGGTGTTAAATCTAATTTAACCCGATGCCCTACATACTGTATCTATCGAGGTCGCTAGATACAATATGCAGTAAGTTATAACCATAGGCTTACTCTAGTCTGACGATCACTGCGAGTCTGCAAGACGAGGTCGCCAATACAGGGAAACACAATGAAAGTTCAGAATTAAAGCACCCCATGGAAAGCATCTCAGAAATACATACATATATATATATATATCTGCACTTATATTGGTTGGGGCTTGTAGCTTGAGGGTTGTTATCAGTCATCTACAAACAAATAAGGGCGTCGCCTACCCATCATGCATGAGCGGTCTACACGTAATGGATGCCGCCTATCCATTCTAGTTCTAAACGCGGTCAAGCACATAATGGGCGCCGCCTACCCATACATAACATATGCGGTCCGACAAATAAGAGGGCGCCGCCTACCCTCGCATGTATAGCGGTCGAACGGAAAGTAAAATACATGGTATTTAAACATGCATTGTCAAACAATAGCATATCGAGCAAAGAAACAAGTAGTAGCCTATGTGGATGTCAAATGACTTCATAATTTCATTATGAAAATTATAATCCCATACTTATAATCTCTATGAAAAATTGAAAATTTGGACTAGATTGAAAAATAAAAAATTCAATTGACCAGGTAGCAATATTCGAAAACCCGAAGGACTCAATTGTAATTTTCAAAACCTCGGAGGTGTTAAATCTAAAATTCAAAAGTAGAAGGACTTATTTGTAATAAACAACAAATTGATAAATCACAAATAAGCCCCTTAACTTTATACTAATTAAATTTAATACCTCTAGTTATAAATAATTACAATTAAATCATATTTATATTCCAAATATAAAATTAAATCCTCAAAATTTTCAAAAATTCGATTTTGGGTCCAATGCGGGAAAAATATATATATATTAAAATAAGGGACGGGACCAAGCCCCGTCCCCTAACGTGCCTGCGGCACGCAGGCGCCCCACGCAAGCGCGGGACGCCTGCGGCCCGCAGGCGGCCGATCACATACATATATATTAATTTTATTTTTTTTTTGAAAATTATAAATTCTAAATTTATATAAACACAAAACTTTCGAAAATCGAATTAATCATAGAATTAATTGCATCCACATAAACTACAAAACCATACGACATATATACGTATATACGTAATCAATTAACCTCGCTCTGATACCACTGTAAGAAAATACGGTCAGAGTTACCCCTAGGGTACGCAGCGGAATTTCAAAAATTTCTAAACATGCAGGTTAATTGATCATGTATATAACGTATATATGTAAACACATCAATTAGAAGACTTACAATACTCCTAAAGCAAGCACAGCTTCCAAGTCTTCGTAATAATCCGGTGAATCTTCTCCTTCGTCGAAGTCGAAGATATCTGCAATACTTTGATTATCAGCAAGACAATAAAAGTCAGTTTCCAGCTCCTTGAACCTCAACCTTGGTATCCACGGATGAACAACTTATTGGAAAGAATGCTAGGATATTCTTTGTGTGGCCAAGAAGATGGGGCGGCGTTTTTCTCCGGTAGGTGGCGCGCGCGTGGCTTAGGAGAGGTGGGGAGAGATTTTATTTTCTCTAAGAAAATTGGTAGACTAACTGTATGTCTATGTCTTGAACTGTATTGTCAAAAGCTCTCTAATAGTCTACTATATATAGTAGTCAATAGGAGCCTAATGAATAATCAATTAGATTTCATAAAGAATAAGAATCAAATTCTTATCGCACTAGGAAACCAATTCAAGTCTAGATTCATTTCCAATCAAGTTAGAACTCAATCAGAAAAATCTAACTTATCCCTTGGACTTCTAATAGAGGAAGGAGTCGGACTCCTTCCCCTACTCCAGATGCGCGCGCGCGCGCGTCCCAAGGGTGATAGGTGGGTCCCCATTTTGGGACCCACTTATAGTACTATGGCAACTCAAACTCCAAGTATATTTTTCCCAGTGCATATATTAATTCTAAATTAACATATCCTTTCAAATCAAACCTCTATTATATTTCTAAAATATAATCTCTAATTGTATTTACATAAAATACAATTAGTCAGCCAATTCAATTAATAATTTCAAATCATTAATTGAGCCACAAATTATTATAATTAATTCCAAACTAATTATAATCCATCAATCACAATCAATTCAAAATTAATTGCGATTCCATCTTCAAGGATATTCGGATAAGCTGAATCACCACATAGTGTGACCCATAGGGCCTCATTGTATTAAGCAAGTCCTAGACTAGGAAAAATGGAATTCCTAGACGGTTCCATTTGCAATATTAATACATGAGGACGTTTGAGAGGTTTCTCAAAGCAAACCCTTTCGTTACGAAATCTGTTGCGCTCAACGTGGCGATGGTAACGTCCCTTCATCTGACTGACTCGAATGCATCTAGGATCGATGAAGTGTCTATCCCAATAATACATCCACGGGCGTCTTCAGTGAGTTGTATGGTGAATCCAATATCTATTATGACCATCATAATAATATTGATACGCTGGCCAGCGGTTTTACCAATCACAACTATGAACGACTATGAGCAGTGCTATCCTGTGCTACACATGAGAGATGAATCCTTCACAGAAACACTTATCATCCCCATTTGTATGTAGCCATAATCCTGGATCGTGTCTTGGGTCAACTGCTTATTCAGAGCTGACATCGACGGGTCCACCAAGGATATGGGGCAACAAATGTGATGATAAAGTCCTGTAAGTCCAAAGGACGACTGACATCACTTCGACAACTTACCGGTTCCCATAGACACTTCGGTGTAGAGTATACATCGATGGGAGTGTCCGGTGGGTACTTTCATTGTTCGGTAATCATCCTTCGAACAACTATGCACAGTTATGGGAACGTTTTTTGATTGTTCAACAATCCGTTCCGTGGCCGTGGGATCGGCTCACACTTGCTCCAACAAGTATAACCTCCACGCATACTAGTCTCAGCTGGTTCATTCAGACCCCTACATCCGAGATGAACCTCGACTAGGGAGAGTTTGGGATAGATGATAACTCACATAGCTCCCACTATCTGTGTGATCGGTCATCTATCAGAGGGGACATGTTTAATATCAATACAACCAGGAATAGAGATATGACATGCTGCATGCCTGGTGTAATATAAATATGAAAGCGATACTCAATAGTCAAACAACAAACATATATTATATTACGTTGACCTGTGTAATAGTACATATATGCCCTTTATAAGGGTTGCATGCCCATAATAAGGACTGTGTCTCTAGGACATATACACTATCACTTTCTTCATTAGTTTTAGGACTATCCTTAACTGATAACATGATCCCATGCCTAGCTGGGAGAAAGCCTCTCTTTGAATCGTCCATCTTATAACGCTTCAGTATTTTGTCGATGTAGGTGGACTGTGTCAATCCTAACATCCTCTTGGATCTATCTCTATAGATCTTTATCCCTAGGATGTAGTTCGCTTCACCCAAGTCCTTCATTGAGAAGGTACTTGATAACCAAACTTTAGTCTCTTCTAGCATAGAGACATTGTTTCCCATGATCAAGATGTCATCAACATAAATGATCATGAAAACGACTCCCTTGTCGCTGTGCCTAGTGTAGACACAGGGATCTTCTACGCTTCTGACGAAGTCAAAAGATTTGACAGCTTCATCAAATCGGATATTCCAGCTCCTAGACGCTTGCTTTAGCCCATAGATGGATCTCTGTAATTTGCATAAAGCAGTTGGCCTGGTTTTACTAATAAAACCTTCTGGATGTACCATATAGACCTCTTCCTCAAGGTTGCCATTGAGGAAGGCAGTCTTTACATCCATCTCCCAGATCTCATAATCATAATAGGCAGCTATCGCAAGAAGAATTCGAATAGACTTCAACTTTGCTACCGGTGAAAAGGTTTCATCGTAATCGATGCCATACCTTTGTGTGTAGCCCGTCGCCACAAGTCTAGCCTTGTGCGTTTGTACCTTGCCATCGACATCTGTCTTCCGTTTAAAGACCCATTTGCACCCAATAGGTCTAACCCCTTGGGGCAAGTCTACCAAGCTCCAAACTTGGTTCAGGTACATGGAGTCCATTTCCAATTCCATGGCTTCTTGCCATTTGTCTGAGTCAATATCATTTATGGCCTCTTTGTAGGTCTCGGGGTCTTCCCGATCTGATAAGCCAACATCAAGTTCACTGATGTCTTCTATCATAAGGCTTTGCTTCTGAGGTCCTTTTAGGATCCTCTTCGACCTATGGAGCTCGACTGGTGCTTCTGTCGGTGTTTCTGGTGCTTTTCTTTTCTGGCTTCGTGTAACACGAACATTATCAGTGGGCACTGATGCAGCCGGTCGTGTGCTGCGACCCCGTTCCCTAGCGGGAGGCTGCTCTGTGCAACTTGTTGCACAGGTTGATTGACAACGGGTTCTATTGGTGTGGTTTCAATTGTTGATCTAATCACAGGACTCCCACTGACTATGACATGCCTAGCAAGTGTCATATGATTACCCTTGTCTGCTTCGAAAGCTCCCACTGAACTTGAGTCCAAATCAGAAGATTTAGAGAACTCATGTTCACGCGTGTCAAAGTCTTCAATTTCTTCTTCGAGGTATTCCGCTTCTAAAAACTTGACGTTTCTAGATACGATCACCTTGTGATCTTCAGCATGATAGAATTCATAGCCTCTCGTCTGACGAGGATAGCCTATGAAATATACTTTGACACCCTTGGCATCTAACTTATCAGTGAGCAACAATTTGAGTATCGCAGGACAGCCCCAAGGCCTAAGATAGCCCAGTGAGGGCTTGTTTCCTTTCCATAACTCATAAGGAGTTTTCTCCAATGATTTAGATGGTACACGGTTCAGAATGTAGATTGCAGTTTGTAGCGCATATCCCCATAGATATTTTGGAAGAGTCGAGAATCCAATCATTGATCTCACCATGTCTAGCAAGGTTCAATTCCTTCTCTCAGACACACCATTTAATTGTGGTGTTCCAGGAGGGGTCCATTGCGATTGAATTCCATTCTCCTTCAAGTAGTCGATAAATTCTTCACTAAGGTATTCACCTTCTCGATCTGATCGAAGAGTGACTATCCTTAGGTTCAATTCACTCTCGACCTCATTCCTAAACTCCTTGAATTTCCCAAAGGTCTCAGATTTATTCTTCATAAGATAAATATATCCATACCTTGAGAAATCCTCAGTAAAGGTAACGAAGTAAGGATAACCTCCATGTGCTTGGACTTTAAAAGGTCCACATACATCGGTATGTATGAGGTCTAAGCAGCGAGTGGCACGAACAACTTGTCCAACAAAAGGTTTGTTCGTCATTGATGAACGTGCATTTTACACTTTCATTCGAGTCTTTTTTCACCAATTTAGCTATCCTCTATGTTAATTTAGCTTTATTTTAGTGCATTTTATTAGAATAGTGTCACGTTTCCCTTTAGTTTGTATTTTACAGGTTTTGGGTGAAAAACATGGTTTTCCGGGCAATTATATTGAAGAGAACGAAGAATCGGTGTTCCGAAGGCATTTTTGGAGTATCTAGAAGATTCCGGATAGGATTTGAAGTCTAGGGGTCGAGTCTGAAGGCTAAAAGGTCGCTAGAAGGCAAAAACCGAGTCCGAAAAAGAAAATAAATCCAAAACGCGTCACCTGCCGACTGGACCTCCCGGGCGATTCGCCCGGGACGTGGGGTGGTTCGCCCCACACCAGGCTATTCGCCCGGTGTGTGGGGCGACTCGCCCCACACGATCCGATCCCCTATATATAGTTGCTCAGTTTTCTCCGTTTTTCATACTTTCTCATACCTTTTTTCATACCTTTCTCATTAGTTTTAGGGTAGAATTCTCCAGAACCTGTTCTGGGAATTCTTAGCTTAGGAGATACCTTTTCTTACCGATTTGGAGCATGTGAGATCGTGATTCTTCGGAGATTGACAACCTTCGGTAACATTGTATCTCAGATTTTTCTACTTTATATTTATTTATCTTTCAACATGTTTTCATTCAATCTTGCTATGATTTCTGTTGATTGCATGACATCTATGAGTGGCTAAATCTATTGTTGGTGATAGTATGTGATTTCTTAGCGAAGGGTTAATAATTATGTTGATGGCGGTAAAGAGAATCAGACTTTGAGTTATTGCTTTATTTCTTTGATCTATCTAAGCCCTCTATCTTCGTAGTGTTGAATAATAACGGAACACATTGGACAATTCATTGATCAAAGATCTCTATGCAAAACGATCGGGTACTTCATGCATGATTATTAACCTGCTATGCTTTGAATGATCATACTATCACTAACTTCCATTATCTGATAAGAAAAACCTGTGCTAAGTCGTCTGTTGATTTTATATTTTAAGTTAGATTAGATAAAGCTAGTTATAGTCCTTAGAGATCGACACTCGAGGTTATTCTGCTGATACACTACGGTTTTTGTTGTAGTTGTGAATTGCCTTTGGCTAAATACAAATTTATTTGATTAATTAGAATCTGACAAATTCCGGTTCATCAAATTGGCGCCGTTGCCGGGGAATATACTCCTTTTTTCTGTTTAGCTTATTTATATTTTCAGCATTCAATTCCCTGCAGAAGAACAGGCTCTGGGGGTTTGCTCTCGGAAAATTTCACTTTCTTACCCTATTTCTTTCCCCCCTATCTTTTCAGAAAATTCATCTAATCTGATCTCGGTTACCTTGCGTGCTTGTGCTCTCGAAGTTCTTGATTACATTGTGTTTGTTTGCACTCTTTGTGTTTTTCTTTGCAAATTTTTGTTTTTCTTTTGTGGATTCTGCTCCTTGGTTTCTTGCTTCCTCGTGTGCAGAAACTAGTCATATAAAAGGATGAGTCAACCTCCGTTGCCCCGGTATGTGATGCCTCGAGGGCCTTGCATAACATTGGATGACATTGCAGGAATTATGACTTTGGTCCTTCGTACTACTCCATTCTCTCCACGTTTTCAATGGGTGATGATCCAAGAGGGTTCTTAGACACATACAAGGAAAAAGTGTTGAGGATACCTCGTGAGAATGAGGAGGGGGTTATTTTATCACATGAGAAACTTTGTATGAGAGGATTTATGGGAGCCTTGAAAGGGTATGCTCGAAGATGGCTCAGAATCCCACCGGAAAAAATCGTTGCGCACTTGGGGTGAAGTAACCAGCAAGTTTCTGGAACATTGGGATAGGGACTCACCTCCCGGGTCAAGGGCATGGACGTCTCGCTTTAGTAGTCAGCCACCAGAAATCGACATTGCCGATGAAGAGGAATGTGGAGAAAAATTCATTGATGAAGTGTCCTCAGTGCTTAGCTTGGATTCCACGTCCTTACTTGCGGATGTCGAGGTTGTTGGCCAAGAGGAAGTCGTGGAGGAAGAGATAACTGAATCCATTGCTTCACTTGAGTCGAGGAGCCAATCTCTGAAGATTTTGGTGTCTTTGAATCAATTGCGGCAGATACTCTTGATCTTGACTCCTACGTTCTGGTCCATGCACCCACCTATGAGTCCCAAAGGAGTTTTGATCCTCTTTACTCTTTTTATTTTCCATCTGATTCCCTTAGTTATTTTTTAGGTTTTGTTTTTCTTGGTTTTGTTAATTTTAGTTTTCAGGGAATCATGGACTTGCTTCAGCAAATACGGAGAGGAGCCAAGGATGGTTCCCAAGATGCGAGGAGTAATGGAACGGATGCACAAGACTCGTTTCCATTTGATAATGGATAACATTAGTGGTAATGGTAACAAGTAGTTTAGTTTTATCGCTTTCTTGCATTGCATGCATATCATTCTGTTTTATTTTATATTTTCGTATATTTTTGGTGATAAAATAGGTCTCTAGATGATACTTTAGCAATTTAGGAGGGAAACCGACACCTCCAGGACTCTGGAGTGATAGTGTATATGTCCTAGAGACATTCCTTATTAAGGGCATGGAGCCCTTATAGAGGGCATATATGTACTATTACACAGGTCAACGTAATAGAATATATGTTTGTTGCTTTTACTATTGAGTATCGCTTTCATATTTATATTACACCAGGCATGCAGCATGTCATATCTCTATTTCTGTCTGTATTGATATTAAACATGACCCCTCGGATAGATGACCGTTCACACAGATAGTGGCAGCTATGGGAGTTATCATCGATCCCAAACTCTCCCTTCGAGGTTCATCTCGGATGTAGGGGTCTGAATGAACCAGATAAGACTAGTATGCGTGGAGGTTATACTTGTTGGAGCAAGTGTGAGCCGATCCCACTGGTCATGGAACGGATTGTTGGACAATCGAGAAACGTTCCCATAACTGTGCATAGTTGTTCGAAGAAGGATTATCGAACAATGGCAGTACCCACCGGACACTCCCATCGATGTATACTCTACACCGAAGTATCTATGGGAACCGGTAAGTTGTTGAAGTGATGCCAGTCGTCCTTTGGACTTACAGGACTTTATCATCACATTTGTTTCCCCATATCCTTGGTGGACCCGTCGATGTCAGCTCTTAATAAGAAGTTGACCTAAGACACGATCCAGGATTATGGCTACATACAAATGGGGACGATAAGTGTTTCTGTGAAGGATTCATCTCTAAAGTGTAGCACAGGAGAGAACTGCTCATAGTCTGCATAGTTGTGTTGGTAAAGTCACTGGCCAGTGCATTGATATATTATGATGGTCATAAGTATATCTTAGTAACCAAGAAACTCCCTGAGACGCCCGTGGATGTATTATTGGGATAAACACTTCATCGATCCTAGATGCATTCGAGTCAGTCAGATGAAGGGACGTTACCATCGCCGCGTTGAGCGCAACAGACTTCGCAACGAAAGGGTTTGCTTTGAGAAACCTGTCAAACGTCCTCATGTATTAATATTGCAAATGGAACCGTCTAGGAATTCCATGTTGCCTAGTCTAGGACTTGCTTAATACGATGAGGCCCTATGGGTCACACTATGTGGTGATTAAGCTTATCAGAATATCCTTGAAGATGGAATCGCAATTAATTTGGAATTAATTGTGATTGATGGATTATAATTGATTTGGAATTAATTATAATATTTGGTGGCTCAATTAATGATTTGGAATTATTAATTGAATTGGCTAGTTAATTGTATTTTATGTAAATACAATTAAAGATTATATTTTGGAAATATAATAGAGGTTTGATTTGAAAGGATATGTTAATTTAGAATTAACATATGCACATGGGCAAAATCTACTTGGAGTTTGAATTGCCTTAGAACTATAAGTGGGTCCCAAAATCGGGACCCACCTATTACCGCTGGGAGAGCGCGCGCGCGCGTAGATGGATAGGGGAGGAGTTCGACTCCTTCCTCTATTAGAAGTCCAAGGGATAAGTTAGATTTTCCTGATTGAGTTTTAATTTGATTGGGAAAGAATCTAGACTTGATATTGGTTTCCTAGTGCGATAAGAATTAGATTCTTATTCCTTTACGAAGTCTAATTGCATATGCTTTAGGCTTCTGTTGACTACTATATATAGTAGACTATTAGAAAGTTTGACACACAGTTCAATAGACATTCACACAGTTGAATACCTAGTTTTCTTAGAGAAAATAAAAACTCTCCCCTCCTCTATATAGCCACGCGCGCGCGCCACCTTGCCGGAGGAATCGCCGCCCCGTCTTCTTGGTCACACAAAGAATATCCTAGCATTCTTCCGATAGGCTGTTCATCCGTGGATACCAAGGTTGAGGTTCTAGGAGCTGGAAACTAACTCTTAATGTCTTGCAGATAATCAGAGTATTGCAGATATCTTCGACTTCGGCGAAGGAGAAGATACACCGGAATATTACGAAGACTTGGAAGCTGCTTTGGAAGTAAGGTTAGTCTTCTAATTCACGTGTTTACATATATACGGCATATACATAATCAATTAACCTGTATGTTAAGAAAAATTTTGAAATTCCGCTGCGTACCCTAGGGGTAACTCTGACCATATTTTCTTACAGTGGTATCAGAGCGAGGTTAATTGATTACGTATATACGTATATATATTGTATGATTTTATTGATATGTGGATGCAATTGATTCTATGATTAATTCGATTTTCAAAAGTTTTGTTTTTATATAAATTTAGAATTTATATTTTTCAAAAAAAAAAAAATTATTATATATATATATTTCGACCCGGGCGCCTACGGCACCGCAGGTGCCCGTGCCCACGGCGCAGGCGCTTGGCACGGTAGGGGATGGGACTAGGTCCCGTCCCATCTTTTAATATATATATATATTTTTCGGGTTGGACCCAAAATCGAATTTTAAAAATTTTGAGGATTGAATTTTATATTTGGAATATAAATATGATTTAATTGTAACTGTTTTAACTAGAGGGGTTAAATTTAATTAGTATAAAGTTTAAGGGCTTATTTGTAATTTATCAATTTATTGTTTATTGCAAATTAGTCCTTCTACTTTTGAATTTTAGATTTAACACCTCCAAGGTTTCAAAATTACAATTAAGTCCTTCGGGTTTTCGAAAATTGCTACTTGGTCAATAGAATTTTCGATTTTTCAATCTAGTCCAAATTTTCAATTACTTCATAGAGATTATAAGTATGGGATTATAATTTTCATAATGAAATTATGAAGTCATTTAGCATCCACATAGGCTACTATTTGTTTTGTACGCTCGATATGCTATTGTTTGACAATGCATGTTTAAATACCAAGTATTTTACTTTCCATTCGACCGCTATGCATGCGAGGGTAGGCGGCGTCCTCTTATATGTCGGACCGCATATTTTATGTATGGGAAGGCGGCACCCATTATGTGCTTGACCGCGTTTAGAACTAGAATGTATAGGCGGCATCCATTACGTGTAGACCGGTCATGCATGATGGGTAGGCGGCGCCCTTATTTGTTTGTAGATGACTGATAACAACCCTCAAGCGACAAGCGCCAACCAATATAAGTACAGAAATATATATATGTATGTATTTCTGAGATGCTTTCCATAGGGTGCTTTAATTCTAAACTTTTATTGCGTTTTCTTGTATTGGCGACCTCGTCTTACAGACTTGTAGTGATCGTCAGATTAGAGTAAGCCTATGATTATGATTTACTGCATATTGTATCTAGCGACCTCGATAGGTACAATATGTAGGGCATCGGATTAAATAAGATTTAACAACTGATGAATGTGTATTTTACACTTTCATTCGAGTCTTTTTCACCTATTTTAGCTATCCTCTATGTTAATTTAGCTATATTTTAGTACATTTTATTAGAATAGTGTCACGTTTCCCTTTAGATTTTATTTTACAGGTTTTGGTTGAAATTCGAAGATTTCTGGGCAATTATATTGAAGTTGACAAGGAATTGGTGTTCCAGAAGCCTATTTGGAGTATCTGAAGGTTTCCGGATAGGATTTGAAGTCTAGGGGCCGAATCTGGAGGTTAGAAGGCCAATAGAAGACAGAAACCGAGTCCGAAAAGGGGAAGAAATCCAAAAACGCGTCGAAAACGCGGAATTCCGCGAGATATTCTCTTGGTCTAACCGCCCCAGACGTGGGGCTAACCGCCCCACAGTTTTTCGGGGCCTATATATAGTGCTCAGTTTTTCTCCGAAAATCATATCTTTCCAGACCTTCTCTCTCACCTCTCTCTATAGTTTTAGGTAGGAACTTCCCGGGGCCTGTCCTGGGAGTTCTGTAGCTTAGGGGATACTTTTTCATAGCAGTTTGGAGCTCGTAGGACCGCAATCATCCGGAGATTGACAACCTTCGGTAACTTTGTATCTTACAGTTTTATTCTACTTATTTTATATTCTTTCAACATGTTTTCTTCTATGATTTCTGTTGATTGCATGCTTATTATGAGTAGCTAAACTTATCGTTGGTGGTAGTATGTGAATTCTTAGCGAAGGGAAGATAATCATGCTAATGACTATATCGCGCATTATACTCCGTGTCATTGCTTTATTTCGTTGATCAGTTGTAACCAAAATTCTCGTATGTTGTATTGATTATTATGCACAATTGGACACCAGTCGACCATCAGACCAATTATCTTCGTAGTGTTGAATAATTACGGAACACATTAGGACAATCGTGATTGACTAGTCAGACCAAATTATCTTCGTAGTGCTTAATACTTGCAACAGGACACTAGATTGATTCAAAGATCTCTATGCAAGACCGAGGAATTTATGCATGATTATCGACCCATTATGTTAAGAAGGACCATACTATCACCAAACTCCATTATCTGCTAGAAACTCCTCTGCTATCTGTTTGCTGTTTTTATATTCTAAATTAGATTTGATAAAGCTAGTTATAGTCCTGAGAGAACGACACTCGAGTCATTCTACTGCTACACTACGGTTTTCGTTGTAGTTGTGGATTGCCTTTGGCTAAATACAAATTTATTTGATTGAATCCGGAGCACGACATCCACGTTCATCAACAACCAAGAGTTGCGTGACGCAATTGGATAGTCCTACCGGTCATATTATGCTATGTGACCAGCCCCGTTGGAGTATAGCATAGTATGGATTTGGATCTTGGCCACTACGGTAACTTGTTGGACATTACCCGTATGTTTGTTGTGGGGACAAGCATATGTGAAAATAGTGGGAGCTAAACAGCTAAAGGACCTTGTTGTTTAGTTATGTTGACTGTGTATTTAGAAATAATATTTCAATAGTTGATTTATTATTTTCGTTCTATATTATTTCTCCTTAGGATATTAGAAATGGCGAGTATCTCGCTCCGTGCTGTCTTAGAGAAGCAAATTTTGACCGGACCAAACTTCCTAGATTGGATCAGGAATATACGTTTGGTGCTGAGGTACAAAAAGATTGAGTACGTCTTGGACGAGGTCATTCCCGTGTGCCCCGAAAATCAGACTGCCGATCAGGTTGCTGCTTGGAACCAAGCCAACAAGGCAAAGTCTGATAAGCATCTTGAGGATGCTAGATCCGCGCAGTGTATTATGCTGGCGGCAATGAGCAATGAGCTGCAGAGGCAACATGAAAGCATGTTGCCGTACGAGATGCTGAAGCATCTTGAGTCGCTCTTTAAGACGACAGCTAGAAGTGTTGAATTTGGTTTGATCAAAGAGATACACAGATGCAACCTCAGTGAAGGAGAGAACATGTCTGAGCATGTTCTCAAAATGATTGGTCTCTGTGAAAAGCTAGCCGATGCCGGCGTTAAGCTAGAGAACAAGATCATGGTGATCTTTGTCCTTCAATCATTGCCGAGTTCGTATTGGAAGTTCATCATTAATTACACGATGAATGCGAAGGACGTAACACTGCATGAACTTCATAATCTGCATGAAGACATATGATCAAACTCTTCCTAAGAAGGAAAAGTCGATCATGCTTGTTGGGCAACCGTCTAACCCAAACCCGAGAAACAAAGGTGCTAAGGGTAAGGGAAAGTCGGGAGTCAAGGCTAACACTTGGAGTGATAAGCCTAAGCGTCCGAACCAGAAAAGGAAATTCAATGGAAGCGGAAGGGTGCACACAGATGAATGTCTTTTCTGTAACCAGAAAGGACATTGGAAGAAAGATTGCCCTAAGCTTAGGGCAGATCAAGCTAAGAAGCCACCGACTTCTAGCTCAGGTATGTTTGTTATTGAAATGAACATGACTACTTTTGACTCTAATGGTTGGGTATTACATACAGCCTGTGGCTCACACATTTGTAATAATTTGCAGGGGCTAATTGATCACAGGCTAGTCAAACGAGGTGAAATCGACTTGCATGTTAGGAACGGCAATCCAGTTGAAGCCAAACGCGTTGGACTACTTAGAACCATTTGATTTAGAATCATATGGTACATGCGAATCATGTGTTAAGGGTAAGATGACGAACAAACCTTTTGTTGGACAAGGTGTTCGTGCCACTCGCTGCTTAGAGAACATACATACGCGTATGTGGACTCTTTAAAGTCCATGCGCGTGGGGGTTATCCTTGCTTAGAGAACTGCTACACGTAAAGGTATGGCATCGATTACGATGAAACCTTTTCACCGTTAGCCAAATTGAAGTCCATTCGAATTCTACTTGCGATAGCTGCCTACTATGATTATGGGATCTGGCAGATGGATGTAAAGACTGCCTTCCTCAATGGAAACCTTGAGGAAGAGGTCTATATGGTACAGCCGGAAGGTTTTATTAGTAAAACCAGGCCAACTGCTGTATGCAAATTACAAAGATCCATCTATGGGCTAAAGCAAGCGTCAAGGAGCTGGAGTATCCGCTTTGATGAAGCTGTCAAATCATTTGACTTCATCAGAAGCAAGGAAGATCCCTGTGTCTACGCTAGACACAGCGACAAGGGAGTCGTTTTCATGATCATCTATGTTGATGACATTTTGATCATGGGGAACAATGTCTCTATGCTAGAAGAGACTAAAGTTTGGTTATCAAGTACCTTCTCAATGAAGGACTTGGGTGAAGCAACTACATCCTAGGGATCAAGATCTTTAGAGATAGATCCAAGAGGATGTTAGGAATGACACAGTCCACCTACATCGACAAAATACTGAAGCGTTATAAGATGGACGACTCAAAGAGAGGCTTTCTCCTAGCTAGGCATGGGATTATCTTATCAGTTAAGGATGGTCCTAAAACTGATGAAGAAAGAAACGCAATGAGTCGTGTGCCCTATGCTTCGGCAGTAGGGTCTATAATGTATGCAATGAATTGCACAAGGCCCGATGTAGCATATGCGCTTAGTGTCACTTGTCGACACCAACAGAATCCAGGAGTACCTCACTGGACTGCTGTAAAGAAAATTCTTAAGTACCTTTGACGGACTAAAGAGATGTTCTTGGTGTTTGGTGGAGAACCAGAATTAAAGATGTCTGGGTATGTCGACGCTGGATTTGAATCAGATCCTGATGACTTTAAGTCACAGACAGAATACGTATTCAAATTGAACGGAGGAGCTGTCTGTTGGAAGAGTTATAAGCAAGCCACGGTTGCTGACCCATCCACAAAAGCCGAGTACATTGCTGCATCAAAAGCATCGAAAGAAGCTGTCTGGATTTCAGAGTTCTTGAAGGAATTGAGGGTTGTTCCTGCTCCTAGTCCAATAACGATTTATTGTGACAATACGGGCGCCGTCGCTCAAGCTAGGGAGCCTATATCTACAAACAAGAACAAACATGTACTTAGAAAATATCACGTTATACGTGAGATTATTGATAGAGGAGAAGTTAGTATAGAACGTGTCTCTACCACGGACAACGTGGCAGATCCTTTCACCAAGGTCTTATCAGTGGAAGTCCACTTAAGACATTATGCTAATCTGGGTATTAGGCATAAAGGTGACTGGCTCTAGTCCAAGTGGGAGATTGATAGTGTATATGTCCTAGAGACAGTCCTTATTAAGGGCATGGAGCCCTTATAGAGGCATATATGTATTATTACACAGGTCAACGTAATATAATATATGTTTGTTGCTTTTACTATTGAGTATTGCTTTCATATTCATATTACACCAGGCATGCAGCATGTCATATCTCTATTTCTGTCTGAATTGATATTAAACATGTCCCCTCGGATAGATGACAGATCACACAGATAGTGGGAGCTATGTGAGTTATCATCTATCCCAAACTCTCCCTAGTCGAGGTTCATCTCGGATGTAGGGGTCTGAATGAACCAGATGAGACTAGTATGCGTGGAGGTTATACTTGTTGGAGCAAGTGTGAGCCGATCCCACGGTCACGGAACGGATTGTTGGACAATCGAGAAACGTTCACATAACTGCGCATAGTTGTTCGAAGAAGGATTATCGAACAATGGAAGTACCCACCGGACACTCCCATCGATGTATACTCTACACCGAAGTGTCTATGGGAACCGGTAAGTTGTCGAAGTGATGTCAGTCGTCCTTTGGACTTACAGGACTTTATCATCACATTTGTTGCCCCATATCCTTGGTGGACCCGTCGATGTCAGCTCTGAATAAGCAGTTGACCTAAGACACGATCCAGGATTATGGCTACATACAAATGGGGATGATAAGTGTCTCTGTGAAGGATTCATCTCTCAAGTGTAGCACAGGAGAGAACTGCTCATAGTCTGCATAGTTGTGTTGGTAAAGTCACTGGCCAGTGCATTGATATATTATGATGGTCATAAGTATATCTTAGTAACCAAGCAACTCCCTGAGACGCTCGTGGATGTATTATTGGGATAGACACTTCATCGATCCTAGATGCATTCGAGTCACTCAGATGAAGGGACGTTACCATCGCCGCGTTGAGCGCAACAGACTTCGCAACGAAAGGTTTTGCTTTGAGAAACCTCTCAAACTTCCTCATGTATTAATATTGCAAATGGAACCGTCTAGGAATTCCATGTTGCCTAGTCTAGGACTTGCTTAATACGATGAGGCCCTATGGGTCACACTATGTGGTGATTCAGCTTATCAGAATATCTTTGAAGATGGAATCGCAATTAATTTGAAATTAATAATGATTGATGGATTATAATTGATTTGGAATTAATTATAATATTTGGTGGCTCAATTAATGATTTGGAATTATTAATTGAATTGGCTAGTTAATTGTATTTTATGTAAATACAATTAAAGATTATATTTTGGAAATATAATAGAGGTTTGATTTGAAAGGATATGTTAATTTAGAATTAACATATGCACATGGGCAAAATCTACTTGGAGTTTGAATTGCCTTAGAACTATAAGTGGGTCCCAAAATCGGGACCCACCTATTACCCCTGGGAGAGCGCGCGCGCGCGTAGATGTGATAGGGGAAGGAGTTCGACTCCTTCCTCTATTAGAAGTCCAAGGGATAAGTTAGATTTTCCTAATTGAGTTTTAATTTGATTGGGATTGAATCTAGACTTGATATTGGTTTCCTAGTGCGATAAGAATTAGATTCTTATTCCTTTACGAAGTCTAATTGCTTATGCTTTAGGCTTCTGTTGACTACTATATATAGTAGACTATTAGAGAGTTTGACACACAGTTCAATAGACATTAACACAGTTGAATACCCAGTTTTCTTAGAGAAAATAAAAACTCTCCCCTCCTCTATACAACCACGCGCGCGCGCCACCTTTCCGGAGGAATCGCCGCCCCGTCTTCTTGGTCACACAAAGAATATCCTAGCATTCTTCCAATAGGTTGTTCATCCGTGGATACCAAGGTTGAGGTTCTAGGTGTTGGAAACTAACTCTTATTGTCTTGCAGATAATCAGAGTATTGCAGATATCTTCGACTTCGGCGAAGGAGAAGATACACCGGACTATTACGAAGACTTGGAATCTGCTATGGAAGTAAGGTTAGTCTTCTAATTGACGTGTTTACATATATACGGCATATACATAATCAATTAACCTGTATGTTAAGAAAATTTTTGAAATTCCGCTGCGTACCCTAGGGGTAACTCTGACCGTATTTTCTTACATGGAGGTGTCGGGCGAAACGCCTCCCACGTGGGGCGGTTCACCCCGGGCATCCAGTAAACCACGTGCTAAATTATCAATCTTTTTACCTTGTTTATCACCTGTTTTGTTTTCTCACAAGTTTTATTGAGTAATATAGGTCACATTTACAAGCTTAGCTCTCACCTTAAATCCACTTTCGACGTTCGGGACGAGCGACGACGTTCAGGTATGGGGGGGGGGGGTTATCGCTGGTTATCTCTATACTTGTCTTGCTTATGATAAACTCGTGAAATCTTTTGTTTGCATTTGCATTTGCACGTTTACCGCTTTCTTAGTATTTAGTTGCATTCACTACATTCATCCTAGGATAGTCTTGCATGTTTTATGTGGAGTTTATTGCCAAAGTTTTTGAACTTTTTTATTGGGTAGATTAACTAATTATGACATTAATCATATGCTTCATCTCTATAAATTTGTTTGAGGTTTTTCTCGCTTGGCTTGTCACATTTATGTATTGCACTTAGTTAAGCTTGGTAGTCTCGGCATCAGTTAGTGGTGTTTTCTCTACTGCGGTTCACGAAGGGCTTTATAATAGGATGATTCATGTTAGGATCTTATGGTTGTTTTCCCGAGTAATTATGTACCTAAGAGGCAACAAGTTTTCACCTTGCTTTGAGATTGCTAAATGCCTAGGAAGGAGGTAGTGTGAGATTGTGTGATCTTTTGTTTGCAACCTATTCTTTCGAATAGGTTTGGGGACGGGGTTACGCTATCATTAGACTTGTTTTTCAATTTTGTGTTGTGAGTTTATTTTTCTTTTTCGTAAATTTTGTACTCCAACCTATTCTTTCGAATAGGTTTAGGGAGGTCGTTTATGTGTCATTGTTTCTTTTTCGTTGTGCTACTGCTGGCTAAAAAAAAAATCGAAAAAAAAAAGAAAAAATTTGGAAAAGAAAAAAAGAAAAAAAAAAAGAAAAGACCCCAAAAAGCAAGGAAGGGTCCAAAAAAAGCCAAAAAGCAGTTTAGCAAAGTGTTTGTCTCATTTTTCAATTCATGTAATGTTCGTAATCTTTGTCTTTTGTTTGTTTGAGTGTCATCTGTTCTAGACCACCCTCGTCCTGCCATTCAGGAAGTGGTGAATAGCTTAAGGCTTTGCTTGAGAGATAGGTAGAATAGGGGAGTGTTATCTTTTTAGGGAACCCTCCTTCGTTTGATGAGAGCCAGTATTGGTTCGACCTCTTTGAGGAAAAGTCTTGACTTGGTGAACAACCGTAAGTCCTCAGTTTCAGGACAACCAATCGTATTTTAACATGTTTCATTACGTCGTCACTGACTAGGTCCAGGTAGAGAATGTTACGAGAGACTATCTTGTTTGACATAAGTGCTTATGTGAATGTGTATGGGTCAATCTAGGCATTCTTCAACCAATATTCAAGTTATGATTCGTATGGTTTTTGTTCATATGTTTTTTGATAGATTCAATAGATTAGTTCATTTGATTTGGCATGAGACTCCATTTTTTGTGTTGCATTGTTTTTTGCATTAGAGTCTAGCTTAGTTGCTTGAGTACAAGCAAAGATTCGGTTTGGGGAGTTTGATGAACGTGCATTTTACACTTTCATTCGAGTCTTTTTTCACCAATTTAGCTATCCTCTATGTTAATTTAGCTTTATTTTAGTGCATTTTATTATAATAGTGTCACGTTTCCCTTTAGTTTGTATTTTACAGGTTTTGGGTGAAAAACGTGGTTTTCCGGGCAATTATATTGAAGAGAATGAAGAATCGGTGTTCCGAATGCATTTTTGGAGTATCTAGAAGATTCCGGATGGGATTTGAAGTCTTGGGGTAGAGTCTTGATGAATGTGTATTTTACACTTTCATTCGAGTCTTTTTCACCTATTTTAGCTATCCTCTATGTTAATTTAGCTATATTTTAGTACATTTTATTAGGATAGTGTCACGTTTTCCTTTAGATTTTATTTACAGGTTTTGGTTGAAATTCGGAGATTTACAGGCATTTATATTGAAGTCTACAAGGAATTGGTGTTCCAGAAGCATATTTGGAGTATCTGAAGGTTTCCGGATAGGATTTGGAGTCTAGGGGCCGAATCTGGAGGTTAGAAGGCTACTAGAAGTCATAAACCGAGTCCGAAAAGGTGAAAAAATCCAAAACCGCGTCGAAAACTGCGAAAATTCCGCGTTTACACAGTGGGGCGAACCGCCCCAGCTCTCGGGCGAACCGCCCCAGAAGAATTTCGGGCCTATATATAGTTGCGAGTTTTCTCTCCGAAAATCATATCTTTCCAAGCCTACTTTCTCACCTCTCTCTATAGTTTTAGGTAGGGACTTCCCGGGGCCTGTTCTGGGAGTTCCATAGCTTAGGGGATACTTTTTCATAGCAGATTGGAGCGCGTAGGATCGCAATCATCCGGAGATTGACAGCCTTCGGTAACTTTGTATCTTACAACTTTTATCTACTTATTTTATATTCTTTCAATATGTTTTCTTCTATGATTGCTATTGATTGCATGCCTATGAGTAGCTAAATTTATCGTTGGTGGTAGTATGTGAATTCTTAGCGAGGGAAGATAATCATGCTAATGGCTATATCGCGCATTATACTCCGTGTCATTGCTTTATTTCGTTGATCAGTTGAACACCAAAATTCTCGTATGTTGTATTGATTATTATGCACACCTGGACACTTGTCAACCAATCAGACCAATTATCTTCGTAGTGTTGAATAATTACGGAACACATTAGGACGTTAGTTGTTGATGAGTCAGACCCTTATTATCTTCGTAGTGCTTAATACTTGCAACAGGACACAAGATTGATTCAAAGATCTCTATGCAAGACCGAGGAATTTATGCATGATTATCGACCCATTATGTTAAGAAGGACCATACTATCACCAATCTCCATTATCTGCTTGAAAACCCCTATTGTTTTCTATCTGCTGTTTTATATTCTCTTGTTAAATAGATAAAGCTAGTTATAGTCCCGAGAGAACGACACTCGAGTCATTCTACTGCTACACTATTGTTTTCGTTGTAGTTGTGGATTGCCTTTGGCTAAATAAACAAATATTATTTGACTGAACCGGGACCTGACAAATCTCGCGTTCATCAAATTGGCGCTGTTGCCGGGGACTATACTCCTTTTTTCTATTTAATTTGTTTTTATTACAGCTTTAGATTCCTAATTCTTTTAGTTTTAGTTTTCCTTTTTAATCTCTTTCTGCTTTCCTAGTTTGTTTCTAATCACTTTTCCTAGTCTGTCACAGATAGTGTATGCCGCATACACGATCTGCAGGAACACCGCTTGCTAATTCAATTGCTGAGATCGATAGAGTCTACCACCAAAGAAGGTGACTACTTGAAAGGCGCGCACTAGAGGAAATAGAGGAAACCGATTTCTCTGAATCTTTAATTAGTCTATTCAAGGAAATCAACGGAATGGCAGAAGCTAGACCACTGAAGGCATGGGTACAACCCACCAAGGATCGTATGAGGGGACCGGCGATTGTTCTTTCGCCTGCAACCCGAGATCTGGAAATCAAGAACCACGCATTCCAACAACTTCCGAGGTTCTATGGCTTATCAAGGGAAGATGTGATGGGGTACTTGAACGATATCGATGATTTCGTCAACCAACTCCCACAACCCGGAGCTGACATAACAACGGATGAGTTGAGGATGAAGGTTTTTGCTATGGGACTTGGCGACAGAGCCAAGTCATGGCTGAGTTCTCTACCAGTCGGCTCGCTGGACACTTGGGAAAAGGTTTTTTCAGCCTTCATGGAGAAATACTTCCCACACACTCTGACTACCGCGCTTAAGGCGCAAATCACTGGATTCAAGCAGGACTATGATGAGACCATCTACACCGCATTCGAGAGGTTCCAAGATCTCACGAACAAGTGCCCTCACCATGGTTTTGAACTCTCCGACCTAGTCCAACACTTCTACAATGGACTAACCTTCGAGAACCAACAAGTGGTGGATTTCCAATGCCAAGGCAATATTTGGGAGGAAACCGCAGAAGCCGTCTGGGCAGTTTTCGAAAGGCTTGCTAAGGGTTCGCAGTTCAAGGACCCAAGAGCAATGGTTAGGAGACGTGGACCTGAAGCTCCACCGACTCAAGAAGCCCCTATGTACAGGGGGAATGGGGATCAATTCGAGTGCTTTACCAACGAATTGAAGCAAGTCCTCAAGAGCGCCACCGGAACAACTGTTTCGAACGAAGTATGCCGAATATGCAAGAACTATGGGCATGGAGCTCATATGTGTAGATCGGAGTTGGCATACGATGATGGCAACTGGGCTCGAGGAGGCGAAGAAGAAGCCTTTGCTACGGAGTTTGGTACTCAAGAAGTTAGCTACGGACAAGACGGTAGGAATCCTCGAGGTGGATTCTGGAGAAGAGGATACCGTAACAATCAAGGATATGAACCGGCTAACCAAACTTATGGACCTAACCAAGACCGTAGTAGGCTGAACTATGGTAATGATCACTGCGAAAACCCCGCTCCGAAAGAGCCACCGAAGTCGAAGACGGCTCTACTGATGGAGAACTTGCAGAAGATGGTTGATCACACACAAAGTTTTCTCAAACGGTATGAGGAAGATTCTGAGAAGACTAGGGCAAGGCTTAATAAGTTGGAAGAGAGCACTAGGCTTGCCCATCAAAAGATGTAAGAGTTGATCGACCGAGGAGCGAGTAGGGAACAAGGCAAACTGCCTAGCAACACTGAGAAGTCATTGTCCATTAACTTAGTAGGTGATCTACCTGTTAAAATCACCATCAAGAAGGTTGCTAAGTGCGAGAGTTGCAAGAGGGAACTGCCCCCACAGACCGAAGAAGAAGGAAAGGACCTTGGTACTAACAAGAGTGAAGAGGAGGAAGAGGATCCCGAGCCACTCCCTCAAAGTTTCGATATTAAGGTCGGGATTGGGGAGCTTGAAGATGTCCGAGCCACACTAGACACTGGATCCTACTCAAATGTGCTCCCTTTGAACGTTTTCAAGAAGAGTAACCTTGGAGAAATAACCGTGCATAAGGCTATTGTACAACTGGCGGATGGATCCCTTGTGAAGCCCGAAGGCGTTGTGAAGAATGTATTAGTCAAAATTGGTGAAGCCTCTGTCCACACCGATTTTGTAATTATGCCAGCATCAGCACCAGAAACGGGGGATGTCATACTCTTAGGACGAACATTCTTGACTAAAATACGCTCAGTGATGGACATCTACCAAAGGACTTGCACTATCGAAGTGGATGGCAAGCAACATGTGTTGCAAGCCATATCTGATCCACCTGATCCACCCGATACTTCTAACACTATTGATTACAGTGGTCTTAACGTTTATGTTCACTCTTATTCGCAGGATCAAAGCACGGGAAGGAGAATCATGAAGGGGAAGTCTAGTACCTTCAGAAGGAAAAGATAGGCAATGACAGGGGTCGAGTCAGAGACCTTAAACAATGGCGCTATCCGGGAGGCAACCCGGGGTTTTTATCGCTTTCTTTACCGCTTTATTGCATGCATTCATACTTGAACAATTTGCTTTTCATATGTGAATTTGTTCGGTTATGTGTCGTTTATGCTTATGTTGTGTTCGAGTGCGACTTTTCGAGTGATTTTGTGAGGAAAATAATTTTTCAGGGACTAAAATTTTTCTGGGACTTAAAATCGCATTTTTATTTTTCAAAAAACGTTCGTCTCCCACCTAAAAGTGGGGGGCGAATCGCCCCACGTATGGGGCGAATCACCCCACGACCAGAGCGTGCGCGCGCGCTGGGCGCGCGGGGCGGTTCGCCCCGCACGGGGCGGTCTGCCCCAGGTGAGGGGCGAACCGCCCCACACCTCCAGAGACTTCAAATCGGGGGTTTCTTCCCCAAACCCCCATTTTTCTCCATTTTCATCCTTCAAACTCCAAAATTTCCTCCATATTCAAAATATCTTCAAATCTTCATAACTTCTTCATCTCTCCATCATTTTGTGTGTTCTTTAGCTTCATTCGAAGCCCGTTACGTGCTCTATCATTCTATCCAAACAAATTTCTTCCTAGCTCATTCAATTTCCGGATTTGAGGTATTGTCACATGAACCCTAATTTTTACAATTTGGGGATTTTTTGATTTATGCTTCAATTAGACTTGTATGATGTATGGGTTGATGATTTATGTGTTTAGATTCATTATTCATTGTCAAATACATGTTCAATTAGGCTTGGTTTGATGATTTGAGATTTCGCTAATTAGATGATATATGTCTTGTTAGGAATTTATCTCTATTGCTTTCAATCCTTGTTTAAACATGTGTTTATTGATATGAAATTGATGAATGTATTGGTAGAATGCATGATGGTTGAAATTAAGGATTTATGCTAGAAATTGATTTTTATGATATGGATTGAACCTTGTGATTCAAGGCATTTGTTGTTAGCAAGAGCATAATGTGATGTGTTATTGTAGTAGGTACATTAATATGTTACGTAATGAATTAGCTAGACTAGGCTTTAGGATTTTGAGGAGTTGGTTTTTGAGAATTTTACTCGTTTGTTCGCTCGTTTATTTACGTATGCATAGGTCTGTTTTGCATTGTACAAGATACTAATTGCTGTTTGTAGGAATCATGGCACCAAGGACAAGGAGAGCCGGCTCTAGCAAAAAGGGGAAAGGAGTGGCATCAAGCTCCCAACCATCTCATGATTTGTACGAGTTGTCTGCCGCTGCGATAGAGGTGCGACAACGGCTAGAGGCGGAGATGGACGACGGAGGAAGGTCTATCATTCCCGACAGGAGGATTGACATTCCTGTGTCTGCAGCAAATAGAGCGGGGTATAGGACGCTGTCAAGTTTGGGGTCACAAAGGAATTGGGCATGGTACAGTTCAGACAGATTCAAAGGCTACGACGAAAGCCTCCTCAGAGATTTCTACACTGGGTACACGGATCTCGACGAGAAAAATGGGGTATTAGTTCGAGGCCTGATTATACCATGGAACCCAGAGTACATATCTTCCTTCATCCATTTCGGGAACGTGGAATTCACAGAGAGCGCCCACGCTTACTTGTATTCGAGGACCGCTAGGGGGATAGGGAGAGACATTACCGATGTGATCTGCAACAGGAAGTACAAATATCCTAGAGTTGGGGCAGCACCTGGTCGGATCAGTTATAGCGACCTTAGCATCGAAGCTAAGGTGATGATGAAATTTTGCATCTCCGACTTGATCCCGAGGAAGAATGACACATGGATTCAGCCCTACTACGCCGAGCTCCTCTACTGCCTCATAGACGGACATCAGGTCGACATAGGGTACATTATGTATGAGGAGTACGAGCGCCACTGGGAAAAGAAGAGGAAGCCTTTCATCTTCCCGAGCTTCATCACAACATACTGCAAGTATCATGGGGTCGACGATATTGAGGAGGGTGATTGCGAGGTCGCTGCCCTTTCACCCTCGACCATTGAGGTACATCTCAACAGGTATCAGTTGAGGAAGCCCACAGCAGCCGCTGCTGATGTAGGAGGGCAATTCCAGCCGAATGATTCCGATCATGAGGATGCTATGGAGGCCGATGTTGGCAAAGCCCCGATTCCAGATATTCCGTTTGTCCATCATGCACCGCATGCACCAGCTGGAGCACCACAGGGATCTGGAGGATTTGACTTCTCCGAATTCCGTACCTACCTGGACAGCCGTTTCGACAGGATTGATGCCAACAACGCGGCCATGCGACAGGACATCGACAGGCAAATTGTCCAGCACAGCCGCGATTGGGAGATATTCGAGGAGCACCGCCGAGAGGATAGGCAGCACATGTGGGAGCAGCAACAGCTGATCCAGCAACAGCAGGAAGCTCTACGACAGTCCAATGAGCTCATGAATGACATGTGGAGTGACTTTTATGGGGACTACCATCCCGATGACTAGTCCTTCCACTTGTCCACTCTCAGCCGACCGAGGCCAAACCCTTCGGTAACATCTAGTATCACTTCTTATTACTCATTCTCTTTTGCTAGGGGGCTAGCTTAAGAATCGTAAGGGGGATGGGATGTGAAACATGATGTTAAGTTTTGTTTGGTTTTGTGTCGATTAGTATCTTGTTCTTTGTTTGCATTTGCACGTTTACTGCTTTCTTAGTTTTTTAGGTTGCATTTCACTACATGCATCCTAGGATAGTCTTGCATGATTTATATGGAGTTTATTGCCGAATTTTTTGAACTTTTTTATTGGGTAGATCAACTAGCTATGCCATTAATCGTATGCTTCATCTCTATGAATTTGTTTGAGGTTTTTCTCGCTTGGCTTGTCACATTTATGTATTGCACTTAGTTGAGCTAGGTAGTCTCGACATCACGTAGTGGTGTTTTCTCTACTGCGGTTCACGAAGGCCTTTATAATAGGATGATGCATGTTAGGGTCTTATGGTTGTTTTCCCGAGTAATTATGTACCTAAGAGGCAACAAGTCTTCACCATGCTTTGAGATTGCTAAATGCCTAGGAAGGAGGTAGTGTGAGGTTGTGTGATCCTTTGTTTATAACCTATTCTTCCGAATAGGTTTGGGGAGGGGGTTACACCATCATAGACTTGTTTCTGTTTTTCGTTCTTCGTATCGTGAGTTTATTTTTTCTTTCCGTAAATTTTGTACTCCAACCTATTCTTTCGAACAGGTTTGGGGAAGTCATGTGAGTCGTTTTGCTTCTTTTGTTATGCTACTGCTGGCTAGAAAAAATCGAAAAAAAAGAAAGGAAAAATTCCAGGAAAAAAAGAAAATAAAAACAGAATCTGGAAAGAAAAAAAAAAAAAAAGAAAAAAGAGAAGACCACAAAAAAGCAAAGAAGGGTCCAAAAAAGAAAAGTCAAATAGCACTTTAGCAAAGTTTTGAGTCTTTTCCATTTTTCGTATTGTTCGTAATCGTGTTTTTCTATTTTTTATCTTTTTTATCTTGAGTGTCATCTGTTCTAGACCACCCTTGTCCTGCCATTCAGGAAGTGGTGAATAGCATAAGACTTTACTTGAGAAATGGGTAGAATAGGGGACTGTTATCTTTTATAGGGAACCCTCCTTCGTTTGATGAGAGTCAGTACTGGTTCGACCTGTTTTGAGGGAAAGTCTTAACATGGTGGAACAGCAGTAAGTCCTCAGATTCATAGGCACGGGACAACCATTCGTATCTTAGCATGCATCATTACGTCGTCACTGACTAGGTCCAGGTAGAGAATGTTACGAGAGACTATCTTGTCTTGACATAAGTGCTTATGTGGATGTGTATAAGTCAATCGAGGTATTCTTCAACCTATATTCATGCTTTGATTTATATGGTTTTTTTTCATATGTTATTTGGTAGATTCAGTAATTCAGTTCATTTTATTTGGCATGAAACTCCATTTTTGAGTCTTGCATGTTTTTTGTATTAGAGTCTAGCTTAGTTGCTTGAGGACAAGCAAAGGTTCGGTTTGGGGAGTTTGATGAATGTGTATTTTACACTTTCATTCGAGTCTTTTTCACCTATTTTACCTATCCGCTATGTTAATTTAGCTATATTTTAGTACATTTTATTAGGATAGTGTCACGTTTCCCTTTAGATTTTATTTACAGGTTTTGGTTGAAATTCGGAGATTTACGGGCATTTATATTGAAGTCTACAAGGAATTGGTGTTCCAGAAGCATATTTGGAGTATCTGAAGGTTTCCGGATAGGATTTGGAGTCTAGGGGCCGAATCTGGAGGTTAGAAGGCTACTAGAAGTCATAAACCGAGTCCGAAAAGGTGAAGAAATCCAAAACCGCGTCGAAAACGCGAAAATTCCGCGTTTACACTGTGGGGCGAACCGCCCCAGCTCTCCGGCGAACCGCCCCAGAAGAATTTCGGGCCTATATATAGTTGCGAGTTTTCTCTCCGAAAATCATATCTTTCCAAGCCTACTTTCTCACCTCTCTCTATAGTTTTAGGTAGGGACTTCCCGGGGCCTGTCCTGGGAGTTTCATAGTTTAGGGGATACTTTTTCATAGCAGATTGGAGCGCGTAGGATCGCAATCATCCGGAGATTGACAACCTTCGGTAACTTTGTATCTTACAACTTTTATCTACTTATTTTATATTCTTTCAATATGTTTTCTTCTATGATTGCTATTGATTGCATGCCTATGAGTAGCTAAATTAATCGTTGGTGGTAGTATGTGAATTCTTAGCGAGGGAAGATAATCATGCTAATGGCTATATCGCGCATTATACTCCGTGTCATTGCTTTATTTCGTTGATCAGTTGAACACCAAAATTCTCGTATGTTGTATTGATTATTATGCACACCTGGACACTTGTCAACCAATCAGGCCAATTATCTTCGTAGTGTTGAATAATTACGGAACACATTAGGACGTTAGTTGTTGATGAGTCAGACCCTTATTATCTTCGTAGTGCTTAATACTTGCAACAGGACACAAGATTGATTCAAAGATCTCTATGCAAGACCGAGGAATTTATGCATGATTATCGACCCATTATGTTAAGAAGGACCATACTATCACCAATCTCCATTATCTGCTTGAAAACCCCTATTGCTTTCTATCTGCTGTTTTATATTCTCTTGTTAAATAGATAAAGCTAGTTATAGTCCCGAGAGAATGACACTCGAGTCATTCTACTACTACACTACTGTTTTCGTTGTAGTTGTGGATTGCCTTTGGCTAAATAAACAAATATTATTTGACTGAACCGGGACCTGACAAATCTCGCGTTCATCAAGTCTGAAGGCTAAAAGGTCACTAGAAGGTAAAAACCGAGTCCAAAAAGGAAAAGAAATCCAAAAACGCGTCGAAAACGCGTCACCTGCCGACTGGACCTCCCGGGCGATTCGCCCGGGACGTGGGGTGGTTCGCCCCACACCAGGCGATTCGCCCGGTGTGTGGGGAGACTCGCCCCACACGATCCGAACCCCTATATATAGTTGCTCAGTTTTCTCCGTTTTTCATACTTTCTCAGACCTTTTTTCATACCTTTCTCATTAGTTTTAGGGGAGAATTCTCCAGAACCTGTTCTGGAAATTCTTAGCTTAGGAGATACCTTTTCTTATCGATTTGGAGCTTGTGAGATCGCGATTCTTCGGAGATTGACAACCTTCGGTAACATTGTATCTCAGATTTTTCTACTTTATATTTATTTATCTTTCAACATGTTTTCATTCAATCTTGCTATGATTTCTGTTGATTGCATGACATCTATGAGTAGCTAAATCTATTGTTGGTGATAGTATGTGATTTCTTAGCGAAGGGTTAATAATTATGCTGATGGCGGTAAAGCGAATAAGACTTTGAGTTATTGCTTTATTTCTTTGATCTATCTAAGCCCTCTATCTTCGTAGTGTTGAATAATAACGGAACACATTGGACAATTCATTGATCAAAGATCTCTATGCAAAACGATCGGGTACTTCATGCATGATTATTAACCTGCTATGCTTTGAATGATCATACTATCACTAACTTCCATTATCTGATAAGAAAAACCTGTGCTAAGTCGTCTGTTGATTTTATATTTTAAGTTAGATTAGATAAAGCTCGTTATAGTCCTTAGAGATCGAACTCGAGGTTATTCTGCTGCTACACTACGGTTTTCGTTGTAGTTGTGAATTGCCTTTGGCTAAATACAAATTTATTTGATTAATTAGAATCTGACAAATTCCGGTTCATCAGTCATCTTACCCTTAACACATGATTCGCATGTACCATATGATTCAAAATCAAATGGCTCTAAGTAGTCCAACTTCCTTAGTCTTTGAATCCGTGTTTCATTGATATGGCCTAGCCGACAATGCCATAGATAAGATGGATTATTCTTCCTACTTGAAGACGGTTGTTTGTTATGTATTTGAAATAAAGGTAGACTACTTTGCAAAATATATAAACCATTCACTAAGCGAGCTTTTCCATAATACTGGTCATTTAACGAAAAATAACAAGTATTATTAGCAAATCGAAAGGAAAAACCTAAATTTCCCAACAATGGAATGGAAATAATATTTCTGACAATGGATGGAACAAAATAAACGTTATCAAGTTCTAAACATTGTCCTGATGGTAAATCTATCTTGCAGCGTCCAACGCGTTTGGCTTCAACTGGATTGCCGTTCCCAACATGCAAGTCGATTTCACCTTGCTTGACTAGCCTGTGTTCAATTAGCCCCTGCACATTATTACAAATGTGTGAGCCACAAGCTGTATCTAATACCCAACCATTGGAGTCAAAAGTAGTCATGTTCATTTCAATAACAAACATACCTGAGCTAGAAGCCCGCGGCTTCTTAGCATGATCTGCCCTTAGCTTAGGGCAATCTTTTTCTTCCAATGCCCTTTCTGTTTACAGAAAAGACATTCATCTGTGCGTATCGTTCCGCTCCTCTTGAACTTCCTTTTCTGGTTCAGACGCTTAGGCCTATCACTCGAAGTGTTAGACTTGGCTCCCGACTTTCCCTTACCCTTAACACCTTTGTTTCTCGGGTTTGGGTTAGACGGTTGCCCAACATACATGATCGATTTCTCCTTCTTAGGAAGAGTTTGATCATATGTCTTTAGCAAATTATGGAGCTCGGGCAGTGTAACGTCCTTCGCATTCATGGTGTAGTTAATGATGAACTACGAATACGAACTCGACAATGATTGAAGGACAAAGATCACCATAATCTTATTCTCCAGCTTGACACCGGCATCGGCAAGCTTCTCAAAGAGACCAATCATCTTGAGAACATGTCCAGACATGTTCCCTCCTTCATTGAGCTTGCATCTGTGTATCTCTTTGATCAAATCAAATTCAACAGTTTTGGCTGTCGTCTTAAAGATCGACTCAAGATGCTTCAGCATCTCATACGTCAACATGCTTTCATGTTGTCTCTGCAGCTCATTGCTCATTGCCGCCAGCATAATACACTGCGCGGATCTAGCGTCCTCATGGTGCTTATCAGACTTTGCCTTATTGGCTTGATTCCAAGCAGCAACTTGATCGGCAGTCTGATTCTCGGGACACACGGGAATAGCCTCGTCCAAGACGTACTCAATCTTTTCGTACCTCATCACCAAACGAATATTGCTGATCCAATCTAGGAAGTTTGGTCCGGTCAAAATTTGCTTCTCTAAGACAGCACGAAGCGAGATACTCGCCATTTTGGTTTTCCTAAGGAGAAATAGTATAGACCGAAAATAATAAATCAACTATTGAAATACTATTTCTAAATACACAGTCAACATAACTAAACAATAAGGTCCTTTAGCTGTTTAGCTTCCACTATTTTCACATATGATTGCCCCCAAAACAAACATACGGGTAATGTCCAACAAGTTACCGTAATGGCCAACATCCAAATCCATATTATGCTATACTCCAACGGGGCTGGTCGCATAACATAATATGACCGGTAGGACTATCCAATTGCGTCACGCAACTCTTGGGTGTTAAATCTAATTTAACCAGATGCTCTACATATTGTACCTATCGAGGTCGCTAGATACAATGTGGAGTAAGTTATAACCATAGGCTTACTCTAATATGACGATCACTGCGAGTCTGCAAGACGAGGGCGCCAATACAGGGAAACGCAATGAAAGTTCAGAATTAAAGCACCCCATGGAAAGCATCTCAGAAACACATACGCATACATATTTCTGCACTTATATTGGTTGGAGCTTGTAGCTTGAGGGTTGTTATCAGTCATCTACAAACAAATAAGGGCGCAGCCTACCCATCATGAATGAGCGGTCTACACGTAATGGATGTCGCCTATCCATTCTAGTTCTAAACGCGGTCAAGCACATAATGGGCGCCGCCTACCCATACATAAAAATATGCGGTCCGACAAATAAGAGGGCACCGCCTACCCTCGCATACATAGCGGTCGAACGGAAAGTAAAATACATGGTATTTAAACATGCATTGTCAAACAATAGCATATTGAGCAAACAAACAAATAGTAGCCTATGTGGATGCAGAATGACTTCATAATTTCATTATGAAAATTATAATCCCATACTTATAATCTCTATGAAAAAATTGAAAATTTGGACTAGATTGAAAAATCAAAAATTCTATTGACCAGGTACTAATTTTCGAAAACCCGAAGGACTCAATTGTAATTTTCGAAACCTTGGAGGTGTTAAATTTAAAATTCAAAAGTAGAAAGACTTATTTGTAATAAACAATAAATTGATAAATCACAAATAGGCCCCTTGACTTAATACTAATTAAATTTAACCCCTCTAGTGAACAATAATTACAATTAAATCATAATTATATTCCAAATATAAAATTCAATCCTCAAAATTTCCAAAATTCAATTTTGGGTCCAACCCGAAAAATATATATATAATATACGGGGACGGGATCGAATCCCGTCCCCTAGGGTGCCTGCGGCCGAGCCGCCTGCGTCACGCAGGCGGTGTGTATATATATATATATATATATATATATATATATATATATATATATATATATATATATATATATACATATATATATATATATATATATATATGTAAAAACAAAACTTTTGTAAATCGAATTAATCATGGAATCAATTGCATCCACATAAAATACAAAATCACATAACATATACTCCCTCCGTCCCAGAACAGTTGCACCATTTTGCCATTTTGGGCATCCCGTTAGAGTTGCACCATTTCATTTATTTGCCATATTTGGACATGGTTATAATAATTTTATATTCCATCAACACATTTTTTGTGGCCACAAATCCTCCGTAAAGTAAAAGCAACACCCACTATCAATATAAATCAATATTTAAATCTTCTCCTTATTTTCTGTGTCCAAAAGGAAATGGTGCAACTGCTCTGGGACGGAGGGAGTATACGTATATACGTAATCAATTAACCTTGCTCCGATACCACTGTAAGTAAATATGGTCAGAGTTACCTAGGGTACGCAGCAGAATTTCAAAACTTTTCTTAACATGCATGTTAATTGATCATGCATATAGCGTATATAACAAACACATTAATCAGAAGACTTACAATACTCCAAAAGAAAGAATAGGTATTGAATCGATACGCCAATCGATGAAGTCTTCATAATAATCCGGTGAATCTTCTCGTTCGTCGAAGTCGAAGATATCTGCAATACTTTGATCATCTACAAGACAATAAAAGTTAGTTTCCAGCTCTTTGAACCTCAACCTTGGTATCCACGGATGAACAGCTTATCGGAAAGAATGTTAGGGTATTCTTTATGTGGCCAAGAAGATGGGGCGACAGTTTTCCTCCGGTGGGAGTGGCGCGCGCGGCTTATGGAGAGGTAGGGGAGAGATTTTTATTTTCTCTAAGAAAACTGGTAGAAATAATGATTCAGAATGATCTTCAATCAACTGTATGTTCAACCATGTTAAAAGCTCTCTAATAGTCTACTATATATAGTAGTCAACAGAAACCTAAAGAACAATCAATTAGACTTCATAAATGAATAAAAATCTAATTCTTATTGCACAAGGAAACCAATTCAAATCTAGATTCATTCTCAATAAAATTAGATCTCAATCAGGAAAATCTAACTTATCCCTTGACTTCTAATAGAGGAAGGAGTCGAACTCCTTCCCCTACTACTACTGCTGCGCGCGCGTCCAAGGGGGGTCAGGTGGGTCCCGATTTTGGGACCCACTTATAATTCTAAGGCAATTCAAACTCCAAGTAGATTTTGCCCATGTGCATATATTAATTCTAAATTAACATATCCTTTCAAATCAAACCTCTATTATATTTCTAAAATATAATTATTAATTGTACTTACATAAAATACAATTAATCAACCAATTCAATTAACAATTCCAAATCATTAATTCAGCCACACATTATTATAATTAATTCCAAATCAATTATAATTCATCAATCACAATTAATTCTAAATTAATTGCGATTCCATCTTCAAGGATATTCGGATAAGCTGAATCACCACATAGTGTGACCCATAGGGCCTCATTGTATTAAGCAAGTGCTACACTAGGCAACATGGAATTCCTAGACGGTTCCATTTGCAATATTAATACATGAGGACGTTTGAGAGGTTTCTCAAAGCAAACCCTTTCTTTGTGAAGTCTGTTGCGCTCAACGCGGCGATGGTAACGTCCCTTCATCTGACTGACTCGAATGCATCTAGGATCGATGAAGTGTTTATCCCAATAATACATCCATGGGCGTCTTCAGTGAGTTGCTTGGTGAATCCAATATCTATTATGACTATCATAATAATATTGATACGCTGGCCAGCGGTTTGACCAATCACAACTATGAACGACTATGAGCAGTGCTCTCCTGTGCTACACATGAGAGATGAATCCTTCACAGAAACACTTATCATCCCCATTTGTATGTAGCCATAATCCTGGATCATGTCTTGGATCAACTACTTATTCAGAGCTGACATCGACGGGTCCACCAAGGATATGGGGCAACAAATATGATGATAAAGTCCTGTAAGTCCAAAGGACGACTGGCATCACTTCGACAACTTTCCGGTTCCCATAGACACTTCGGTGTAGAGTATACATCGATGGGAGTTTCCGGTGGGTACTTCCATTGTTTGGTAATTACCCTTCGAATAACTATGCGTAGTTATGGGAATGTTTCTTGATTGTCCAACAATCCCTTCTGTGGCCGTGGGATCGGCTCACACTTGCTCTAACAAGTATAACCTCCACGCATACTAGTCTCAGTTGGTTCATTCAGACCCCTACATCCGAGATGAACCTTGACTAGGAAAAGTTTGGGATAGATGATAACTCACATAGCTCCCACTATCTGTGTGATCGGTCATCTATCCGAGGGGACATGTTTGATATCAATACAGACAGGAATAGAGATATGACATGCTGTATGCCTGGTGTAATATAAATATGAAAGCGATAGTCAATAGTCAAACAACAAACATATATTATATTACGTTGACCTGTGTAATAGTACATATATGCCCTTAATAAGGGCTGCATGCCCTTAATAAAGACTGTCTCTAGGACATATACACTATCAAGCACTGCTCATAGTCGTTCATTGTTGTTATTGGTCAAAGCGCTGGCCAGCGTATCAATATTATTATGATAGTCATAATAGATATTGGTTTCACCAAGCAACTCACTGAAGACGCCCGTGGATGTATTATTGGGATAAACACTTCATCGATCCTAGATGCATTCGAGTCAGTCAGATGAAGGGACGTTACCATCGCCGCGTTGAGCGCAACAGACTTCACAAAGAAAGGGTTTGCTTTGAGAAACCTCTCAAACGTCCTCATGTATTAATATTGCAAATGGAACCGTCTAGGTATTCCATGTTGCCTAGTGTAGCACTTGCTTAATACAATGAGGCCCTATGGGTCACACTATGTGGTGATTCAGCTTATCCGAATATCCTTGATGATTGAATCACAATTAATTTAGAATTAATTGTGATTGATGAATTATAATTGATTTGGAATTAATTATAATAATTTGTGGCTCAATTAATGATTTGGAATTGTTAATTGAATTGGCTGATTAATTGTATTTTATGTAAATACAATTAAAAAAGGTTATATTTTAGAAATATAATAGAGGTTTGATTTGAAAGGATATGTTAATTTAGAATTAATATATGCACATGGGCAAAATCTTCTTGGAGTTTGAATTGCCTTAGAATCATAAGTGGGTCCCAAAATCGGGACCCACCTGACCCCCTTAGACGCGCGCGCAGCAGTAGTAGTAGGGGAAGGAGTTCGACTCCTTCCTCTATTAGAAGTCAAGGGATAAGTTAGATTTTCCTGATTGAGTTCTAATTTGATTGGGAATGAATCTAGACTTGAATTGGTTTCCTTGTGCAATAAGAATTAGATTCTTATTCCTTTATGAAGTCTAATTGATTATTCTTTAGGCTTCTGTTGACTACTATATATAGTAGACTATTAGAGAGTTTTTAACATGGTTGAACATACAGTTGATTGAAGATCATTTTGAATCATTCTTTCTACCAGTTTTCTTAGAGAAAATAAAAAGCTCTCCCCTACCTCTCCATAAGCCGCGCGCGCCACTCCCACCGGAGGAAAACTGCCGCCCCATCTTCTTGGCCACATAAAGAATATCCTAGCATTCTTTCCGATAAGCTGTTCATCCGTGGATACCAAGGTTGAGGTTCAAAGAGCTGGAAACTAACTTTTATTGTCTTGCAGATAATCAAAGTATTGCAGATATCTTCGACTTCGACGAAGGAGAAGATTCATCGGATTATTACGAAGACTTCATCGATTGGTGTATCGATTCAATACCTATTCTTGGTTTTGGAGTATTGTAAGTCTTCTGATTCATGTGTTTATTATATACGTTATATACATGATCAATTAACCTGCATGTTAAGAAATTTTTGAAATTCCGCTGCGTACCCTAGGGGTAACTCTGACCATATTTTCTTACAGGGCGGTCCTCCTGGGGTGCCCAGGGGCGCCCAGGCCTCTGCCTTTCCCGGGCGCACCACCCCGGTTGAGGGGCAGTCCGCCTCGGAGCGGCAAAGACGCCCGGGTGTTCTGCCCTCCCAGGCGCACTGCCCCGTGTGGGGGGCGGTCCGCCTGGGAGCGGCAGAACCTTGGCTCCGAGTTAATCATCCCCGAATATAAAAATATCAACTTTTTACCTATCTTATCACCAAAGACATACTCTAACACAAAGGGAAAAACAACTAAAGACTCAAAATAGGAAAAACTACAAGCTAAAGCTACATACTCTCATAAGAAGGTGGGAGTGGTGAGGTCGAGATGATCAACCTGCACTTGATCACTGGGAAGCTCAAAGTATTGTTTCACATGTTGCCCATTCACCTTGAAGGTGTCGCCAGTCTTCGGATCCAAAAGTTCTACATCTCCATGGGGAGCAACTTGGACAATCTCGTATGGTCCATCCCATCGAGTACGGAGCTTCCCTAGAAATAAGCGAAGTCTAGAGTTGAACACTAAGGCTTTCTGAACAGGGATCAACTCTTTCCGCACAATGCCACAGTCGTGATACTTTTTTGTGCATTCTTGTAAAGCTTGGAGTTCTCATAGGCACCAAGGCATAGTTCATCAAGCTCGTCGAGTTGCATCAACCTTTCTTACCCAGCTTTATCCACATCAAGGTTTAGCTCCTTTATTGCCCAATAAGCTCTGTGTTCCAGCTCAACCGGAAGGTGGCATGCTTTCCCAAACACTAGTCTGTACGGAGTGGTGCCGATTACTGTTTTGTAGCTGGTTCTATACGCCCAAAGTGCATCATTCAGTTTTCCAGCCCAATCTTTCCTGCTAGGCTTCACCACATGTTCAAGGATCTTTTTAATTTGACGGTTGCTAACCTCTACTTGCCCAGAAGTCTGTGGATGATATGGTGTAGCAACATTATGGGTAACGCTGTATTTCTTCATAAGTGAGGCAAAGGAACGGTTGACGAAGTGAGAACCTCCATCACTGATAATTGTTCTAGGAACTCCAAACCGGGTGAAATCACATCCTTCAAGAATTTCAAGACTATCGAAGCATCATTCTTCCTAGTGGGGATTGCCTCCACCCACTTAGTTACATAGTCCACCGCGACTAGAATGTACTCATATCCCGAGCTTGATGGGAATGGTCCCATGAATTCAATCCCCCATACATCAAAAGGTTCTACCACTAGATTCCCCTGCTGGGGCGTTTCTTCCTTCTTGCCATTGTTACCCCCTCGCTGACATGGGTCACAATTCTTCACAAATTCTTCACAATCGGTGCAAGGATGGCCAGAAAAATCCTGCTTGTAACACCTTACGGGCTGTTTTAGCCCGACTGTAGTGTCCGCCGCACTGAAGCTCATGGCAATGACTCAATACACTTCGTTGTTCTCCTTGTGGAACACATATCCTCATGATTCCATCAGCCCCTTCTCTAAGAAGGTTCGGATCATCCCATATGTAAAACCTGCACTGTTTTGAAAGTGCTCTCCTATCGGAGGTTGAGAAATTAGTTGGGCAAATACCCATAACCAAATAATTCACAATATCAGCATACCATGGCTCTTCATCTACTCTCATCAAGTGTTCATTGGGAAGGTCCTCGTTAACAGGAATTGCATCTACAAGGATATTTGAGATTCTAGACAATTGATCAGCTACGCAATTTTCCTTACCGGCCCTATCCACTATGGTCAAATCAAAGTCTTGTAACAATAAGACCAAACGGATTAATGTTGGCTTAGAATCTTGTTTTGCTATTAAATGTCTTAAAGCAGCATGATCAGTATGGACATTCACAGGGTGTCCTAACAAATAAGACCTAAACTTCTGTAAAGCAAAAACAACAGCTAAAAATTCTTTTTCAGTAGTTGTATAGTTAACTTGAGCTGAGTCTAGGGTCTTACTAACATAGTAAATCACACGATACTGCTTATCCACCTTTTGGCATAAAACAGCCCCCATAGCAAAATTTGAGGCATCACACATTATCTCGAAAGGAAGTTTCCAATTAGGTGTCACAACTATAGGAGAAGTAATTAATCTTGCCTTAAGTGTGTTAAAGGCTTCTAAGCAATCTTCAGAAAAATCGAAACTCATATCTTTTGCACCAAGTTGCTTAAGGGTTTTGCAATTTTCGAATAATCTTTGATAAACCTCCTATAGAATCCTACATGCCCAAGAAATGACTGAAGTTCTTTGACACAAGTGGGTGGGGGAAGCTTCTCAATTATTTCTATATTTGCCTTATCAACTTCGATCCCCCTATCGGAGACCACATGTCCTAGAACAATGCCTTCCCTAACCATGTAATGACTTTTCTCCCAACTTAGAGTTAAATTGCATTCGATACACCTCTTCAGAATGAGATCTAATCTATGCAAGCATTCATCAAACGAATCACCAAAAAGGGAAAAATCATCCATGAAAACCTCAACAAATTTAGTCACCATATTAGAAAAAACATAGCCCAAATGGCATTCTCCTGTAAGCAAACGTTCCGAAAGGGCAGGTGAATGTCGTCTTCTCCTGGTCCTCTAGCGCAATCGGAATTTGATAGAAACCTGACAAGCCATCAAGGAAACAATAAAATTTCTGCCCCGCGAGGCGGTTCAACATGTCATCGAGAAATGGGAGAGGAAAGTGGTCTTTCTTTGTGGCGGCATTTAATCTCCTATAGTCAATGCACATCCGCCAACCTGTGGTTTTCCTAATTGGCACTAGCTCTTCCTTCTCATTCTCCTCTACTGTAATCCCAGATTTCTTAGGTACAACATGTACGGGGCTTACCCACCTACTATCAGGAATGGGGTAGATCATATCGACATCTAGCAACTTAATCACCTCCTTCTTCACTACTTCTTGCATGGATGGGTTTATCCTACGCTAAGGTTGCCTAACGGGTTTGGCATCTTGTTCTAGAGTGATATTGTGCACACATCGTGTAGGGCTTATCCCCTTTATATCACTAATTCCCCATCCTATGGCTGTAGAATTTTTCTTCAGGACTTGGACTAACCTACCTTCTTCTATGCTAGATAGGTGTGAAGAGATTATTACAGGCTTTTTCTCATTTTTCCCTAAGTACACATACTTAAGGTGTAAGAAAATATGGTCAGAGTTACCCCTAGGGTACGCAACGAAATTTCAAAAAATTTCTTAACATGCAGGTTAATTGATCATGCATATAACGTATATATAATAAACACATTAATCAGAAGACTTACAATACTCCAAAAGCAAGAATAGGTATTTAATCGATATGCCAATCGATGAAGTCTTCGTAATAGTCCGGTGAATCTTCTCCTTCGTCGAAGTCGAAGATATCTGCAAGACAATAAAAGTTAGTTTCTAGCTCTTTGAACCTCAACCTTGGTATCCACGGATGAACAACATATCAGAAAGAATGCTAGGATATTCTTTATGTGGCCAAGAAGATAGGGTGGCGATTTTCCTCCGGTGCAGAGTGGCGCGCGCGGCTAGTGTATAGAGGTAGGGGAGAGCTTTTTATTTTCTCTAAGAAAGGTAAAATAATTCTCTAAGAATTCGGCATTGAAAAAGCTCTCTAATGACCTACTTATATAGTAGTCAATAGAAGCCTAAAGAAGATTCTTTTAGACTTCATAAAGGAATAAGAACTCTAATTCTTATTTCACAAGGAAACCAATTTAAGTCTAGATTCATTCCCAATTAAGTTAGAACTCAATTAGGAAAATCTAACTTAACCCTTGACTTCTAATATGGGAAGGAGTCGAAACTCCCTCCCATACTACTACAACACGCGGCCAGCCAAGGGGGGGTATGTGGGTCCCAATTTTGGGACCCACTTATAATTCGAAGGGAATTCAAACTCTAAGTAGATTTTGCCCATGTGCATATATTAATTCTAAATTAATATATCCTTTCAAATCAGACCTCTATTATATGTCTAAAATATAATCTTTAATTGTATTTACATAAAATACAATTAATCAATCAGTTCAATTAATAATTCCAAATTATTAATTGAGCCACAAATAATTATAATTAATTCCAAATCAATTATAATCCATCAATCACAATTAATTCTAAATTAATTGCGATTCCATCTTCAAGGATATTCAGATAAGCTGAATCGCCACATAGTGTGACCCATAGGGCCTCATTGTATTAAGCAAGTGCTACACTAGGCAACATGGAATTCCTAGACGGTTCCATTTGCAATATTAATACATGAGGACGTTTGATAGGTTTCTCAAAGCAAACCCTTTTGTTGTGAAGTCTGTTGCGCTCAACGCGGCGATGGTAACGTCCCTTCATCTGATTGACTTGAATGCATCTAGGATCGATGATGTGTCTATTCCAATAATACATCCACGGGCGTCTTCAGTGAGTTGCTTGGTGAACCCAATATCTATTGTGACTATCATAATAATATTGATACGCTGGCCAGCGGTTTAACCAATCACAACTATGAATGACTATGAGTAGTGCACTCCTGTGCTACACGTGAGAGATGAATCCTTCACAGAATCACTTATCACCCCCATTTGTATGTAGTCATAATCCTGGATCGTGTCTTGGGTCAACTGCTTATTCAGAGCTGACATTGACGGGTCCACCAAGGATATGGGGCAACAAATGTGATTGTAAAGTCCTGTAAGTCCAAAGGACGACTGGCATCACATCGACAACTTTCCGGTTCCCAAAGACACTTCAGTGTAGAGTATACATCGATGGGAGTTTCCGGTGGGTACTTTCATTGTTCGGTAATCACCCTTCGAACAACTATGCGGAGTTATGGGAACGTTTCTAGATTGTCAAACAATTTGTTCCGTGGCCGTGGGATCGGCTCACACTTGCTCTAACAAGTATAACCTCCACGCATACTAGTCTCACCTGGTTCATTCAGACCCCTACATCCGAGATGAACCTCGACTAGGGAGAGTTTGGGATAGATGATAACTCAAATAGCTCCCACTATCTGTGTGATCGGTCATCTATCCGAGGGGACATGTTTGATATCAATACAGACAGGAATAGAGATATGACATGATGTATGCCTGGTGTAATATAAATATGAAAGCGATAGTCAATAGTCAAACAAACAAACATATATCATATTACGTTGACCTGTGTAATAGTACATATATGCCCTTAATAAGGGCTGCATGCCCTTAATAAAGACTGTCTCTAGGACATATACACTATCAATCTCCCACTTGGACTAGAGCCAGTCACCTTTATGCTTAATGCCTAGATTAACATAATGTCTTAAGGGGGCATCCACTGATAAGACCTTGGTGAAAGGATCTGCCACGTTGTCCGTAGTTGAGACACGTTCTATACTAACTTCTCCTCTATTAATAATCTCACGTATAAAGTGATACTTTATGAGTACATGTTTGTTCTTGTTTGTAGATCTAGGCTCCTTGGCTTGAGCGACGGCGCCCGTGTTGTCACAATAAATCGTTATTGGACTTGGAGCAGGAACAACCCTCAATTCCTTCAAGAACTCTGAAATCCAGACAGCTTCTTTCGATGCTTCTGATGCAGCAATGTACTCGGCTTCTGTGGCCGAGTCAGCAATCGTGGCTTGCTTAGAACTCTTCCAACAGATAGCTCCTCCGTTCAATTTGAATACGTATCCTGTCTGTGACTTAAAGTCATCAGGATCTGATTCAAATCCAGCATCGACATAACCAGACATCTTTAATTCTGGTTCTCCACCAAACACCAAGAACATTTCCTTAGTCAGTCGAAGGTACTTAAGAATGTTCTTTACAGCAGTCCAGTGAGGTACTCCTTTATTCTGTTGGTGTCGACAAGTGACACTAAGCGCATATGCCACATCTGGCCTTGTGCAATTCATTGCATACATAATAGACCCTATTGCTGAAGCATAGGGAACACGACTCATTGCCTTTCTTTCTTCATCAGTTTTAGGACTATCCTTAACTGATAGCACGATCCCATGCCTAGCTGGGAGAAAGCCTCTCTTTGAGTCGTCCATCTTATAACGCTTCAGTATTTTGTCAATGTAGGTGGACTGTGTCAATCCTAACATCCTCTTGGACCTATCTCTATAGATCTTTATCCCTAGGATGTAGTTCGCTTCACCCAAGTCCTTCATTGAGAAGGTACTTGATAACCAAACTTTAGTCTCTTCTAGCATAGAGACATTGTTTCCCATGATCAAAATGTCATCAACATAAATGATCATGAAAACGACTCCCTTGTCGTTGTGCCTAGTGTAGACACAGGGATCTTCTACGCTTATGACGAAGTCAAACGATTTGATAGCTTCATCAAAGCGGATATTCCAGCTCCTAGACGCTTGCTTTAGCCCACAGTTGGCCTGGTTTTACTAATAAAACCTTCTGGCTGTACCATATAGACCTCTTCCTCAAGGTTGCCATTGAGAAAGGCAAGTCTTTACATCCATCTTCTAGATCTCATAATCATAGTAGGCAGCTATCGCAAGTAGAATTCGAAGAGACTTCAACTTTGCTACCGGTGAAAAGGTTTCATCGTAATCGATGCCATACCTTTGTGTATAGCCCTTCGCCACAAGTCTAGCCTTGTGCGTTTGTACCTTGCCATCGGCATCTGTCTTTCGTTTAAAGACCCATTTGCACCCAATAGGTCTGACCCCTTGGGGCAAGTCTACCAAGCTCCAAACTTGGTTCAGGTACATGGAGTCTATTTCCAATTCCATGGCCTCTTGCCATCTGTCTGAGTCAATATCATTTATTGCCTCTTTGTAGGTCTCGGGGTCTTCCCGATCTAATAAGCCAACATCAAGTTCACTGATGTCTTCTATCATAAGGCTTTGCTTCTGAGGTCCTTTTGGGATCCTCTTCGACCTACGGAGCTCGACTGGTGCTTCTGTCGGCGTTTCTGGTGCTTTTCTTTTCTGGCTTCGTGTAACACGAACATTATCAGTGGGCACTGATGCATCCGGTCGCGTGCTACGACCCTGTTCCCTAGCGGGAGGCTGCTCTCGTGCAACTTGTTGCACAGGTTGATTGACAACGGGTTCTATTGGTGTGGTTTCAACTGTTGATCTAATCTCAGGACTCCCACTGACTATGACATGTCTAGCAAGTGTCATATCATTACCCTTGTCTGCTTCAAAAGCTCCCACTGAACTTTAGTCCAAATCAGAAGATTTAGAGAACTCATGTTCGCGCGTGTCAAAGTCTTGAATTTCTTCAAGTTCTATCATATCATCTAACCTCTCTTCTTCGAGGTATTCTGCTTCTAAAAACTTGACGTTTCTAGATACTATCACCTTGTGATCTTCAGCATGATAGAATTCATAGCCTCTCGTCTGACGAGGATAGCCTATGAAATAAACTTTGACACCCTTGGCATCTAACTTATTAGTGAGCAACAATTTGACTATCGCAGGACAACCCCAAGGTCTAAGATAGCCCAGTGAGGGCTTCTTTCCATTCCATAACTCATAAGGAGTTTTCTCCACTGATTTAGATGGTACACGGTTCATAATGTAGATTGCAGTTTGTAGCGCATATCCCCATAGATATTTTGGAAGAGTCGAGAATCCAATCATTGATCTCACCATGTCTAGCAGGGTTCGATTCCTTCTTTCAAAAACACCATTTAATTGTGGTGTTCCAGGAGGGGTCCATTGCGATTGAATTCCATTCTCCTTCAAGTAGTCGATAAATTCTTCACTTCACCTCCTCGATCTGATCGAAGAGTGACTATCCTTAGGTTCAATTCATTCGCGACCTCATTCCTAAACTCCTTGAATTTCCGAAAGGTCTCAGATGTATTCTTCATAAGATAAATATAACCATACCTTGAGAAATCGTCAGTAAAGGTAACGAAGTAAGAATAACCTCCACGTGCTTGGACTTTAAAAGGTCCACATACGTCGGTATGTATGTTCTCTAAGTAGCGAGTGGCACGAACACCTTGTCCAACAAAGGGCTTGTTCGTCGTCTTACCCTTAACACATGATTCGCATGTACCATATGATTCGAAATCAAATGGTTCTAAGTAGTCCAACTTCCTTAGTCTTTGAATCCGTGTTTCATTGATATGGCCTAGCCGACAATGCCATAGATAAGATGGATTATTCTTCATACTTGAAGACGGTTGTTTGTTATGTATTTGAAATAAAGGTAGACTACTTTGCAAAATATATAAACCATTCACTAAGCGAGCTTTTCCATAATACTGGTCATTTAGGAAAAATAACAAGTATTAGTAGCAAAACGAAAGGAAAACCCAAATTGTCCAACAATGGAATGGAAATAATATTTCTGACAATGGATGGAACAAAATAAACGTTATCAAGTTCTAAACATTGTCCTGATGGTAAATCTATCTTGCAGCGTCCAACGCGTTTGGCTTCAACTGGATTGTCGTTCCCAACATGCAAGTCGATTTCACATTGCTTGACTAGCCTGTGTTCAATTAGCCCCTGCACATTATTACAAATGTGTGAGCCACAAGTGATGAATGTGTATTTTACACTTTCATTCGAGTCTTTTTCACCTAATTTAGCTATCCTCTATGTTAATTTAGCTATATTTTAGTACATTTTATTAGAATAGTGTCACGTTTCCCTTTAGATTTTATTTTACAGGTTTTGGTTGAAATTCGGAGATTTACGGGCAATTATATTAAAGTCTACAAGGAATTGGTGTTCCAGAAGCATATTTGGAGTATCTGAAGGTTTCCGGATAGGATTTGGAGTCTAGGGGCCGAATCTGGAGGTTAGAAGGCTACTAGAAGTCATAAACCGAGTCCGAAAAGGTGAATAAATCCAAAACCGCGTCGAAAACGCGAAAATCTCGCGTTTACATTGGGGGGCGAACCGCCCCAGAGGAATTCCGGGCCTATATATAGTTGCGAGTTTTCTCTCCGAGAAATCATATCTTTCCAAGCCTACTTTCTCACCTCTCTCTATAGTTTTAGGTAGGAACTACCCGGGGCCTGTCCTGGGAGTTCCATAGCTTAGGGGATACTTTTTCATAGCAGATTGGAGCGCGTAGGATCACAATCATCAGGAGATTGACAACCTTCGGTAACTTTGTATCTTACAACTTTTATCTACTTATTTTATATATTCTTTCAATATGTTTTCTTCTATGATTGCTATTGATTGCATGCACATTATGAGTAGCTAAATTTATCGTTGGTGGTAGTATGTGAATTCTTAGCGAGGGAAGATAATCATGCTAATGGCTATATCGCGCATTATACTCCGTGTCATTGCTTTATTTCGTTGATGCGTTGAACACCAAAATTCTCGTATGTTGTATTGATCATTATGCACGCTAGGACACTTGTCGGCCAATCAGACTTAATTATCTTTGTAGTGTTGAATGATTACGGAACACAATAGGACGTTAGTTGTTGACAGGTCAGACCCATACTATCTTCGTAGTGCACAATACTTACAACAGGACCCAAGATTCATTCAAAGATCTCCATGCAAGACCGAGGAATTTATGCATGATTATCGACCCATTATGTTAAGAAGGACCATACTATCACCAACCTCCATTATCTGCTTGAAAACCCCCTATCGCTTTTTATTTGCTGTTTTATATTCTCTTATTAAATAGATAAAGCTAGTTATAGTCCTAAGAGAATGACACTCGAGTCATTCTGCTGCTACACTACGGTTTTCATTGTAGTTGTGGATTGCCTTTGGCAAAATACAAATATTATTTGCTTGAACCGGGACTGACAAACTCGCGTTCATCAACAAGCTGTATCTAATACCCAACCATTGGAGTCAAAAGTAGTCATGTTCATTTCAATAACAAACACACATGAGCTAGAAGTCGGCGGCTTCTTGGATTGATCTGCCCTTAGCTTAGGGCAATCTTTCTTCCAATGCCCTTTCTGCTTACAGAAAAGACATTCATCTCTGCGTACCGTTCCGCTCCTCTTGAACTTCTTTCTCTGGTTCAAACGCTTAGGCCTATCACTCGAAGTGTTAGCCTTGGCTCCCGACTTTCCCTTACCCTTAGCACCTTTGTTTCTCGGGTTTGGGTTAGACGGTTGCCCAACATACATGATCAATTTCTCCTTCTTAGGAAGAGTTTGATCATATGTCTTCAGTAGATTATGGAGCTCGGCCAGTGTAACGTCTTTCGCATTCATGGTGTAGTTAATGATGAACTGTGAATACGAACTCGGCAATGATTGAAGGACAAAGATCACCATGATCTTATTCTCCAGCTTGACACCAGCATCGGCAAGCTTCTCAAAGAGACCAATCATCTTGAGAACATGTTCAGACATGTTCCCTCCTTCATTGAGCTTGCATCTGTGTATCTCTTTGATAAAATCAAATTCAACACTTCTGGCTGTCGTCTTAAAGAGCGACTCAAGATGCTTAAGCATCTCATACGGCAACATGTTTTCATGTTGTCTCTGCAGCTCATTGCTCATTGCCGCTAGCATAATACACTGCGCGGATTTAGCATCCTCTTGATGCTTATCAGCCTTCGCCTTGTTGGCTTGATTCCAAGCAGCAACTTGATCGGCAGTCTGATTCTCGGGACACACGGGAATAGCCTCGTCCAAGATGTACTCAATCTTTTCGTACCTCAGCACCAAACGAATATTCCTGATCCAATCTAGGAAGTTTGGTCCGGTCAAAACTTGCTTCTCTAAGATAGCACGGAGCGAGATACTCGCCATTTAGGTTTTCCTAAGGAGAAATAATATAGAATGAAAATAATCAATCAACTATTGAAATACTATTTCTGAATACACAATCAACATAACTAAACAACAAGGTCCTTTAGCTGTTTAGCTTCCACTATTTTCACATATGATTGTCCCCAAAACAAACATACGGGTAATATTCAACAAGTTACCGTAGTGGCCAAGATTCAAATCCATACTATGCTATACTCCAACGGGGGCTGGTCGCAAAACATAATATGACCGGTAGGACTATCCAATCGCGTCATGCAACTCTTGGGTGTTAAATCTAATTTAACCAGACGCTCTACATATTGTACCTATCGAGGTCGCTAGATACAATATGCAGTAAGTTATAACCATAGGCTTACTCTAATCTGACGGTCACTGCGAGTCTGCAAGACGAGGTCGCCAATACAGGGAAACGCAATGAAAGTTCAGAATTAAAGCACCCCATGGAAATCATCTCAGAAACACATACGTATACATATTTCTGCACTTATATTGGTTGGGGCTTGTAGCTTGAGGGTTGTTATCAGTCATCTACAAACAAATAAGGGCGCCACCTACCCATCATGCATGAGCGGTCTACACGTAATGGATGTCGCCTATCCATTCTAGTTCTAAACGAGGTCAAGCACATAATGGGCGCCGCCTACCCATACATAAAAATATGCGGTCCGACAAATAAGAGGGCGCCGCCTACCCTCGCATGCATAGTGGTCGAACGGAAAGTAAAATACGTGGTATTTAAACATGCACTGTCAAACAATAGCATATCGAGCAAACAAACAAGTAGTAGCCTATGTGGATGCCAAATGACTTCATAATCCCATACTTATAATCTCTATGAAAAATTGAAAATTTGGACAATATTGAAAAATCGAAATTCTATTGACCAGGTAGCAATTTTCAAAAACCCGAAGGACTCAGTTGTAATTTTCCAAACCTTGGAGGTGTTAAATTCAAAATTAAAAAGTAGAAAGACTTATTTGTAATAAACAATAAATTGATAAATCACAAATAAGCCCATCAACTTAATACTAATTAAATTTAACCCCTCTAGTTAATAATAATTACAATTAAATCATATTTATATTCCAAATATAAAATTCAATCCTCAAAATTTCCAAAAATTGAATTTTGGGTCAAACCCGGAAAAATTAAATAAATATATATAATAATATACGGGGACGGGATCGAATCCCATCCCCTAGGTAGCAATTTTTGAAAATCCGAATGACTTAATTGTAATTTTTGAAACCTTGGAGGTGTTAAATCTAAAATTTCAAAGTAGAAGGACTAATTTGCAATAAACAATAAAATAATAAATTACAAATAAGCCCTTTAACTTTATACTAATTAAATTTAACCCCTCTAGTTAAAACAATTACAATTAAATCATATTTATATTCCAAATATAAAATTCAATCCTCAAAATTTTCAAAAATTCGATTTTGGGTCCAACCCGAAAAATATATATATATATATATTAAAATATGGGGCGGGACCTAGTCCCTTCCCCTACCGTGCCTGCGGCCACATAAACTATAAAAGCATACAACATATATACGTATATACGTAATCAATTAACTTGGCTCTGATACCACTGTAAGAAAATACGGTCAGAGTTACCCCTAGGGTACGCAGCGGAATTTCAATTTTTTTTTAATATACAGGTTAATTGATTATGTATATGTCGTATATATGTAAACACGTAAATTAGAAGACTAACCTTACTTCCAAAGCAGCTTCCAAGTTTTCGTAATAATCCGGTGTATCTTCTCCTTCGTCGAAGTCGAAGATATCTGCAATACTCTGATTATCTGCAAGACAATAAGAGTTAGTTTCCAGCTCCTAGAACCTCAACCTTGGTATCCATGGATGAATAACCTATCGGAAGAATGCTAGGATATTATTTGTGTGACTAAGAAGACGGGGCGGCGATTTTCTTCCGGCAAGAGGGTGGCGAGCGTGTGGCTTATAGAAGAGGGGGAGAGCTTTTATTTTCTCTAAGAAAACTGGGTATTCAACTGTGTGAATGTCTATTGAACTGTGTGTCAAAAGCTCTCTAATAGTCTACTATATATTGTAGTCAATATAAGCCTAAAGCATAAGCAATTAGACTTCGTAAAGGAATAAGAATCTAATTCTTATCGCACTAGGAAACCAATTTCAAGTCTAGATTCATTCCCAATCAAATTAAAACTCAATCAGGAAAATCTAACTTATCCCTTGGACTTCTAATAGAGGAAGGAGTCGAACTCCTTCCCCTATACCATCTGCACGCGCGCGCGCTCCCAGGGATAATAGGTGGGTCCCGATTTCGGGACCCACTTATAGTTCTAAGGCAATTCAAACTCCAAGTAGATTTTGCCCATGTGCATATGTTAATTCTAAATTAACATATCCTTTCAAATCAAACCTCTATTATATTTCTAAAATATAATCTTTAATTGTATTTACATAAAATACAATTAATTAGCCAATTCAATTAATAATTCCAAATCATTAATTGAGCCACTAAATATTATAATTAATTCCAAATCAATTATAATCCATCAATCACAATTAATTCCAAATCAATTGCGATTCCATCTTCAAGGATATTCTGATAAGCTGAATCACCACATAGTGTGACCCATAGGGCCTCATTGTATTAAGCAAGTCCTAGACTAGGCAAAATGGAATTCCTAGACGGTTCCATTTGCAATATTAATACATGAGGACGTTTGAGAGGTTTCTCAAACCAAACCCTTTCGTTGCGAAGTCTGTTGCGCTCAACGCGGCGATGGTAACGTCCCTTCATCTGACTGACTCGAATGCATCTAGGATCGATGATGTGTTTATCCCAATAATACATCCACGGGCGTCTCAGGGAGTTGTTTGGTTACGAAGATATACTTATGTCTATCATATTATATCGATGCACTGACCAGTGACTTTACCAACACAACTATCAAGACTATGAGCAGTACTCTCCTGTGCTACACATGAGAGATGAATCCTTCAAATAAACACTTATCATCCCCATTTGTATGTAGCCATAATCATGGAGCGTGTCTTAGGTTAACTGCTTATTCAGAGCTGACATCGACGGGTCCACCAAGGATATGGGACAACAAATGTGATGATAAAGTCCTGTAAGTCCAAAGGACGACTGGCATCACTTCGACAACTTACCGGTTCCCATAGACACTTCGGTGTAGAGTATACATCGATGGGAGTGTCCGGTGGGTACTTTCATTGTTTGGTAATCATCCATCGAACAACTATGCGCAGTTATGGGAACGTTTCTTGATTGTCCAACAATCCGTTCCGTGGCCGTGGGATCGGCTCACATTTGCTCCAACAAGTATAACCTCCACGCATACTAGTCTCATCTGGTTCATTCAGACCCCTACATCCGAGATGAACCTCGACTCGGGAGAGTTTGGGATAGATGATAACTCACATAGATCCCACTATCTGTGTGATCGGTCATCTATCCGAGGGGACATGTTTAATATCAATACAGAGAGAAATAGAGATATGACATGCTGCATGCCTGGTGTAATATAAATATGAAAGCGATACTCAATAGTAAAACAACAAACATATATTATATTACGTTGACCTGTGTAATAGTAATATATGCCCTCTATAAGGGCTGCATGCCCTTAATAAGGACTGTCTCTAGTACATATACACTATCACACACTTGCTCTAACAAGTATAACCTCCACGCATACTAGTCTCACCTGGTTCATTCAGACCCCTACATCCGAGATGAACCTCGACTAGGGAGAGTTTGGGATAGATGATAACTCACATAGCTCCCACTATCTGTGTGATCGGTCATCTATCTGAGGGGACATGTTTGATATCAATACAGATAGGAATAGAGATATGACATGTTGTATGCCTGGTGTAATATAAATATGAAAGCGATACTCAATAGTCAAACAAACAAACATATATTATATTACGTTGACCTGTGTAATAGTACATATATGCCCTTAATAAGGGTTGTATGCCCTTAATAAAGACTGTCTCAAGGACATATACACTATCAAAAGGTGCCCAGGAAGGGGTTTTAGTTCTAAGCTAGGCTCTTCTGGAAGTCTGTTATCTCCCTCTTCTTCCTCTATGGGTTCAAGCACCTCTTCGCCGAATGGGATTTCGGGTGTGCTATCCATTCTCTCGACTAGTTCCCTTGCTTCCTCAGACCTGTAACACGTCTCTACCTGCATGGTTAGTGCCTCTTCAAGAGGTTCAATATTATCATGGCAATGGTGAAATTCAGAAATCACAGCATCATAGCAATCAATAAACTTCAATTCTTCTATAACTTCTTTATCGACTATACTACATCCTACCAATTGAATTTTCTCACCCATTACCTCCATGGTGATTTTCTTGCCTTGTAGTTCAAGGCATGTATTGGTAGTGGCCATGAATGGTCTTCCAATCAGCACCACGTGTTCGCGAACATGGCTCTTTCCTTCCTCGGCTGACTTCATTAATACAAAATCTGCAGGAATTATCAATTTAGCTACCTTCACGAGGATATCCTCAATTATTCCCACAGGACGTTTCACGCTTCGGTCCACCATCTGTACAACCATCTTGGTTGGCTGCATTTCTCCAAGGTCTAGGGCTTTGTGTACTGAGTAGGGCATCAGGTTAATGCTAGCTCCTTAGTCGAGCATAGCCTTGGTGGACCGTCCACTTCCCCATGGTAATATCTATGATGAAGCTCCATGGGTCTCTTTGCTTCGCAGGAAGCCCCGCTATAGAGTTCACTGTCTCCATCCCGGTCACGTCTTCCCCTAGTGCAATCCTTTTGTTGCTCTTTACCTCGCGAAAGAACTTCGTATAGGCAGGAACATTTTGGATTAGCTCCAATAGAGGAACATTAACTTCGACTTTAGAGAGGCGCTTGAATAGCGGTGACTCCTGTATATCTTTTTTGGCTGGCTTGATCCTACCAGGGAATGGCATGTGAGGTTTCGAGGGCACATAAGGGTTGGGAAACTTATGAATTCCCTCCTCAATATTTGGTGTGTCCCCCTTCTCCCCATCGTTGTCGCCGTCTTCAGATGTGCGGGGTGCATCGTCCTGCACTTGAGGGTCTGTTGAGCCCTCACAACCTTCATTCTCCTTGCTTATCCCTGCATTGTTAGTCACAGTAGATTTAACATGTGTAGGGCGTACAAAATTATGGATTTTAGTTACCTTTCCACTACGGAGGAGTAGGTTTACTTCCTCGAACTCAGGGATCTCGATGGTAACCGCTGGGATGTGCTCCGCATCATGAAGGTTGTCGACGACGGGCGAAATCGAGGAGCTGGGTTCGTCCAGCTCCCTGGAGCTGTGGGGCGGACCGCCCCCCACCTCAGGCGGTGCGCCTAGGAGAGGCAGGGCCGTCCCAGCTCTCTGGTGCTGTGGGGCGCGCCGCCCCCCACACCAGGTGCGCCTGGGGTGGCCAGAGGGGCGGTCTCCTTTCTGCTGCTGTGGGGCGCACCGCCCCCCAGACCAGGCGGTGCGCCTGGGGTGGAAAGAGGGCACACCAATGTTCTGCCCGTGAGGGGCGCACCGCCCCCCACACCAGGCGGACTGCCCCTTACGTCCAGTGGGGCGTCCCCTGTGTTTTGGCCTCCGAACTTTTGTGCATGAATTTCTTCTACCTTTTCACACTTTAACAAACTGACTCCCTCCATTAGTCGCTTAGTTACTGCTACACCTCAAAAACATGTGCTATACGAAGGTTCTGTTCAACTTGTCTTGCATGTGCGATTTCAAATACACTCTCAGTGGCTTTAATTCCTGCATAAATTGCAAGTTCATCCTCCTCACTAATATCTTCTTCTCCAAACTCCTCAGATAAGCTTTCAGCTCCACCTCGGTCTAGTCTCTCACTGGCGATGTGACTTGGTGTTACTCTCTCAGACTGCGCGAATCCTCTGACGTACTTACGTAAGACCTTTTCTACTTCTTCAACCGTACATTCTTCCAATCCCCCGCACAACCCATCCACCTTAAGCCTAACCTCATCACGTAACCCACCAACAAAATGCCAAATCAACTCCCCATCGTCGAAACGGTGATGGGGGCACTCTCGTTTATACTTTTCAAACTGATCATAGGTGTCACAAAACTGCTGATCTTCTCCTTACTTGAAGTGTTCAATCCTTCCTCGCAAGGCCATTGTCTCTTGGTAAGGCATAAATCGCACCAAGAACTCCTCCACTACTTGGTCCCAAGTCTTCAGTGACCCTGGTGCTAACCTTGCCATCCACAGCCTTGGCTCATACCCCAAGGCGAAAGAAAATAATTTCCTGCATACTTGGTCCTCTATAAACCCTGTCGCTGGAATTCGGGCTATTTTCTCCTCATAGGATCGAATAAAACTCAATGGATTCATCCCTACTCCTTCCTCAAACCTTGGTATGTTCCTTACACGGAACTTGTCACCTCATACCCAGTAAACTCATCCTCCATGTATATAGTTGATCCTCTCTTAACCTGCGAAAATTGGGGCGTCATGCGAGCCCTCATGGATGTCATACCTGAATATCTGTGACAGGAGTAACTCACAACCAAAAATCAGTCCTGTTATTTCTGACCAAAATCTGGAATTTAACTTCTAAACTAGACAACTAAGATCACTTATCCTGGAAATTGAATGCTGAAAATATAAACGAGCCAAAGAGTAAAAAGGAGTTAAAATCCCGGCAACGGCGCCAATTTGATGAACGAGATTGTCAAACTCGAACAATCAAATAAATTTGTTTTAGCCAAAGGGCAACTCACAACTACACAAAACACGTAGTGCAGAGGTAAGATGACCTCGAGTGTCGATCTCTAGGGACTTAACTAGCTTTAACTAAATAACTATATATAAATTTTGAAAACAAATTTAACAATTCTTGACTTAACAATATATGATGAGAGCTGTGATGAGTCGTTTTTTCACCAATTAAATTTGTTTAATAGCCAAAGAACACTTATCACTACACAAACTAGAGTGCAATGGCAAGTAGTCCCTGAGTGTCGTTCTCTCGGGACCTAACGTGGCTTTGTTTGAGGTTTTTGTAAGCTAATTCAGTCAACTAGTTCATGTGGTTTTGAGAAAATTGTTTTGCACAAAAGCAAGCAAGAAATCAGATTGATGTAATCAATTTAGAAAACGGCCGGTGGTAGAAATCAGATACACATGCATGGACTACGAATATGCTCACAAGTTCAGTGCGTAAAACCTTCGACTAAGTCTGCTAAGCAACCTGTCTAAGTAACTTTCAAGACACACGTCATAAAAGACCACTATCAATACTTTAGAGGTGCTTGTCACGGACACCATTTATCTAGCATGCTGCAAATCACTAACATACAATCCTATAGCTTTCATTGACCACGAGTTTGTCACATACTCTATTCGAATATATTTTATAGGCAACTACGAATCATATGAAGTAATTTGCAGCAAGATTGAATCACAATCTCATGTAAGCATAAACGTAATCCATAGCATGCATATTCTACATTCTACCACCAACACTTGGAGTTTAGCTACTCATATTCATCAACATAGACATTAAATCATATGAATCACAATCAGAATACATCAAATCAAACTACTAGACAAGAGATAATGATACAATGTTACCACCAAAGCTGTCACTAATCGATGGGTATTGATGAAAACCTCTCTGTAGATGAAACAAAGGATGAATTCTATGCCAAATCCTTCAATCCAAAGCTAAAATACATTATAAATCTGAGTTTCTCTGAAATTGGGGCTTAGAAGCTCTCCCAGAATGTTTGCAAATGTCAAAAGTTGTGTAAAGTAACTGAAAATCTGTGTCTTGAAGGTGAAATCCGGAAACGTAACTGCTGCCAAGCGCTCCGCTTTGGAGCTTCCAAGCGGAGCGCTTCGCTTGGGGGCAGCCAAGCGAAGAGCTTGGCTGCTGTTCCAGAATCTTTGGCTACTGAAAATTGAAGCGCTCCGCTTCACTTCCTCCAAGCGCTTAGCTTGGTTCCTGAGCAGAATTTTGTCTTGAAACTCAATCTTTTGCCCACGACCGGCCCTCGGGTGCCTTGGACTCGTCCTTCTCAACACTTATTGATGCTCAAACACTCACGAACAAAGCCATGGAGATCAAGGAACTTCAATGGGGCCATTTTTCATCAAAAAAGCTCATTTTTATCTCCAAAAATGCCATTTCGTTCCTAAGTGCCTGAAAATGCAGAAAACACAAAACGTGACACTATTCTACAAAACTAACCAAAAAACTAAGTAAAAAGTAGCAAAAGAAGGTAAAAAAGACAAGATGAACGTGTCAAAAATACGTTCATCAATCTCCCCAAACCAAACCCTTGCTTGTCCTCAAGCAACAAACTAATCTAAATGCAACACAAAAAGGAGTCTCATGCCAAGTAAAGTGAACTAATCTATTGAATCTACCAAGTGTTTATGAACAAGACAATATGAGCATGACATGCAAGTAGGTTGAAGAATGCCTCGATTACGAATATACACATTCTCATGTGCACTTTGTTAAACAAAGAAGTCTCTCTTAACATCCTCTACCTGGACCTGGTCAGTGACGACACAATGATGCATATTATCATACTACAATTGGCCCGTGCCTATGAAACCGAGGGCTTACTACTGTTCACCAAGCGAGACTTTTCCTCAAGAGAGGGCGAACCAATACTAGCTCTCATCAAACGAAGGAGGGTTCCCTAAAAAGATAACACTCCCCTATTCTACCCAGACTCTCAAAGAATGATTCTCTTTCAACCACTTCTTGAATGGCAAGACGAGGGTGGTCAAGAACAGGCCTTGGACAAAGGCGACACGAAACAAAAGATAGAATTTACAACTCGATAACTTCACAAGAACAAATATTTACATGACACTTTACAAGGCTGCTTTTTGGCTTGCAACGACTCTTCTTTTGTTTTTTGGGTCTTATTCTTTATTCTTTTTTTTTATATTTTTTTTATTTTTCTCTTTCTTTTCTTTTTCTTTTCTTTTTGTTTCTTTTTTTTTTTTATGTATGGGGGCAAGCAGCAGCACTAAGTGACAAAAACACCTCCCCAAACCTATTCGAGAGAATAGGTTTGAGCACAAAGACGAAAAGAAAAAGGACAAACTTTACAAGACGCCTCCCCAAACCTATTGGAAAGAATACGTTGGGACACGAAACAAAAAGAAAAAGGAAAACTTTACAATGACTCAAAGACGAAAAACAAGTACAACGAAGCAACCCCCTCCCCAAACCTATTCGATAGAATAGGTTTAACACAAGGAATCACACACCTCACACTACCTCCTTCCTAGGCATTTGGCAATCTCTAATCGAGGTGAAGAACTTGTCGCCGCTTACATACATAATTACACGGGTTACAACCATAGATTCTAACATGCATCATTTTATAAGGCCATCGTGAACCGCAGTAGAAGAAACACCACTCGAGGTGGTGTCAAGACTACTAAGCTTAACTAGTGCACATGTGAATGTGACAAACCAAGCCAGACAAGCCTCAAATACTTGCAAAGTGATGCAACATATGATCAATGGTCATAAACACTTATTCTACTCAATAAAAAAGTTCGAAAAAACTTGGCAATAGAATCCACACAACAACGTGCAACAACTAATCTAAGGATGATATGCATGCAAAAAATTTAAAAAACACGACAAATCACAAGAACTTGAGTTAATAACAGGCATACACGAACTAAATAAGCACATAGTACTGAAAATCCAATGACCCCTCCCAAAACCTAAACTTTTGCTCGTCCTCGAGCAAAGAAAAGTTGATTAGAAAGGAAAAATTGGATTGAAACTACACTTCCCTGAGATAAAGGTTCGTGTCCAACTCCTATAATTGAGTAGTACCTGAAAGGACTCAAGAAACAAGTGAAAACGGGGGTCCAAGGTGGGAGAAAAAGCGAGAAAGTATTGAATTCTGGAGTTGGGGCCCAAGCGGACCGCTTGGAGGGATCCAAGCGGAGCGCTTGTCAAGCGGCTCGCTTGGCCCCATCCAAGCGCTTCGCTTGGAATTCCAGTAGTTTTTGAAAACTACTGGAATTCCAAGCGGGCCGCTTGGTAGGAACCAAGCGAAGCGCTTGGGACAAGCCCAAGCGCTCCGCTTGGATTTTCAATGATTTTTTAGAAATCACCGATTTTTCAGGCGAAGCGCTTGGTGTTCCCAAGCGGTCCATGATGAATGTGTATTTTACACTTTCATTTGAGTCTTTTTCACCTATTTTAGCTATCCTCTATGTTAATTTAGCTATATTTTAGTGCATTTTATTAGAATAGTGTCACGTTTCCCTTTAGTTTTTATTTTACAGGTTTTGGTTGAAAAATGAGGTTTTCCGGGCAATTATATTGAATTTGACAAGGAATTGGTGTTCCATAAGCCTATTTGGAGTATCTGAAGGTTTCCGGATAGAATTTGAAGTCTAGGGGTCGAATCTGGAGGTTAGAAGGCCACTAGAAGTCAGAAACCGAGTCCGAAAAGGGGAAGAAATCCAAAAACGCGTCGAAAACGCGTAAATTCCCGAAAAGTACTCCCGGGCGAATCGCCCGGGATGTGGGGCGAATCGCCCCACACCAGGCGACTCGCCCGGTGTGTGGGGCCCTTCGCCCCACACTAATTCGAAGCCTATATATAGTTGCTCAGTTTTTCTCCGTTTTTCTTACTTTTCCATAACTATTCTCTCACCTTTCTCTGTAGTTTTAGGTAGGAACTTCCTAGAGCCTGTTCTGGGGGTTCATAGATTAGGAGATACTTTTTCATAGCAGTTTGGAGCTTGTAAGATCGCGATTCTTCGAAGACTGACAACCTTCGGTAACATTGTATCTTACAGTTTTTCTACTTATTTTTATATATCTTTCAACATGTTTTCTTCTATGATTTCTGTTGATTGCATGACAACTATGAGTAGCTAAACTTCTCGTTGGTGATAGTATGTGAATTCTTAGCGAAGGGTTGATAATTATGCTAATGGTTATATCGCGCATTATACTCCGTGTTATTTCTTTATTTCTTTGATCTATCTAAATCTATATCTTCGTATTGTTGATTAATTATTGCACACAATTGGACAATTCATTGGTCTTTGACCTATCTAAATCTTTATCTTCGTAGTGTTTGATAATTACAACAGGACAATTCATTGATCAAAGATCTCCATGCAAAACCGAGGAATTTACGCATGATTATTAACCTGTTATGCTTTGAAGGACCATACTATCACCAATCTCCATTATCTGTTAAGAAAAACCTTTGCTAAACCGTCTTCTGTTTTATATTCTAAATTATATTAGATAAAGCTAGTTATAGTCCTTAGAGATCGACACTCGAGGTTATTCTACTGCTACACTACGGTTTTCGTTGTAGTTGTGAATTGCCTTTGGCTAAATAACAAATTTATTTGATAATCCGGAACTGACAATCCCTGCAATCATCAGTCCACTTGACCGGAACACCAGAATTCATCACTTTTTCACTCTTTCTTCTAACCTTTGGACCAAGACGAAAGCAAACTAATGGAAAAGCAAGAAAACTAATGAAATGAATTAATCTACTACTGGTACCTCAACCAAGTCAACTTCCACTTCATGAGTCGACTCGAGAGGCTCGAGGTACGGTTTAACACTTTGGCCATTGACTTTGAAAGTCACTCCGGTTTTGTTGTCCAGGAGTTCCACAGCACCATGGGGTGCCACTAGGACAATTTCAAATGGTCCATCCCATCTGGAACGGAGTTTACCGGGAAAAAGTCTCAAGCGAGAGTTGAAGAGGAGTGCTTTCTGTCCAGGGACTAAGTCCTTGCGGACGATGTCTCTATCATGATACCTCTTTGCTCGTTCCTTGTATATCTTTCCACTTTCGAAGGCTTTCAACCTTAGCTCATCTAGCTCGGTGAGTTGTAAGAGTCTTTCTTCACCAACTTTCTCCATGTCAAGATTTAGTTGCTTGATTGCCCAGAGTGCTCTATGCTCCAACTCAACGGGTAGATGGCAAGCCTTCCCGTACACAAGTCGATAGGGGGTGGTCCCAATCACAGTTTTGAAAGAAGTCCGATATGCCATAGCGCATCAGTCAATTTATTGGACCAATCCTTCCTCGTGGGTCTGACCACCCGTTCCAAGATCTTCTTAATCTGTCGGTTGCTCATTTCTACTTGGCCGGATGTTTGAGGGTGGTAAGGAGTAGCAACAAAATGCGACACCCCATACTTCTTCATCAGGTTAGCGAAGACCTTATCGTTAGTTCGGGTGGGAATAGCCTCAACCCATTTGGTGACATAATCGACCGCAACAAGGATATATTCGTAACCGTTACTCTTAGGGAAAGGTCCCATAAAGTCTATACCCCAAACATCAAATGGCTCGACAACTAAGTTACCTTGTTGAGGCATCTCCTGGTGCTTACCGATGTTACCACTTCGTTGTCATGAGTCACATTGCGCTACAAATGAGCGTGCATATTCAAACAAGCTAGGCCAATAGAAACCTGATTGGAGCACCTTGCGAGCGGTTTTTTGCCCACTATAATGTCCTCCACATTCTAACTTATGGAAAAATCTTAGTATGGATAATTGCTCCCCTTCCGGTACACATCTATGCAAGACTTCATCCCCTCCTTTGCGGAACAAATACGGGTCATCCCATATGTAATGCCGACAATGCTTCACAAGTGAATGTCGTTCAGCACCAGAGAGGTGATGTGGCATCACGTTTGTGGCTATAAAGTTCACAATATCGACGTACCATGGTTCCAACTCTATGCGCATCAGCTGATCATCACGCAAGTCATCCGGTACGGGTGTTTCATCTTGTGGAATGTTTGGCAACCTAGACAAGTGATCGGCCACAAAATTTTCCTTGCCACTTTTATTCACGATCTCCACCTTGAATTCTTGGAGAAGAAGTACCCATCGGATCAAACGGGGCTTGGTTTCACGCTTATCAATCAAGTGCTTGAGAGCTGCATGGTCAGTATGAACAAGAACTTTGTATTCAGTAATATAAGATCTGAATTTACTTAGAGCAAAAATAACCGCCAAGAACTCTTTCTCGGTAGTAGTATAATTAATCTGAGCAGCATCTAACGTCTTACTAGCATAGTAAATCACTCTGAAACGGTTGTCAACTTTTTGACCAAGCACAGCACCCATAGCATAATCAGAAGCATCACACATTATTTCAAAAGGAATGTTCCAATCTGGTGAAACTACAACAGGGGCTGTCAAAATCTTTTCCTTTAGTGTGTGGAAAGCATCTAAACATTCTTGTGTGAATTCAAAGGGAACATCGTTAGCAAGAAAGTTACTCAAGCACTTAGTTATTTTGGAAAAATCCTTGATAAACCTCCTATGGAAGCCTACATGCCCAAGAAAAGCTTGCAATTCACGCACACAAGTAGGTGGGGGTAGATTTTCAATAATTTCAAGTTTCCTTTATCTACCTCTATCCCTCTTTTAGAAATAGCATGCCCTAACACAATTCCCTCTTTAACCATATAGTGACTCTTTTCCCAACTCAAAGTGAGATTACATTCAATACATCTTTTAAGGACACGATCAAGCTTATCAAGACAATCATCAAATGAATCACCGTAAATGGAAAAATCATCCATAAATACCTCAACAAACTTATTTACCATGTCGGAAAAGACAGATAGCATGCAACGTTGGAAGGTGGATGGAGCATTGCACAATGCGAATGGCATCCTTCGATATGCAAAGGTGCCGAAGGGACATGTGAATGTGGTATTCTCTTGGTCCTCGGGAGCAATAGGAATCTGGTAGAAACCTTACAAACCATCCAAGAAACAATAGAATTCTCGCCCAGCAAGGCGGTTAAGCATATCATCAATAAATGGTAAGGGAAAATAATCCTTCTTAGTGGCAGAATTTAATCTCCTATAATCTATGCACATACGCCACCCGGTTGTTTTTCTAACGGGCACTAATTCCCCTTTATCATTGGCCTCAACCGTGATTCCTGACTTCTTAGGGACTACATGGACGGGACTAACCCACTTGCTATCCGGAGCTGGGTAAATCATTTTAGCATCTAGGAGTTTAAGTACCTCCTTTTTCACAACTTCTTGCATAGCTGGATTTAGCCTACATTGTGGTTGCCTAACGGGTTTGGCATCCTCTTCTAAGGCTATTTTGTGAGTACATTGCACTGGGCTTATACCCTTGATGTCTCCTATGCTCCATCCTATGGCTCCGGTATTTCTTTTCAATACTTCCACTAACTTAGACTCTTCCTCCTTACTAAGCTTAGAAGATATAATTACAGGTTTAGACTCATTCTCTCCTAGAAAAGTATATTTCAAATGGCTTGGCAGTGGCTTAAGCTCAAGTGTCGGCTCACTAAGTGGAGGAATCACTCCTTCCTCCTCATCTACTTCTGGGGACTCTTCTACTTCTTCTCCTAGAGGAATTTCGGGTGCACTATCTAAGAGGGCTGCCATAGCTAACACTTCTTCGGTAACGAATCCTTCTTCAAGGTTCATAGTGAGGGCAAGTTCTAAAGGGTCGCTAACATGACGAGCAAAGTAAGTATCGCAAGAGATAGGTTCATAGCAATCGACAAATTTAAGCTCTTCAATTATAGCTTCCTCAGAGTCGGGTTCACATACCTGTTTGTATTGCTCAATGTGAACTTTGTCTCCGAGTACCTCCATGGTGATTTTTTTTCCTCGAAGCTCCAAGCATGTGTTGGTGGTTGCCATGAAGGGTCTGCCCAAAAGCACAACATGCTCCTTTCTCGAACTTGTTCCCTCATCTGTTGTTTCCATCACCACGAAGTCGGTTGGCACAATAAGTTGATCAACCTTCACCAGAATATCCTCGACTACCCCAAGTGGGCGTTTCACACTTCGATCAGCCATTTGAACAACCATGCTAGTGGGTTGGATTTCTCCCAACCCCAACGCCTTGTAGATGGAGTATGGCATTAGATTAATGCTAGCCCCCAAATCAAGCATTGCTTTTGCAGATCGGTCGTTTCTCATGGTGATACTAATAATGAAACTCCCGGGATCCTTTTGTTTCAAAGGTAACTCATGCACGGAGTTAACCATTTCAAGTTCGGCTACCTCCCCGTTCTGGAAAATCTTCTTATTGCTCCTCACCTCTTTGAGAAATTTTATGTAGGCGGGGATATTTTGAATCAATTCCAGAAGGGGGACGTTCACCTCTACTTTTGATAGGATCCCGTATATGGGTGAGTCTCGAATGTCCTTCTTGGCTTCCTTTATTCTTCCCGGGAAGGGAAGATGAGGTTTAGGGGTCACATAAGGATTAGGCGACATATGAAGTCCGCCTTCTTTTTGTTGTGCACCCCCTTGCTCATCTTGCTTATTCTTCTCAGGAACAAGTTCAGGAGTTGGTGCTTCTTCTTCTACCTCCTCCTTCTCCAGCTGCTCATTATCACCTACATCACATGTATTATTAGACAAAGATTTAACTTTTGAAGGATACATCAAAGGATATGGTGGTATTGACTCTTTGCCACTACGCAAAAGTATATTTGCTTCTTCAAACTCCTCTTCAACCCTTGAGCTTTCATCTTGTTCTTCTTTGCTTTCTAGATCAGTCTCAAGTCCCTCAATTATCTCCCCTTCACGATTCAGAATTCCCTCAGTTTGGGGAAAAACAGACTTTTGCTCCCAGGTCCCAAGTGGACCGCTTGGCAGTGCGCAGGCGAAGCTCTTGCCAAGCGCTTCGCTTGGCACCTGTTTCTTCCTCTTTTTATTCTTCGTTTCCTACTGGAATTCCAAGCCCTCCACTTGATTGTTCCAAGCGCTCAAACTGGAATTTCAGTGGATTCTCTTCATGCATATGGCACTCGGATGCCCTTTCTTTACCTATCTTCTCCTCTAGTAACTCGAGCATCACCTCAGATTCTCCCAATACTTCATATACGCTCTCCATTCTTGTATCAAAATCTTCTTGGTATTTTACCACTACCTCAAGCACATCTCCCCAAACCTTCATCAAGGTGGACAACACTTCCTCTTCTTCTCCGGAGAGACACTCCTCTACACACTGAGCTTGTGAGTCCTCGGCCTCATAAACATAATATGGAATATTCTCTCCCGAGCATGTCTTCACTTTGTAATCAAAGTTGTCATCATAGGAGCTTATGGCAATAGGCTTGGGTGCTTGATACATTTCCGAGTAATCTACCGGTGGCACAAGAGTGCGGTTGTGTGTAGCAATGAGTAACCTCCCAAAAGCTTCTTTAATTTGGGAAACAGTGCAACTCTCCATACCATCACATGCTCCATCTATAACCAGCTGCAAGTCTTCCTCCAATCCCTTGTAAAAACAAATGATCAGTTCATACTCACTCAATCGATGATGTGGACATTCGCTCTTTTAGAGCTCAAATCTCTCTAGAGCATCACAAAACCTCTCTCCTTTCCGCTGAGTAAATTCGACTATCCGCTTTTTAAGCTCTTCATTCTCTCTAGAGGAAAGGAACTGATCAAGGAAAGCATCTACTACATCGTGCCAACTCCTAAGTGATCCTCCAGGCAAGGTTCTCAACCACTCCTTGGGTTTCCCAGTAAGAGCACAAGGAAACAACCGACGCAAGAGCTGATCCTCATTCAATTCCCGTGATGGCAGCAACCCCACATCACGCCGGAATTCGAACACGAACCGCAATGCATTCTCACAAGGCGAATCTCGGAAGGTGGCTATGCTATAGAGGATTTCATCAGTCACCTCATACAACCTAGCCTCTGGTTCGAGATATATTGCTGGTTCTTTCCTTATCGCCTCATAACGGACTTTGATGGTTTCATTCAAGCAAACTTCTTCCATACCTGATCAACAACAAAGCCTTCAACTAATCGTAAGTTTCCGTTAGTGTCGCATAAAACTTTCACATGATTCAATCAAGAAAGAAATAAGGCAAAGAAGAGATGTTGGCTGACAAAACCAAAACAAAAACAGCAACCAAAGGAGTTAAGTCCCCGGCAACGGCGCCAAATTGATGAGTCATTTTTTCACCAATTAAATTTGTTTAATAGCCAAAGAACACTTATCACTACACAATCTAGAGTGCAATGGCAAGTTGTCCCCGAGTGTCGTTCTCTCAGGACATAACATAGCTTTGTTTGAGGTTTTTGTAAGCTAATTCAGTCAACTAGTTCAAGTGGTTTTGAAAAAATTGTTTTGCACAAAAGCAAGCAAGAAATCAGATTGATGTAATCAAGTTTGGAAAATGGTCGGTGGTAGAAATCAAATACACATGCATGCACTACGAATATGCTCACAAGTTCGGTGCGTAAAACCTTCGACTAAGTCTGCTAAGTAACCTGTCTAGATAACTTTCAAGACACACGTCATAAAAGACCACTATCAATACTTTAACACAATCAACTTTGACCCTGAACTTTGTAACACAATCAACAAGCCTGTTGAAAATGTACTTAGCCCAGTTGATTTCAGTTTTGCTCTCATAGATATGCATCAGCAAAGGCCACCTTCTCAGGCCTACTTGGTCAATTCCTCCAACTTGGAAGTCAAGAACTTTGATGAGTAGCAGAGCTACTAGACCAAGTGAATGGCAAAGATGCTTCCTCTTTACATGCTTATTCCAAGTCACGGGAGAAATCTCTCCTTTCTTCATCCTTTCATTTTTGACATCACTGTTGAAGGCTTCAATTTGTCATCAGTGGCAGTGATGTCATCTTCAGTTCCAGTAGTTGGAATCTGAAAGATGTTAGCTAATGTTAGCTAAATCAATCCATTTCAGGATGATTTGCACTCCTTGAACTGTGGTAGAAATCACTTTTTCAGTGACTCCTCGTCCATCAGTAAAGGTTTGGATTTCTGCATTGTTGTAGAATTCCATCGTGTCCAGTATGCTCACTTGTTTAGTGCGAGCAGTAATGAAGAAAAGTAGGCCTTGTTGATTTATGTAATTCAACGCCTCTACATTTTCTTCGTCCAAATCGTGTTCATAGAATTATCTAATATACTGCTCTTTTGCAAAACCTCCCCATTGCATCATCTGTTCACACTTTGCAGTGTCAAGATATGTAGGAGGCATGGGTCTTTCTGTGATACGGTTATTAGCCAACACGATTTTCACCGTGTTTTTCACCGGAGTTTCAACCGGAGTAGGAGCAGTGCTTTTTCTAGCACTGTCTGCCTTTGAGGACTTTGAGGTGTTAGTTGATTGTCTCTTGGGAGCCATCTCTTATATAGGGTTGAGAGTTGAGAGTGTACGAAAAAGAGACTTTTCTTTTTGACCGGAGGTACAGCAATTCAAGGGACATGCTAAAAATTTTTGCAGAGAAAGGAAATGTGAGTTAAAGAATTTTGTCTTTCTCTAACTCTTCATTTATATAGTATCTTTGTTATGTGAGAACCTCAATGGTTTTGAGTTCTCAGCAAGGTAAAACATAGATTCATTGAGTTAGTGGAGCCTTCGCATTAAATGTGTAGTGGACCACTAACATATAACCGTCAGAGCATACTTTCTCTTTGTAATATTAACCGTTGGATCATCAACTACTTTAAAATCAATGGCCACGATTGTATTTCATGTCATGATTTACAGCGAGTTTATTTGTGACATGATTAACGTCACAAATTGATTTTACCTTGATTCACGGGATTTCATCTCTTTTACTCCAACGCTAATTGCTTGCTGAAGTATAGAAGAATCTTTTCATCGATTTTATACAATCTGACTTTAGCAATTACCTTTTCAAGTAACAAACCTTGTATTTGCTGAAAATTCCCCCTTAATCAAATATCTCATTTTTCTTTAGGGTAAAGGATATTTCTGAGTTTCCGTCTCATCAAATTCTTTTTGTATTGAGATATCCTTAGGTAAAATCTGAGAAGTACTTTTGCTCTTTGCTGAGTTCCCGTCTCAGCAAATGATCAAGTTTCCTAACAAATACCCGGTTTGAAGGAATAACTTGTTGAATGCCTGTTTCAGCAAACATATAGTGTACAATCATTTCTTTTTAGAGAAGTCAGTGGAAGGGACTTTGTAAAGAACACATAACCTTTAAGCAACCATTGGCTTGCTGAATACCTGTTTCAACAATCCACCAAAAGTATCCCTTTTCGTTGAGGTAGTTCAATCAATCCAAGGTTATACCTTAGCATTGCGAACCTATTATCTGGTAGGGGCTTGGTAAAGATGTCAGGAAGTTGATCATCAATACCTTCTTTTACAACCTCAATGTCTCCTTTTTCCACATGATCTCTAATGAAATGGTGTCTAATATCAACTCTTGCTGAAAAATGCAATGAGTTTTTCTTTCTACACATCAGACCTATGATGCAATCCATGTCTAAGGGGGAAGATTCTAGAAAAAGAAAGTCTTCAAGAGACAGATCAACTAATCCCTCCCAAGCTGAAGCGCCATTAAAGCTGCCTGGACCACCTCCCAGAGAACCTCTTGCTGAAACAGAGCAAAGTTCTAAGAAAATAGCTGAAACAGATTCTGAGAGAAGTTCAGCAAATCCTAAAAGGAGAAGAACTTCTGCTGAAGCTCAAGAATTCTGTCACACTGAAAGTCATCAAGACATGAATGAAGATGATGATAATGATGATGACCAAACAATAGCTCAAGCTATAACGGCTAAGCCTCTTTCTGCCTTAACTCCATCTGTCCAATCCAAACACTTCTCTTCTGACTCCAGATCTTCAGCAAAAGATCATGAAAATGCTAAGTAAAGAAGAAGGAAGCAAAGACTGGAAGAAAGAAGGCTAGCTAACATTGCAATTGGCACTGGCATTTATTATACTAAGACCAGCAATGAGGAAACCACTCAGAATGTGATCAGAAACCTACATGGTTGCTGGATCATAAAGCTGGAAAATCTTTTGGGCAATGATTTCTTTCCAACTGTTGTACTGAATCAAATGTACACTTGGATTGAATTGAAAGTTGCAAGAAAAGAAAGGGATCCTCCTCCCTACCCAAGGAACATTGCTGTAAAATGGTTGAATATTGAGATCTTGGTAAGAAGAACTTCCATCAACAAGAAGATAAAACAAGAGCCTGATTTAATCAAGCTGATGGATGTTGCTTACTATAGTGACCCTATAACCAAGAAGTCCAAAAAGAAGTATGGCTTGATTCCTTATGAGTACTTTTATCTCACTGCTAAGGATCAAGAAGAAAACCTTCTCTGGTTAAGGAAGATTCATGCCAACAAGGGTATTTCAGACACTCAACTTCTACATGCTAGCAATTGGGGCATGCACTTGTGGGTAATTCACTACAAAGAGATGAATGGTAAAAACCATCATTATACCGCCTGCAAGAATGCAAGGATTATTCAACTTGAAGTCCGTAAGCTACTTGAAGATTACGAGAAGGACTGTGTTGAATTCTCTGCTCTTGCTGAGAAGAGTGTAAGGGAGATTTTAGAAAATCTTCTGCTGGAATAGTTTAGCCCCTTGTAAAAACTTTGTTTTGTTTGATGATTACTTTAGTTATCTATGAGCTTTCTTGTAAACTTACTGAAAGATAACTATGAGCAATGAACTTTTTGACTCTTATTGGTTTTTGATTATGCAAACTATTTATGCTTACTGTTTTATTATTCAAGTATGTTTGCATTAATCAACTTATTTATTCAACATCAGAAACCTCTAAAAGGGTAACAATTAATTTAGCCATGGATTGCTAACATAAAAAAGGGGGAAATTTGTTAGGAAACTTGTAATTTTGATGAGCATTTAACCATGCTAAATTAAGAAAATTCCAGTAACTATTACTCTTAAGGTCCATAGGAATTTAGAATTTTAAGAACATTGTAAAAGAGGAACGTTTGCTGAAAGACTTAGTGTAGGTACTAGTTAGGTGCTTTAGATTGCTGATGATGTACTTTGTTTTTACAAATGAACTATTGAAGCACTAGAATCGCTAAGAAACTTGAAGATTCGAAGACTGAAGACTTAGAAGAATTCTGAGAAAGGAATCTACAAAGGCACATGTTGCTCAGAAAGTAAAATTTTCAGCAACAGCTCGCATAATTGAAAATCTATATGACATAGTAGGTTGTGCTTGCTGAAACTGAGACTGACCACTTGCTGAAAAACATATGTGACCTCCTTGCTGAAAAGTACTTGCATTTTGGCTCCAACGTTCATATTTGAATTTGATTCAAATGAACATTAAATGCAAAGTAGGCACGCGAAGAACATGAAGACTAGAAGACAAATGAAGGACGCTGCTGAAAGTATAAAAGCAAGATAGTGACATCTTAAGGTGTAAAGCCTTAGAATTTGAAATTTAAACGGCTGCCTTGAGACACTATAAATAGAGGTCATCCGGCAAAGAGTAGAAGTGTGTCAACAACGTGATCAAACACTCACTTGTGCTTTAAACACTCAAAATCTTCTATACTCTTTACTGCCTATTGATCCGTTCCAAGACTTAAGCTTGAAACAAAAGCTACTTGTGAAGAACTAGAACATTCACGGCAAAGAAATTAGTTAAGTGTTCTTTCTTTCGAACAAGAACAAGTCTTGACACCAGAAACAACTTAACTTGCTTAATGAAAAAGTATTACAAGTTGTGTTTCTTTAGATAACTTGTTATAGCTGAAAAGTTATACTCAAGTCTGATAGTGTATATGTCCTAGAGACAGTCTTTATTAAGGGCATACAGCCCTTATTAAGGGCATATATGTACTATTACACAGGTCAACGTAATATAATATATGTTTGTTTGTTTGACTATTGAATATCGCTTTTATATTTATATTACACCAGGCATACAGCTGATAGTGTATATGTCCTAGAGACAGTCTATATTAAGGGCATGCAGCCCTTATTAAGGGCATATATGTACTATTACACAGGTCAACGTAATATAATATATGTTTGATGTTTGACTATTGAGTATCGCTTTCATATTTATATTACACCAGGCATACAGCATGTCATATCTCTATTCCTGTCTGTATTGATATTAAACATGTCCCCTCGGATAGATGACCGATCACACAGATAGTGGGAGCTATGTGAGTTATCATCTATCCCAAACTCTCCCTAGTCGAGGTTCATCTCGGATGTAGGGGTCTGAATGAACCAACTGAGACTAGTATGCGTGGAGGTTATACTTGTTAGAGCAAGTGTGAGCCGATCCCAGGGCCACGGAACGGATTGTTGGACAATCAAGAAACGTTCCCATAACTCCGCATAGTTGTTCGAAGGGTGATTACCGAATAATGGAAGTACCCACCGGAAACTCCCATCGATGTATAATCTACACCAAAGTGTCTATGGGAACCGGAAAGTTGTCGAAGTGATGCCAGTCGTCCTTTGGACTTACAAGACTTTATCATCACATTTGTTGCCCCATATCCTTGGTGGACCCGTCGATGTCAGCTCTGAATAAGCAGTTGACCCAAGACACGATCCAGGATTATGACTACATACAAATGGGGATGATAAGTGATTCCGTGAAGGATTCATCTCTCATGTGTAGCACAGGAGAGCACTGCTCATAGTCGTTCATAGTTGTGATTGGTTAAACCGCTGGCCAGCGTATCAATATTATTATGATAGTCATAATAGATATTGGATTCACTTAGCAACTCATTGAAGACGCCCATGGATGTATTATTGGGATAAACACTTCATCGATCCTAGATGCATTCGAGTCATTCAGATGAAGGGACGTTACCATCGCCGCGTTGAGCGCAACAGACTTCACAACGAAAGGGTTTGCTTTGAGAAATCTCTCAAATGTCCTCATGTATTAATATTGCAAATGGAACTGTCTAGGAATTCCATTTTGCCTAGTCTAGGACTTGCTTAATACAATGAGGCCCTATGGGTCACACTATGTGGTGATTCAGCTTATCCGAATATCCTTGAAGATGGAATCGCAATTAATTTACAATTAATTGTGATTGATGGATTATAATTGATTTGGAATTAATTATAATAATTTGTGGCTCAATTAATGATTTGAAATTATTAATTGAATTGGCTGATTAATTGTATTTTATGTAAATACAATTAAAAATTATATTTTAGAAATATAATAGAGGTTTGATTTGAAAGGATATGTTAATTTAGAATTAATATATGCACATGGGCAAAATCTACTTAGAGTTCGATTTGCCTTAGAACTATAAGTGGCTCCCAAAATCGGGACTCACCTATCCACCTTGACGAGCGCGCGGAGCAGTAGTAGTAGGGGAAGGAGTTCGACTCCTTCCTCTATTAGAAGTCAAGGGATAAGTTAGATTTTCCTGTTTGAGTTTTAATTTGATTGGGAATGAATCTAGACTTGAATTGGTTTCCTAGTGCGATAAGAATTAGATTCTTATTCCTTTATGAAGTCTAATTGATTATTCTTTAGGCTTCAATTGACTACTATATAGTAGACTATTAGAGAGCTTTTACATGGTTGAACACAGTTGATTCAAGATCATTCCTTCTACCAGTTTTCTTAGAGAAAATAAAAGCTCTCCCCTACCCCTCTTCTAGCCACGCGCGCGCCACTCCCACCGGAGGAAAACGCCGCCCCATATTCTTGGCCACACAAAGAATATCCTAGCATTTTTTACGATAAGTTGTTCATCCGTGGATACCAAGGTTGAGGTTCAAGGAGCTGGAAACTAACTTTTATTGTCTTGCAGATAATCGAAGTATTGCAGATATCTTCGACTTCGACGAAGGAGAAGATTCACCGGACTATTACGAAAACTTGATATGGTTCTTGCTTTTGGAGTATTGTAAGTCTTCTGATTAACGTGTTTAATATATACGCTATATACATGATCAATTAACCTGCATGTTAAGAAAAATTTTGAAATTTCGCTGCGTACCCTAGGTGTAACTCTGACCATATTTTCTTACAACAACATGTCATATCTCTATTCCTGTCTGCATTGATATCAAACATGTCCCCTCGAATAGATGACCGATCACACAGATAGTGGGAGCTATGTGAGTTATCATCTATCCCAAACTCTCGCTACTCGAGGTTCATCTCGGATGTAGGGGTCTGAATGAACCAGGTGAGACTAGTATGCGTGGAGGTTATACTTGTTAGAGAAAGTGTGAGCCGATCCCACGGCCACGGAACGGATTGTTAGACAATCTAGAAACGTTCCCTAAATCCGCATAGTTGTTCGAAGGGTGATTACCAAACAATGGAAGTACCCACTAGAAACTCCCATCGATGTATATTCTACACCGAAGTGTCCATGGGAACCAGAAAGTTGTCGAAGTGATGCCAGTCGTCCTTTGGACTTATAGGACTTTATCATCACATTTGTTGCCCCATATCCTTGGTGGACCCGTCGATGTCAGCTCTGAATAAGCAGTTGACCCAAGACACGATCCAGGATTATGGCTACATACAAATGGGGGTGATAAGTGATTCTGTGAAGGATTCATCTCTCACGTGTAGCACAGGAGAGCACTGCTCATAGTCGTTCATAGTTGTGATTGGTTAAACCGCTGGCCAGCGTATCAATATTATTATGATAGTCATAATAGATATTGGATTCACCAAGCAACTCACTGAAGACGCCCGTGGATGTATTATTGGGATAGACACATCATCGATCCTAGATGCATTCGAGTCAGTCAGATGAAGGGACGTTACCATCGCCGCGTTGAGCGCAACAGACTTCACGACGAAAGGGTTTGCTTTGAGAATCCTCTCAAACGTCCTCATGTATTAATATTGCAAATGGAACCGTCTAGGAATTCCATGTTGCCTAGTGTAGCACTTGCTTAATACAATGAGGCCCTATGGGTCACACTATGTGGTGATTCAGCTTATCCGAATATCCTTGAAGATGGAATCGCAATTAATTTAGAATTAATTGTGATTGATGAATTATAATTGATTTGGAATTAATTATAATTCTTTGTGGCTCAATTAATAATTTAGAATTATTAATTGAATTGATTGATTAATTGTATTTTATGTAAATACAATTAAAGATTATATTTTAGAAATATAATAGAGGTTTTATTTGAAAGGATATATTAATTTAGAATTAATATATGCACATGGGCAAAATCTACTTAGAGTTTGAATTGCCTTCGAATTATAAGTGGGTCCCAACACATACCTCCCCCTTGGGCGGCCGCGTGTAGTACTAGTATGGGAGGGAGTTTCGACTCCTTCCCATATTAGAAGTCAAGGGTTAAGTTAGGTTTTCCTAATTGAGTTCTAACTTAATTGGGAATGAATCTAGACTTAAATTGGTTTCCTTGTGCAATAAGAATTAGAGTTCTTATTCCTTTATGAAGTCTAAAAGAATCTTCTTTAGGCTTCTATTGACTACTATATAAGTAGGTCATTAGAGAGCTTTTTCATTGCTGAATTCTTAGAGAATTATTCTACCTTTCTTAGAGAAAATAAAAAGCTCTCCCCTACCTCTATACTCTAGTCGCGCGCGCCACTCTCCACCGGAGGAAAATCGCCGCCCCATCTTCTTGGCCACATAAAGAATATCCTAGCATTCTTTCCGATAAGTTGTTCATCCATGGATACCAAGGTTGAGGTTCAAAGAGCTGGAAACTAACTTTTATTGTCTTGCAGATAATCAAAGTATTGCAGATATCTTCGACTTCGACGAAGGAGAAGATTCACCGCACTATTACAAAGACTTCATCGATTGGCATATCGATTCAATACCTATTCTTGCTTTTGGAGTACTGTAAGTCTTCTGATTAATGTGTTTATTATATACGTTATATGCATGATCAATTAACCTGCATGTTAAGAAATTTTTTGAAATTCCGCTGCGTACCGTAGGGGTAACTCTGACCATATTTTCTTACAGTGGTATCCGCAGGCGCCCGCGCCTGTGAGGCGCCCAGGCGCCTACGAACGCAGGCGCCCGGGCGCCTGTGGCCGCCTAGGGGACGGGATTCGATCCCGTCCCCGTATATTATTATATATATTTATTTAATTTTTCCGGGTTGGACCCAAAATTGAATTTTTGAAAATTTTGAGGATTGAATTTTATATTTGGAATATAAATATGATTTAATTGTAATTATTATTAACTAGAGGGGTTAAATTTAATTAGTATTAAGTTAAAGGGCTTATTTGTGATTTATCAATTTATTGTTTATTACAAATAAGTCTTTCTACTTTTAATTTTGAATTTAACACCTCCAAGGTTTGGAAAATTACAATTGAGTCCTTCGGGTTTTCAAAAATTGCTACCTGGTCAATAGAATTTTCGATTTTTCATTCTAATCCAAATTTTCAAGTTTTCATAGAGATTATAAGTATGAGATTAAAATTTTCATAATGAAATTATGAAGTCATTTGGCATCCACATAGGCTACTACTTGTTTGTTTGCTCGATATGCTATTGTTTGACAATGCATGTTTAAATACCACGTATTTTACTTTCCGTTCGACCGCTATGCATGCGAGGGTAGGCGGCGCCCTCTTATTTGTCGGACCGCATATTTTTATGTATGGGTAGGCGGCGCCCATTATGTGCTTGATCGCGTTTAGAACTAGAATGGATAGGCGGCATCCATTACGTGTAGACCGCTCATGCATGATGGGTAGGCGGCGTCCTTATTTGTTTGTAGATGACTGATAACAACCCTCAAGCTACAAGCCCCAACCAATATAAGTGCAGAAATATGTATACGTATGTGTTTCTAAGATGCTTTCCATGGGGTGCTTTAATTCTGAACTTTCATTGCGTTTCCCTGTATTAGCGACCTCGTCTTGCAGACTCGCAGTGATCGTCAGATTAGAGTAAGCCTATGGTTATAACTTACTGCATATTGTATCTAGCGACCTCGATAGGTACAATATGTAGAGCGTCTGATTAAATTAGATTTAACACCCAAGAGTTGCGTGACGCAATTGGATAGTCCTACCGGTCATATTATGTTATGCGACCAGCCCCCGTTGGAGTATAGCATAGTATGGATTTGGATCTTGGCCACTGCGGTAACTTGTTGGACATTACCCGTATGTTTGTTTTGGGGGCAATCATATGTGAAAATAGTGGGAGCTAAACAGCTAAAGGACCTTGTTGTTTAGTTATGTTGACTGTGTATTTAGAAATAGTATTTCAATAGTTGATTTATTATTTTAGTTCTATATTATTTCTCCTTAGGAAAACCGAAATGGCGAGTATCTCGCTCCGTGCTATCTTAGAGAAGCAAGTTTTGACCGGACCAAACTTCCTAGATTGGATAAGGAATATTCGTTTGGTTCTGAGGTACGAAAAGATTGAGTACGTCTTGGACGAGGCTATTCCCGTGTGTCCCGAGAATCAGACTGCCGATCAAGTTGCTGCTTGGAATCAAGCCAACAAGGCAAAGGCTGATAAGCATCAAGAGGATGCTAAATTCGTGCAGTGTATTATGCTGGCGGCAATGAGCAATGAGCTGCAGAGACAACATGAAAGCATGTTGTCGTATGAGATGCTAAAGCATCTTGAGTCGCTCTTTAAGACGACAGCCAGAAATGTTGAATTTGATTTGATCAAAGAGATACACAGATGCAAGCTCAATGAAGGAGGGAACATGTCTGAACATGTTCTCAAGATGATTGGTCTCTTTGAGAAGCTTGTCGATGCCGGTGTCAAGCTGGAGAATAAGATCATGGTGATCTTTGTCCTTCAATCATTGTCGAGTTCGTATTCGCAGTTCATCATTAACTACACCATGAATGCGAAAGACGTTACACTGCCCAAGCTCCATAATATGCTGAAGACATATGATCAAACTCTTCCTAAGAAGGAGAAATCGATCATGTATGTTGCGCAACCGTCTAACCCAAACTCGAGAAACAAAGGTGCTAAGGGTAAGGGAAGGTCGGGAGCCAAGGCTAACACTTCGAGTGATAAGCCTAAGCGTCTGAACCAGAGAAAGAAGTTCAAGAGGAGCGGAACGGTACGCACAGATGAATGTCTTTTCTGTAAGCAGAAAGGGCATTGGAAGAAAGATTGCCCTAAGCTAAGGGCAGATCAAGCTAAGAAGCCGCCAGCTTCTAGCTCAGGTATGTTTGTTATTGAAATGAACATGACTACTCTTGACTCCAATGGTTGGGTATTAGATACAGCTTGTGGCTCACACATTTGTAATAATGTGCAGGGGCTAATTGAACACAGGCTAGTCAAGCAAGGTGAAATCGACTTGCATGTTGGGAACGGCAATCCAGTTGAAGCCAAACGCGTTGGATGCTGCAAGATAGATTTACCATCAGGACAATGTTTAGAACTTGATAACGTTTATTTTGTTCCATCCATTGTCAGAAATATTATTTCCATTCCATTGTTGGACAATTTGGGTTTTTCCTTTCGTTTTGCTAATAATACTTGTTATTTTTCGCTAAATGACCAGTATTATGGAAAAGCTCGCTTAGTGAATGGTTTATATATTTTGCAAAGTAGTCTACCTTTATTTCAAATACATAACAAACAACTGATGAATGTGTATTTTACACTTTCATTTGGGTCTTATTCACCTATTTTAGCTATCCTCTATGTTAATTTAGCTATATTTTAGTGCATTTTATTAAAATGGTGTCACGTTTCTCTTTAGTTTGTATTTTACAGGTTTTGAGAGAAAACGAGGTTTTCCGGGCAATTATATTGAAGTAGACAAGGAATTGGTGTTCCGAAGGCCTAATTGGAGTATCTGAAAGATTCCGGATAGGATTTGAAGTCTAGGGGTCGAGTCTGAAGGCTAAAAGGTCACTAGAAGGCAAAAACCGAGTTCGAAAAGGGGAAGAAATCCAAAAACGCGTCGAAAACGCGTATCTGGCCGAAAAATACTCCCAGGCGAGTCGCCCGGGACGTGGGGCGAATCGCCCGGTGTGTGGGGCCCTTCGCCCCACACCTCCCGAATACCTATATATAGTTGCTCAGTTTTCTCCATTTTTCATACTTTCTCAGACCTTTTCTCTCACCTTTCACAGTAGTATTAGGTAGGAATTCTCCAGAGCCTGTTCTGGGGGTTCTTAGCTTAGGAGATACTTTTTCTTAGCGTTTTGGAGCTTGTAAGATCGCAATTCTTCGGAGATTGACAACCTTCGGTAACATTGTATCTTACAGTTTTTCTATTTATATTTATATATCTTTCATCATGTTTTCATTCATTCGTGGTATGATTTATGTTGATTGCATGACATCTATGAGTAGCTAAACTTCTCGTTGGTGATAGTATGTGATTTCTTAGTGAAGGGTTAATAATTATGCTAATGGCTATATCGCGCATTATACCTAGAGTTATTGCTTTATTTCTTTGATCTATCTAAATCTCTATCTTCGTAGTGTTGAATAATTACGGGACACAATTGGACAATTCATTGATCAAAGATCTCTATGCAAAACCAGGGAATTTATGCATGATTATTAACCTGCTATGCTTTGAATGACCATACTATCACCAATCTCCATTATCTGCTAAGAAAAACCTTTGCTAAGACGTCTGTTGATTTATATTCTTAAGTTAGATTAGATAAAGCTAGTTATAGTCCTTAGAGATCGACACTCGAGGTTATTCTACTGCTACACTACGGTTTTCGTTGTAGTTGTGAATTGCCTTTGGCTTATTACAAATTTATTTGATTAATTAGAATCTGACAAATTCCGGTTCATCAACAACCGTCTCCAAGTAGGAAGAATAATCCATCTTATCTATGGCATTGTCGGCTAGGCCATATCAATGAAACACGGATTCAAAGACTAAGGAAGTTGGACTACTTAGAACCATTTGATTTCGAATCATATGGTACATGCGAATCATGTGTTAAGGGTAAGATGACGAACAAACCCTTTGTTGGACAAGGTGTTCGTGCCACTCGCTGCTTAGAGCTCATACATATCGATGTATGTGGACCTTTTAAAGTCCAAGCACGTGGAGGTTATTATTACTTCGTTACCTTTACTGACGATTTCTCAAGGTACGGTTATATTTATCTTATGAAGCATAAATCTGAGACCTTTGGGAAATTCAAGGAGTTTAGGAATGAGGCCGAGAATGAATTGAACCTAAGGATAGTCACTCTTCAATCAGATCGAGGAGGTGAATACCTTAGTGAAGAATTTATCGACTACTTGAAGGAGAATGGAATTCAATCGCAATGGACCCCTCCTGGAACACCACAATTAAATGGTGTGTCTGAGAGAAGGAATCGAACCCTGCTAGACATGGTGAGATCAATGATTGGATTCTCGACTCTTCCAAAATATCTATGGGGATATGCGCTACAAACTGCAATCTACATTCTGAACCGTGTACCATCTAAATCAGTGGAGAAAACTCCTTATGAGTTATGGAAAGGAAAGAAGCCCTCACTGGGCTATCTTAGACCTTGGGGCTGTCCTGCGATAGTCAAATTGTTGCTCAGTGATAAGTTAGATGCCAAGGGTGTCAAAGTTTATTCCATAGGCTATCCTCGTCAGACGAGAGGCTGTGAATTCTATCATGTTGAAGATCACAAGGTGATAGTATCTAGAAACGTCAAGTTTTTAGAAGCAGAATACCTCGAAGAAGAGATGTTAGATGATATGATAGAACTTGAAGAAATTCAAGACTTTGACACGCGCGAACATGAGTTCTCTAAATCTTCTCATTTGGACTCAAGTTCAGTGGGAGCTTTCGAAGCAGACAAGGGTAATGATATGACACTTGCTAGGCATGTCATAGTCAGTGGGAGTCTTGTGATTAGATCAACTGTTGAAGCCACACCAATAGAACCCGTTGTCAATCAACCTGTGCAACAAGTTGCACAAGAGCAGCCTCCCGCTAGGGAACAGGGTCGTAGCACGCGACCGGCTGCATCAGTGCACACTGATAATGTTCGTGTTACACGAAGCCAGAAAAGAAAAGCACCAGAAACACCGACAGAAGCACCAATCGAGCTCCGTAGGTTGAAGAGGATCCAAAAGGACCTCAGAAGCAAAGCCTTATGATAGAAGACATCAGTGAACTTGATGTTGGCTTATCAGATCGGGAAGACCCCGAGACCTACAAAGAGGCAATAAATGATATTGACTCAGACAGATGGCAAGAGGCCATGGAATTGGAAATAGACTCCATGTACCTGAACCAAGTTTGGAGCTTGGTAGACTTTCCCCAAGGGGTTAGACCTATTGGGTGCAAATGGGTCTTTAAACGAAAGACAGATGTCGATGGCAAGGTACAAACGCACAAGGCTATTGTGGCGAAGGGCTACACACAAAGGTATGGCATCGATTACGATGAAACCTTTTCACCAGTAGCAAAGTTGAAGTCTATTCGAATTCTACTTGCGATAGCTGCCTACTATGATTATGAGATCTGGCAGATGGATGTAAAGACTTCCTTCCTCAATGGCAACCTTGAGGAAGAGGTCTATATGGTACAGCCGGAAGGTTTTATTAGTAAAACCAGGCCAACTGCTGTATGCAAATTACCGAGATCCATCTATGGGCTAAAGCAAGCGTCTAGGAGCTGGAATATCTGCTTTGACGAAGCTGTCAAATCGTTTGACTTCGTCAGAAGCGTAGAAGATCCCTGTGCCTACACTAGACACAACGACAAGGGAGTCGTTTTCATGATCATTTATGTTGATGACATTTTGATCATGGGAAACAATGTCTCTATGCTAGAACAGACTAAAGTTTGGTTATCATGTACCTTCTCAATGAAGGACTTGGGTGAAGCGAACTACATCCTAGGGATAAAGATCTATAGAGATAGGTCCAAGAGGATGTTAGGATTGACACAGTCCACCTACATCGACAAAATACTGAAGCGTTATAAGATGGACGACTCAAAGAGAGGCTTTCTCCCAGCTAGGCATGGGATCGTGCTATCAGTTAAGGATAGTCCTAAAACTGATGAAGAAAGAAAGGCAATGAGTCGTGTGCCCTATGCTTCGGCAGTAGGGTCTATTATGTATGCAATGAATTGCACAAGGCCAGATGTGGCATATGCGCTTGATGTCACTTGTCGACACCAACAGAATCCAGGAGTACCTCACTGGACTGCTGTAAAGAACATTCTTAAGTACCTTCGATGGACTAAGGAAATGTTCTTGGTGTTTGGTGGAGAACCAGAATTAAAGATGTCTGGTTATGTCGACGCTGGATTTGAATCGGATCCTGATGACTTTAAGTCACAGACAGGATACGTATTCAAATTGAACGGAGGAGCTAACTGTTGGAAGAGTTCTAAGCAAGCCACGATTGCTGACTCAGCCACAGAAGCCGAGTACATTGCTGCATCAGAAGCATCGAAAGAAGCTGTCTGGATTTCAGAGTTCTTGAAGGAATTGAGGGTTGTTCCTGCTCCAAGTCCAATAACGATTTATTGTGACAACACGGACGCCGTCGCGCAAGCCAAGGAGCCTAGATCTACAAACAAGAACAAAAATGTACTTAGAAAGTATCACGTTATACGTGAGATTATTGATAGAGGAGAAGTTAGTATAGAACGTGTCTCAACCACGGACAACGTGGCAGATCCTTTCACGAAGGTCTTATCAGTGGATGCCCACTTAAGACATTATGTTAATCTAGGCATTAAGCATAAAGGTGACTGGCTCTAGTCCAAGTGGGAGATTGAGAGTGTATATGTCCTAGAGACAGTCTTTATTAAGGGCATACAACCCTTATTAAGGGCATATATGTACTATTACACAGGTCAACGTAATATAATATATGTTTGTTTGTTTGACTATTGAGTATCGCTTTCATATTTATATTACACCAGGCATACAACATGTCATATCTCTATTCCTGTCTGTATTGATATCAAACATGTCCCCTCGGATAGATGACCGATCACACAGATAGTGGGAGCTATATGAGTAATCATCTATCCCAAACTCTCCTAGTTGAGGTTCATCTCGGATGTAGGGGTCTGAATGAACCAGGTGAGACTAGTATGCGTGGAGGTTATACTTGTTAGAGCAAGTGTGAGCCGATCCCACGACCACGGAACGGATTGTTAGACAATCTAGAAACGTTCCCATAACTCCGCATAGTTGTTCGAAGGTTGATTACCGAACAATGGAAGTACCCACCGGAAACTCCCATCGATGTATACTCTACACCGAAGTGTCTATGGGATCCAGAAAGTTGTCGAAGTGATGCCAGTCGTCCTTTGGACTTACAGGACTTTATCATCACATTTGTTGCCCCATATCTTTAGTGGACCCGTCGATATCAGCTCTGAATAAGCAGTTGATCCAAGACACGATCCAGGATTATGGCTACATACAAATGGGGGTGATAAGTGATTCTGTGAAGGATTCATCTCTCACGTGTAGCACAGGAGAGCACTGCTCATAGTCGTTCATAGTTGTGATTGGTTAAACCGCTGGCCTGCGTATCAATATTATTATGATAGTCATAATAGATATTGGATTCACCAAGCAACTCACTGAAGACGCTCGTGGATGTATTATTAGGATCCTAGATGAAGGGACATTACCATCTCCGCATTGAGCGCAACAGACTTCACAACGAAAGGGTTTGCTTTGAGAAACCTCTCAAACGTCCTCATGTATTAATATTGCAAATGGAACCGTCTAGGAATTCCATGTAGCCTAGTGTAGCACTTGCTTAATACAATGAGGCCCTATGGGTCACACTATGTGGTGATTCAGCTTATCCGAATATCCTTGAAGATGGAATCGCAATTAATTTAGAATTAATTGTGATTGATGAAGTATAATTGATTTCGAATTAATTATAATTATTTGTGGCTCAATTAATAATTTGGAATTATTAATTGAATTGATTGATTAATTGTATTTTATGTAAATACAATTAAAGATTATATTTTAGAAATATAATAGAGGTTTAATTTGAAAGGATATATTAATTTAGAATTAACATATGCACATGGGCAAAATCTACTTAGAGTTTGAATTGCCTTCGAATTATAAGTGGGTCCCAAAATTGGGACCCACATACCCCCCCCTGGCCGGCCGCGTGTAGTAGTAGTATGGGAGGAAGTTTCGACTCCTTCCCATATTAGAAGTCAAGGGTTAAGTTAGATTTTCCTAATTGAGTTCTAACTTAATTGGGAATGAATCTAGACTTAAATTGGTTTCCTTGTGCAATAAGAATTAGAGTTCTTATTACTTTATGAAGTCTAAAAGAATCTTCTTTAGGTTTCTATTGACTTCTATATAAGTAGGTCATTAGAGAGCTTTTTCAATGCCGAATTCTTACAGAATTATTATACCTTTCTTAGAGAAAATAAAAAGCTCTCCCCTACCTCTATACTCTAGCCGCGCGCGCCACTCTCCACCGGAGGAAAATCGCCGCCCCATCTTCTTGGCCACATAAAGAATATCCTAGCATTCTTTCCGATAAGCTGTTCATCCGTGGATACCAAGGTTGAGGTTCAAAGAGCTGGAAACTAACTTTTATTGTCTTGCTGATAATCAAAGTATTGCAGATATCTTCGACTTCGACGAAGGAGAAGATTCACCGGACTATTACGAAGACTTCATCGATTGGCATGTCGATTCAATACCTATTCTTGATTTTGGAGTATTGTAAGTCTTCTGATTAATGTGTTTATTATATACGTTATATGCATGATCAATTAACCTGCATGTTAAGAAAATTTTTGAAATTCCGCTGCGTACCCTAGGGGTAACTCTGACCATATTTTCTTACAAAGTCATATCATCCCAAACCTCTCTAAATGATAAACACCCTTTTTCAGCCGTGAAATTCAGGGGGAATTAATCAAGCATTGTGTTGCTGATTATAAGTCCCAAGTTTGGTGGAGAACAAGGTTACAGTTCTCTAGTTAGGTTGAAAACGAAGAAAGAGTGCTTTGGTTTCTGAAGAATCAATAGTGATAGGATTTGTAAGGAACCTCACATCTTATCTTAGTGGATTCATTCCTAGAAAGGACAAAGTGGATTAGTTTAGAGATTATGCCACTCTCAGATACCACTATAAAAGTGTTTGTATGATTTACTTTACTGCATTTAGTTTTCAACAAGCTACACTTTTTGTACACTGTCACTCTGCTCACTTGCTGAAACTAGCACTCTCTTAAAAGCACTTATTGTATAAAGTCTTCCGCACTCTGTTTTTAAAGTACCAGTAAACTCGTTACTGAAAAGTAACAAGTACTTACTGAGAAAGTTAAGTACCAGCAAACTCATTACTGAAAAGTAATAAGCACTTGCTGAGAATGTTTTAAACGACGAAAAGTTTTAAAAGACTATTCACCCCCCCCCCTCTAGTCTTTTCTTGTTGTTTAAAGGGACCAACAACATCCGAGGCAATGTGTCTCATCCATGTCTATATAATGCAACTCTAGAACTTAATTTAGATACACCAACCCTTCTTCCACTTATTAAGTTAATAGAATCATGTCATCAAGCTCTTCATCGTCTGATGAAAGTTTGAATTTTGCATCCTCCGTTGCATATTCTTCCTCTGCTTCTTCCTCGAATACCTTAAAAAGCTAAAAAGTTCATAATGAACAACATACCCCATATGATGCACTCCATCCAACAACAACAACAACAAGAATAACCAAAAAAACACTTCAAAGAAGAAGCGAAAATATATTGACAGGGAAAGAGTTGAACGTGCCGTGCTACTGGAGCGTGATTACTTCGGTCCTGTCGGACTTTATGCAGATAAGTTCCAACGTAGATACAAAATGCGTAGGGCCTTGTTTGAACGGGTAGTTTCCGGTGTTGTGCAGCAAGATGATTACCGTAACCATGTGCGTCGCTAATTTAGCGACCAAAGCTCAAGGGTCGCTAATTAGCGACGCATGGGCTATGGGTCGCTAAAATTAGCGACGCATGGGCTATGGTCGCAAAAGCTGCATAATTTTCAGGTGGATCTCCTCACATTCAACTGGAGCTATAGGGCTCATCTGTTATTGGATTGGTGCTCATAACCTACTGTTGGATACCTCGTTGAGTTATCTACGCGTGGACGTTGATTTGAGGTTGATTCAATATCGTATGAAGAAGTTATGGATGAAATGGATAGACTGCACTAATCTTGCACACTTGAACGACTCCAAAACCTTAATCCGTACTTCTGAATATGTGCTTCTAAGGTAAGTCTAAGTTTTTCCCAAATGAAATTCTTGGCTTAAATCGAACTACGGTCACTCACGAACATATCCATGGAGATCGAGAAATTTCAACAAGATCACTTTGCAACGTTTTAAGCTCAAAATCACAGTTTCGTACCTAAGTGCTTGAAACATGAAAAACATCAAAACGTGACACTATTCTACAAAACTAAAAGAAAAAAACACTTAAGAAATAAGGAGTGCACAAAGAATATAAAATAACACCAAAACTGAAGTTCGTAACTAAGTAACCTCAACCGTTCAAAAATAAACTATTAGTGTCTAAGTAACTCAACCGTTAAGAAATAAATAAAAAAAAATTAAAATTTAGTGACCTATTCCTTAGATAGTCCACTTAGTAATTGAGATATCTCAAACGGTTTATAAATATAAACATATGGAAGTGACTATGAAGAGCAATAACTATATATTATCTAGAACTTATACAAGAATTATCACAAGTATTGGTAGCCGAGTGGTAAGGGTGTTGGGTTAGTAAGGTGTTGGATAAGGATGTCCTAGGTTCGAAACCTAGGAAACACAAGGTGGAGTAGAGAGGAGAATTTATTTTTAATAAAATTTTCCAGAAATTAGCAACGCATAGAATGGGTCGCTAATTTAGCGACCCATAGCTCATGGGTCGCTAAATGGGTCGCTAATTAGCGACTCATAGAATGGGTCGCTACTTTAGCGACACATGACCCATGCGTCGCCTCGCCATTTAGCGACGCAATTTCTATGCGTCGCTAATGGGTCGCAAATGGGTTTAGCGACGCATGGGGAGCTGTTTAGCGACGCATGGGAGCGTCACTAAACCCAGTTACCTAACTGACAACATCTATCCAGCCAGGGCTACGTTTGTGAGTTCCCTCCCGACTCCCATCACTCATAAAGAATCCAAGTTCTCTCAGCTCTAGGAGTCTTGTCGTAAGGATGTGGAACGGGCTTTTGGAGTTATGCAAGCACGGTTTGCAATAATATGAAATCCGGCTCTTGCACACAACAGGTCCACACTCCGTAAGATCATGGATTGCTGCATCACACTCCAAAATATGATAGTTGAGGATGAGCGCCACACATACAAAAACTATGAAAGTGAAATGGAAATCCTGAAGAAAGAGTTTGAGGACGACATAAGGTCTTACGTTGAGAATTTCGATCATGGAATTCATATTCGAAGGACGACATCAACAATAAACTCTCTGAATGAGTACATCAACAATAACCGACAGATGCATAGCATCAACACGCATGAACGACTAACTTCAGACCTGATGGAACATATCTTGAGGACGTGTTGATTGTTCGAGCTTCATTAATCGTGTGTCTTATTTGTTTTAAGTTTCATGCATTTATGTTTGTGTGTTGTGTGGTTGTTGCATCTCAATTCGTTAGATTGTGTGTTTTAAATTTGATGTAAACTCGTTATATAATGAGTATGCTTCTGTGTTATGTGTTTAAATTTGATGTAAGTTATTTCAAATAAACTCTTAAATATATTGTGTCAATTATTTTAGTTTATATTATCATAATATCTTTAAATGAAAAAAAAAAAAGGCATGATGCCGCTACATCGTAGCTTGTTTCTGCATCGCGGCATCATGGTGGCAAAATAATGCACAATGCTAAGGAATCAAATGTGTTAGATTAAAGAACAAGAATGAGAATCCCAAGGACGATATTGTCAATTGATAAATTAATAATTAATTGTTGCTGCGAACACCAGAAAGATTCTCCATTCCATTTTTCCACGGCAAGCCAACGTGTGAAAAAAAACACTTGACAGAGTAATATAGAAGTCACTTTAAATTTGTCCTTCTTTTTTATTTATTCTTTTAATAATATAATACCATATGATCCTTCATTTTGTTCCACAGTCAGCAAATCACAGCGAATCAATGACTCATATACTACTACTAACTGTAGCATAAAGCATTTATATTCCTTTCCAAAAAAACAAATCAAATCAAATCATCATTTATTTGGTAAGTAAAGACAAAGTAACAGCAGCAAATGCGGTGAGTATGATGATGATAATGATGTTGATGATGGTAGAGAGCTAAAAAGCTGCCTGAAATTCAATTCTCCGGCGAATTTTCCTTATTTCACCTTTTGCTTTCTCTGTAAGTTTCCTATTTCCGATTTCACTTACTCTGTTGTTCTTCGTGTACGATCCTAATCCGATCGATCGCTTTTTACTTTCTACCTGTGTTTTGTTTCCTTGTTTACTGATCAGCTTCTTCTTAGTTGACTTAATTTTGATCATGATAGAATTTTTTGTTTTTTTATGAGAATTTTAGTTCTGAATTCTGATCTATATGTTGAATTTTCATTTATATTTTTTCACCTACTTTTTTTAATTTCATCGTGTGCTTTTTGGATCTCTCTCAATTATAGTCGATTGTGAATTTGTGATAAGTTATGTACTACTTTGCAGTTTACATTTGCTTTGCCAGGAGCAAAGGAGAAGACTACGAACTCAATTCTGTGTATTAGTATCGAATTGGCTGCATCAAAGTCCTTCTCCCTTTTGAATCTGTACTGGTTTCATATATTTCCTCGATTAGACTGTTACTTGAAAGAGATTAACGATGGCGACATTGTCGCATTCCGATTCTAGGCGAATGTACTCTTGGTGGTGGGATAGTCATATTAGTCCCAAAAACTCAAAATGGCTCAAGGAAAATCTCACAGGTATAAAATTGAATTTTCTGTCTGGATGTTTGGCTGGATAGAATCTTAGGAGCAAGTTTTGTTTCAATTGCTTATTGTCATAATACTATTTGTGTCTGTACACTGACAATCGAAAATGCTATTAAGACACTTTGATTACTACTGAATGTGATGGTGAGGAAGTTTCAGCTTAAATATCTTCTCGCAGTTTCATGGCTTTCCATTGAATGTGTTTTCTTCATTTGTATCTTGCTACTGAAAGAGGCCTTCTGTTTAGCTGTGTGTGGAACTATCTCTCTGTCTAGATTTGACTCTATTTAGCATCTGTACTGTACTCACAATAAGAAGCTGATAGTGTTTTTTTTAAATGGCAAAAAATGTAAATAGCGCTGGCAGAAATAGAAGAGGAAATGCTCCACAAACATAGTATCAATTTGTAACAAGGTCCAAAACCAGCTCAGGCCATACCAACCCCGTGATAGCTTTCGGACAAATCGATCTAGGATAGGACACACAATACCCAAGACTTTTGTGCATATCCGTGTTATTTGTATTGAAATATCCATTTTTGTGCATTTATAGATATGGATACTCAAGTCAAAGGAATGATAAAGCTACTTGAGGGAGATGCGGATTCATTTGCGAGGAGAGCGGAGATGTACTATAAGAAACGCCCAGAGCTTATGAAACTTGTTGAGGAATTCTATAGGGCGTATCGTGCATTGGCAGAACGGTATGATCATGCAACTGGTGTGATTCGTCACGCCCATCGTACTATGGCTGAACATTTTCCGAATCAAGATACAATGTTTGCTGATGATTCTCCCATAGGATCTCTTCCTGGGACTGACCCTAGAACCCCGGTACGTGTTGTAATTGTACGTGAATAATGACTAGAAGCATCTAAAAGTTTCTTGAATATCCAAAAGTTAATAAAGTTCAAGATATTACAAGAGTGTGTTTGATCTACGTAGGTTTTGGTGATATTTCATGAAGTATACGAGCTTCCTAACTTAACACATTTCATGATGCAAAAAGTTACTTATGGCTTCTATCCTTCATCTAATTATTCTGTCAAACAGGATGGAGAATTGACTGATGAGTATGATTCTGTCTCAAGAAGGAGGACTTTGAAGCAGTCTAATAATTCATCTGGTCTCGTTGACCGGGTGAGAAAGGGCCTTAATTTTGATGAGGCAGAGGAGACAAAAGATACACTGAGCAATGGTAGTAATCATGTCAAGGATCAAAATTTGTCAAAAGTTGATCCGGCAAGTGAACCTGAGGAGATTCGAGTTTTGAAAGAAGCTCTTGCTAAACTGGAAGCTGAAAAGGAAGCTGGACTTTCTCAGTACCAACAAAGTTTGGATAAACTCTCCCAGCTTGAATCTGAGGTCTCTAAAACCCGCGAAAGTTTCAGACTTTTGAGTGATTCTGCAAGCAAAGCTGAAAATGAAGTCGTTATCCTGAAGGAAGCTTTGACCAAATTAGAAACTGAGAAGGAGGCTAAACTTAATGACTACGAAATGTCTTTAGACAGGATATCTGAACTTCAGACTGTTGTCTCATCTCTCCAAGAGGATGCCAATGAGCTTGATGAAAGAGCTAGTAGTGCCGAAACAGAGGTGGGGTCCTTGAGAGGTAAACTAGATAAATTATCACTTGAAAAAGATGAAGCTCTCAATCAATACATGGGATCTCTGGACATGATATCAAGTCTGGAGAACAAATTAAGACTCGCCGATGATGATGTTCAAAGATTTCGAGAGAGAGCCGAAAAAGCTGAAAGTGAAGTCAAGACCCTGAAGCAGATGATTTCCACATTGAATGAGGAAAAGGAAGCTTCTGCTCTGCAATACCAGAAATGCTTGCAGACAATCTCTAGTCTAGAGCAGAAACTCAAAAGTGCTGAGGAAGAGGCCGAACGCCTAACTTCGGAGATAGATTGTGGAGTATCCAAGTTAAAGGGTGCTGAAGAACAATGTCTCTTGTTAGAAAGAACGAACCGGTCACTTCATTCTGAGTTGGAGTCTTTAATGTTGACGATGGGAACTCAAACTCAAGAGCTCACTGAGAAGCAGAAAGAGCTTGGAAGACTATGGGCTTGTGTACAAGAGGAAAGGTTGCGGTTTGTGGAGGCTGAAACTGCTTTCCAAACTCTGCAGCATTTGCACGCTCAAACTCAGGAAGAGTTGCGTTCTATGTCTTCTGAACTGCAGAAGAGGGCTCAACTTTTGATAGGTGCAGAGACGCATAATCAGGATTTGCAAAATGAAGTTTTGAGGGTGAAGGAGGAGAATAAGCACCTTGACGAGGTTAATGCATCTTCTGCTTTGTCGATCAAGGACATGCGAAATGAGATTTCTTGCTTGAAGGATTCGAGAGGAAAACTGGAGGAGGAAGTCGAGCTCCGAATAGACCAACGAAATGCGCTGCAGCAAGAAATATATTGCCTGAAAGAAGAACTAAATAATCTGAACCAGAAGCACCATTTGGTTTTGGACCAGGTCGAAGCAGTAGGCTTTCACCCAGATTCTTTGAGATTGTCGGTGAAAACATTGCAGGACGAGAATTCTGAGTGGAAGGAAACTTGCAACAGAGAAAGCAATGAAAAAGCAGCTCTGTTGGAGAAGCTGGTAATTTTAGAGCAGCTCCTTGAGAAGAATTCCATCTTGGAGAACTCGCTGTCTGATTTAAATGCTGAACTGGAGGCTGTTAGAGGGAAGGTAGAGACATTGGAGCAATCTTGTCAATCTCTTTTAGAAGAGAAATCTACTCTTCTTGATGAGAAAGCTACTCTCGTGTCACAGCTGCAGGAAACAAGCAAGAGTGTGGAAACACTTTCGGAGAATAACACAGTTCTCCAGAATTCTCTTGCCAACGCACTAACCCAACTCGAAGCTCTGAAGGCCAAGTCAAAGCTCTTGGAAGATTCGTGCCAATTGCTTGTAAGTGAGAAAGCCAGTCTGGTCAGTGAAAAGAATGGTATAACTTCTGAGCTGGAGAACACACGGATTAGACTGGATGATCTCAGGAAGATTTACGGGGAACTGGAAGGTAGATGTGCTACTCTGGAGAAAGAGAACGAATCAACCCTTGGAAAAGTTGAAGAACTGCAGGTGTCTTTGGATGCAGAGCAGAAAGAACACGCCAGTTATGTTCATATCAGTGAAACACGTTTCAATGGCCTTGAAGCTGAGTTTCACAATCTGCAAGAAGAATGTCAGTGGAGAAGGAAAGAACTAGATGAAGTGATAGATAATGTCATACATGGTGAAGTTGAGATGTTTGTCCTCCGGAGGACTTCTGAAGAGCTTGCAGAAAATCATTTGTCCATTCTTATACATAATCAGACGCTCTTGGAGGAGTCCAGTTTGTCAAAGAGGAAGATACTGCAGCTTGAGAAGAACAACTTTGAACAAGAAGTTGCGATCAAAACTTTGTGTGACCAAGCCAGTAGTCTGAGAGCCGGGGCTTCTCAGTTACTGAAGATGCTCGACATTTCTGAGGATCATCATGTAAGCAAGGATAACACTGTATATGATAATGCTACTTTCATCCAGCTGTTGAGTAAACTTCGAAATATGAAAGACTCACTCTGTAATGCTGAAGAAGAAAACCAGCGGCGGACTGTTGAATTGATGGTTCTTATCTCATGGATCAGGCAACTAAGCCTGGATTCAAAAAATCTTGCTTTGGAAAAGTCCAATATTGAGCGTGAGTTGAAGTTCAGGACGGAGCAGCTTTTGGCGTCACAGAGTGAGGTCCTTGCAGTCCTGGACATGAATGAAGACTTGAAGTTGAAATTGAAGGAGGAAAATTGCAACAAGGAAGCACTGATAAACCAGATTGAGGATCTGACCTGGAAGCTAACAGATACGCAAGGTACTTGCCAGGAATTGCAAAGAGAAAAGTCAGAAATAACCAATCAGAACATATCATTGATGGACAGACTTTCATTGTCGGAGGAAAAGAATAATGTTCTGAAAGAAGAAAACTATGTTCTACATGGTGAAGTTGTAGCTCTTGATAACCTGTCTTTGATTTTTAGAAGCTTGGCCAACGAGAAATTTATGGAACTGAGAGCACTTGATGACAATTTTAACAAACTTCACGGTCTAAATTGTGCTTTCATGGAAAAATTAAGCTTGACAGAGGGCAAATTGCAAGAATCAGAACTTGAAAGTCTTCATCTCCAGGAGAGATTACAGAGGGCAGAGTATGAGATGAAAAATGTCGGTTTGATAAAACTTCAGTTAACCCATGAGATTGAAAATGGGAAGCAAGCAATGCATCAGATGGAGCTAGAACTTCAGGAAGCAGAACAGAAGATAAGTCTTGGGGAGACAGAGAAGTTAGAGTTACAGAACATTCTAGACGATTTGATAAACGAGAACACGGATGTTAAGATGGTTCGAGATAACCAAGAGACTCAGATGTTCAAACTCTCTGCAGATAATGAGAACTTGCAGTCTGAGATGCAAATGAAAATAGAGGATATCAACAAGTTGGAGTCTGAAGCTGCTCTGATATTTGCTCAACTTCAGTACTCCATGGTTAGTCATATTCTTTATGAGCAGAAGTTTCATGAGCTCCAGGAAACATGTATTTGCTGTATGGATGAAAATGAAGAGCTCAAAAGTCAACTTGCTGCATATGGTCCTGAGATTGTAGCCTTGGAAGAATGTATATCATCCTTGGAGAACCACACTAACATGCATGCCAAGTTTCAGAATCCGGAAAATGAGGAAATGGAGGTACTTTATATTTTATCACTGACACAAATCATATTGAGATTTATTTATTCCAAACAGCATATGTATGATATCATTTGTCTGATATCTTAGATTGCACTTACCCTTTATGCAGTAACGTATTGCAGTACTACTGCTGTGTGAATTTTCCATCCAATATTGGGGAATAATCCTTTATGATTGTGACTTGCACTAATTGCATTTATAAAAAATTGTTTGCATAGATGATCCTTTATGCTATTACACCGGATTAGAAAATCATTTGTTGAATAGAATCGTGCAAGTGGTTTTAACAACTGTATCATTATTTCTTTTCAGGGTTCTGAAGTCACTAATGCACAGGAAAGCATTCCAAATGAAGGTAAGAATGTGCGAACTTCAGTCGCATTCTCTGATCTTATTGATCTGCGGGTTAGGCTTGTAGCAGTTGAAAAGGCAGCAACAGAAATAAAGGAGTCAATGATTGAAGAAAACAGAGATCTGCATTCCAAGCTTGATGCTTCAGTCATGCAACTTGAGTTGTTACATTCTGAGGGTGGAAGATACAGGGGAAACTGGAAGCCATCATCTGAAATCACCGAGGCAGAGAGTGCAACTTTAACAAAGGACATCATGCTTGATCAGGTATCAGATGGTTCATGTTATGGCTTAAGCAAAAAGGAACCGGCTGACACAGACAACCAGATGATTGAGTTATGGGAAACAGCTGATCCAGATGGCACCATTGGTCTTACAGTTGAGAAGTTGAAGAAAGTTAGGACTCCGTCCATATCCGACACTTCTGAAATTCGCAGGGTTAGCTCGATGAGGAAAAACAAGGGTGAGTATCCCCCCTCCGAGAAACTGAAGGATTTGAGCATGGACAAGTTAGATATCTCTAAAAGATTCACCGAGCCTCTACCAGAAGGGAACGAGAGAAAGGTTCTTGAAAGGCTCGATTCAGATGTTCAGAAATTGGCAAATCTTCAGATTACAGTTCAGGACTTAAAGAGGAAACTCGGGGTTACAGAGAAGGACAAGCGGGGGAAAGCTGTTATTCAGTGTGAGGCTCTGAAAGGACAGCTCGAGGAAGCTGACATGGCGATCATGAAGCTCTTTGATCTGAATGCCAAGTTAATGAGAAATGTTGAGGATGGAAACTCTTTCTCTGAAGCGAAGTCCTCATTTGATTTGGAAGGAGATAAAAGTGGCAGGAGGAGAAGAGTATCCGAACAGGCACGTAGAATGTCTGAAAAGATTGGGAGGTTGCAGCTAGAGATACAGAAATTACAGTTTGTGTTGCTGAAACTCGACAGTGAAAGTGAAGGCAGAGCTAAAATGTCAGAAACTAAACGGAGAGTTCTCTTGCGAGACTATCTCTACGGTGGCGCAAGAAAAGGTCAGAGGCGTAAGAAATCTAATTTTTGTGCATGCGTTGAGCCTTCGACTGTTGATTGAGTTATGACATGTACTATATCTTCGTGTTAGAAGATCTATATGCATGTTGATTGTAGCCTAGTTTCTCTCTTCCTCTTCTCCTTCATGTTGCTGTTGTGCACTTGTGCTTCTGTGTTAGGAAATATCTTGTACATTTGGGATACGTCCGGTTGAGAATAGTATTACGGCTTGTATAATATGTTTAAGAAATTGTAATTTGCTTAAAGAGAATAAAATAAAGGGCTTTGTGGTGTGCTACACTTATGACCAAAGTATATACTAGTACTATTTGTTATTTTTATGGTAAAGAGTGTCAATTTTTTAATTTTTACTACCGTGCGTGAAAGTTTAATTATATAACTCAAAAAAGATAATCATATAATCATTTATTTATAAGTAAATACTAAATAGGCCATAGGTAATTAATAGTGTATATAATTAATTATTTATAATTAAAGTAAATAGAGAATGCTTAGCAAACATGAAAAATATTAAAGAAAAAATAAAAAATAAAAAACGCAATGGAAATGAAAAGTAAATAAAATAACTAGCTCCATGTGGCATCCAACATGCCAACATGGCAATAGAGTGTTACAATAACAATTATTTTTATAAGAGTGTTAATTTGACAAATATTTTTTTAGAGTGTGTATTTTGACAACAAATTCCTATGTTAAGAGCATCCGTTAGCTAGCAAGGTACTATTTTGTTTGAGTGAGTCTCCTAGTAGACGGTCTCTAGTATAGACCAATTTATATATATTACAAAACAACCCCAACCAAGAAGCTACAAAAACACTACAAAACTATTAAAAAATTCGGGGGTCAAATTGTAATAAATACAAACAATGGTCCATTTTGCAAAAAAAAACCTTTCTTCTTCCTCTTTTATTTCGTTTTCTTTCTGATTGGCAACAGAAACAGATCGATCATTCTTTCCTGTTATCTGCGCGGCGTCGAGGGCGGAGACGGACGCCGTCCCATAGCCGCTGCTTTGCTCCACCGCCACGGGAGTGTCGTCTATGTTTTCAAGTCAATTGCGATTTGCAGGTAGTAGTTGATTAGGGCTTTGTCAGTGCATGAGGAAATTGGGAAGGAAGAAGAAACTGAAGAAGCTTCTGTAATTGGACAAAACGAGCGAGATTAAGCAAGGCAATATTGATTGATTAAGCCTGCTGCTGGTCAATTTTAGAGGCTAAGATTGATTGATTAAGCCTGCTGCAATCAATTAAGAAATCAAAGGTCCCTTTCTAGTTTATTTCACATTTCTCATTTTGTTTATTTACCTCCTAATTCTTTTTGATTTTTATAATTAATTTTTTTTAGGAGAAATATTTTTTGTTTTTTTATTAATAACCATCAGCAAAGGAGCTAGCAGCAAAGATACATCTGAGACTTGTTGTGCAGCAGCAGCAGCGGTACTAGTTAGTAGTAGTAGTAATAGTAAATTTTTTGTTTTTAGTAGTAGTAGTAGTACTAGTAAATTTACGTAGATGGCATCTACATAAATTGTGTTGAAGATGGTCGATATTATTAAAATCATGGGATATTTGGTTTAGATCATGGGATGTTTATTTTGAGATTATATGTACTCTGTTTTTTAGATCGTATATTGATTTCTCACTGTACGTAGTTTTTAACTGTTTTTTTTGTAGTTCTATCTATTTTTTCAGATCATGGGATATTTGGTTTAGATCATGGGATGCTTGGTTTAGATCATGGGATATTTGGTTGAGATCATGGGATATTTGGTTTAAATTATGGGATGTTTAGTTTGAGATTATTGGTACTGTGTTTTGAGATCGTATACTGTTTTCTCATAGTTTTTAACTAGTTTTTGTGTAGTTCTTTCTATTTTTTAAAATCATGGGCTTTTTTGGTTGACTTTATATCAACTATATATCTCATTATTTCACTTTAACATGCCATGATCTCAAAAATGGGAAGAAAAAAGTATTTAATTTTTTCCATCATATCAACTATATATCCCATGATTTCACTTTAACATCCCATGATTTCACTAAACATCCCATGATCTCAAAAATAGAAAGAAAAAAAGTATTCAATTTTTTCCATCATATCAACTATATATCCCATGATTTCAAAAACAGGAAGAAAAAAAGTATTCAGTTTTTTCCATCATATCAACTATATATCCCATGATTTCACTTTAACATCCCATGATTTCACTTTAACATTCCATGATTTCACTTTAACATCCCATAATCTCAAAAACGGAAAGAAAAAAAGTATTCAATTTTTTCATCATATCAACTATATATCCCATGATTTCACTTTAACATCCCATGATCTAAAAAACAAGAAGAAAATAAGTATTCAATTTTTTCCATCATATCAACTATATGTCCCATGATTTCACTTTAACATCCCATGATTTCACTTTAACATCCCATGATCCCAAAAACAGGAAAGAAAAAAAGTATTCAATTTTTTCCATCATATCAACTATATATCCCATGATTTCACTTTAACATGTCATGATTTGACTTTAACATCCCATGATTTCAATTTAACATCCCATGATTTCACTTTAACATCCCATGGTCTAAAAAACGGGAATAAAAAAAGTATTCAATTTTTCCATCATATCAACTATATATCCCATGATTTCACTTTAACATCCCATGATTTCACTTTAACATCCCATGATCTCAAAAATAGAAAGGAAAAAAGTATTCAATTTTTTCCATCATATCAACTATATATCCCATGATTTCACTTTAACATCCCATGATCTCAAAAACAGGAAGAAAAAAAGTATTCAGTTTTTTCCATCATATCAACTATATATCCCATGATTTCACTTTAACATCCCATGATTTCACTTTAACATCCCATGATTTCACTTTAACATTCCATGATTTCACTTTAACATCCCATGATCTCAAAAACGGAAAGAAAAAAAGTATTCAATTTTTTTCATCATATCAACTATATATCCCATGATTTCACTTTAACATCCCATGATCTCAAAAACAAGAAGAAAATAAGTATTCAATTTTTTCCATCATATCAACTATATGTCCCATGATTTCACTTTAACATCCCATGATTTCACTTTAACATCCCATGATCCCAAAAACAGGAAAGAAAAAAAGTATTCAATTTTTTCCATCATATCAACTATATATCCCATGATTTCAGTTTAACATGCCATGATTTGACTTTAACATCCCATAATTTCAATTTAACATCTCATGATTTCACTTAACATCTCATGGTCTAAAAAACGGGAATAAAAAAAGTATTCAATTTTTTCCATCATATCAACTATATATCCCATGATTTCACCTTAACATTCCATGATCTCAAAAACAAGAAGAAAAAAAGTATTCAATTTTTTCCATCATATCAACTATATATCCCATGATTTCACTTTAACATCCCATGATCTAAAAAACGAGAAGAAAAAAGTATTCAATTTTTTCCATCATATCAACTATATATCCCATGATTTCACTTTAACATCCATGATTTCAATTTAACATCCCATGATCTCAAAAACGAGAACAAAAAGAGTATTCAATTTTTTCCATCGTATCAACTATATATCCATGATTTCACTTTAACATGCCATGATTTCACTTTAACATCCCATGATTTCACTTTAACATCCCATGATCTCAAAAACCGGAAGAAAAAAAGTATTCAATTTTTTCTATCATATCAACTATATATCCCATGATTTCACTTTAACATCCCATGATTTCAGTTTAACATCCCATGATCTCAAATACGGGAAGAAAAAATGTATTCAATTTTTCCATCATATTAAAGTAATATAATAAGCTACTAGTACTACTTAAAATTAGACTATTTAAAATAATTACAAACTACTAGTACTACTAATACTACTTACTACTAATACCAAAAAAAATACTATTTACTACTACTACTATCACTACTACTAATTACTTGTCTTTCATAATTAGTAGTAGTAATTAGTGTAAGTCATCATCATCATCCCCATTTTATTCTGTCATCATCAAAGGTCCCATCATAATTAGTTGTAGTAATTACTGGAAGTCAACATATCATCATCATCCCCCATTTGCGGAGATACACAACGAAACCAATAGAATCTATCTAAACTAAACATAAGAATCAACAATAAAGATGTCCATCACCGGTGAAATCGAAGGCGAATCAGCGCCGTGGTGGTGGCCCTTGGCACCGGTTCGGTTTTGGTTGCCGGATCGGGTCCAATCAGCAATATGGCCGAGCTTCTCGCAGCGGGAGAAAGGTGCGAAGGGGACGGTGGCGGCGGTGGAATCTGGAGGGCCCCAGCCATCGGCGTTGAATCGAAGCTTACCATTTCTTCTTGTTGTCTAGCGAGTTGGAGATGATGATTCAGGTGAAGGTGAAGAAGAAGATAACGGAGCTGTGTGAAGTGAGAAACTAAACCCAAAAACAGAGAAAAAGAGATAAAAGAAAGAAAAGTATCGATCTATCTGTATCTGATAGATTTAGAAGAAAGAAAATGGTAATTTGCTAAAAGGACTTCTATTTGTAGTTTATTACATTTATACCACCGAATTTTTTACTGATTATAAGATCTTGTTGGTAAATTGCATAATGGTACCGTCTATATTAAAGACCGTCTTTCCTGAGAATTTGCGTTTTGTTTTCAAATATAACTAGTTAATTAACCCGTCGAGTACTCGACGGGGCATAAAAAGTTGTGCGCACACTTATTACTATATAAATTTGATTGTGTCGAACTACAAATAAAGAAAGATATCGCTCATATATATATTCTTAGACATAATATCATACACTACCCCTCCTGTTGCACCACTTTGCATATAAAGCCTCCTTGTTCCCAGAATTACATCCAACCCCACAGCCCGGATTTATTTTGACCGGCCAAAAATCCAATTTCCGTTTCTGCCAAACAAACACGCCCTTATCGCTATTTTAGGCAAATTAGGTTTTAATACTCTCATTCCCACTTTCACATTTATTTTCATCATTTTCCCTCCATACTCTCTACCGTCTCCCTCATTATTGCAGTAACCGATCTTCCATATTCCGACCAAAATTCAACGGAATTTTGGTCGCCGAACACCCACAAGCCATCGTAGTTGCTCAATTTCGAAGAATTCGACTGGGTTGGAGCACATTGAGCTCGCGCGCACCAGTTTGCAAGGTAAGTGAAAAAAACTTTCAAAATTGAGATTTTGTTCTTCTTTCGTGTTTTTTATGCTTGTATTATCATGTATTATGCACGTATTTTGTCGGATTCTTATTAGAATTCGTAATGCTTGAGCTAGGGTTTTTCTGTCTGTGTCTAAAAACAATTTCTGCGTTTTTTTGTTTCTTCTCGGTTATGGCAGTTGCTTAACATGGCTGAGAGGTTTAATATACGCCACTACAAGGAGGACACCATTTAGCGACGGATCCATCCGTCGCTAAATAATGCCGATCGGTCGCTAATAACAATTAGCGACCGATCGGTGTTTTTAGCGACCGATCGGTGTTTTTAGCGACGGATAAAATCATCGTCGCTAAACCGTTGGTCGCTAGCGAATTAGCGACCGATGAGTTATCCGTCGCTAATTAGCGACGGATAAGGAGGTTGACTTTTAGCAACCGATGACTTATCCGTCGCAAAAGGCCCCGGAGATCCAGCGACGGATAACTCATCCGTCGCTGGATCTCTGATGCTCTTAGCGACGGATAAGTTATCCGTCGCTGGAGCTCTGGAGCTCCTAGCGACGGATAAAGTCATCGGTTGCTATATATATATATATATATATATATATATATATATATATATATATATATATATATATATATATATATATATATATATATATATATATATATATATATATATATATATATATATATATATATATATATATATATATTTTTTTTTTTATTTTTTTTTTAAATTTTTTAGATATAATAATGAGAACCAAAATCAAATGCAACCTGTTCAATTAAGCAACATGTTACAGAAATTCTTATAGATCAAATAAAAAAAAAAAATCCAAAAAAATCATAATAAATGTACCAAAACCCTCCATACATATAATAATAATCATACGTACACAATACTAATCCAAAATAATATCATAGTGTACACAGTATTCATGTAGAAAATAGTAAATAGAGTCGAAAAGGATAGGGGATCATGGAGAGGTAGGTGGATCCATCCCCAGCTTCGCATACAGCTCAGCAAACATAGTACCATATTTAGCCTTCTGCGCAGCCTGCTCCGCAGCTAGCCTCTTCACCTCCTCATCCCTCTCCTGCAACTGAAGTAAGAGGGCCTGCTCTCGAGCGGAAGCTGCTGATGAAGATGATGATGTACTGGCACGGGAACGACGAGTCGGCCTCGAGTCCAATTCAGGGACGGCTGCTGCACTCCCCAGTCCCAAGCGACGGCCCTTCTCGTCTGGAGGATTCACCTCGAGGAAAATGACATTCATTTCCTCAACAGTGAGATCCTAATCACGAATCCTGGCCTCGTAGGCCGTCTGAAATTATAAATCAAGAGTATAAGGTGTTAGTTATGTTGTTAATTAGTTATGAAATCATCAGTATTTAATAAACACATGTATTGTTGAACTTACCGCAATTGCTGTGACCTCGTCACACAACCACTGTCCGTCCTTGGCCTTCTGAGATCTCGAGAACAAGGTGAATAGGAGACTCTCCTTATCCTTCAACTGAATGACACATGAAAGCATCATATACTTAGTTTTAAAATTCGAAATGCAAGTAAATAACAAGTATAAGAATGATGAATTCACAAAGTTAATACACTTACCTTCTGCCTCACATGTGCTGTAGCGATCGACTCAGAGCCAAAACGGTGTGTCACCATGGTACGGTTCCCATCATTCGGCTGCTTCTTCCTGTTCTCAATGTTCTGGTCAGCCTGCGCCTGGACTCTCTCGTTAGCCCAATACACCTTCCACGCCTCCCAAATTTCATCTCCGGGCCAATCACCGGTACGTGGACGGCCCTGTGTATACAGTTTCTTCATGTTATGAACCATGCACTTGTAAAGGGCACTACCGTGAGAGTTGAAGCTCCACCAGAGATCCATCAGCAATGCTTTCGGAAGGAAGAAATCTTTCTACACAATTACAAAATAAACATCGAAACACATACGTTGGTGAATACTTAAAAACATTCAAGTATAACAAGGGGAAACAACATGTATCAAATATATAACAAGGGGAAACAACATCTATTCAAGTATATCGGTGACTAACATATCACCCAAGTACAGTGGCTAACATACCACTCACACAAAGTGGCTAACATATCACTCACAACACAAACAATTAGGTAACTAATGTACGATTATTAACTCACCCTCAACTCCTCGAACAGCTCTCCCTTAATTTGGTCCGGGATGCAATGCCACTGGCTGCCACCCTCTTGCGGTGGAATCATCCTGTTCCGTATTATCCCACTGAGTACTTTGGCAGCGCGCTCCCCATACAACCTGTGAAGAACAGGTAAGTCAATAGTGAAACCTTCGGTTAGTTCGGTATATATATATTAAAAGTTCGTAAATCAGTTAATGCCTAATACTTACTTCTCTCCATTGGGGTAAAGGACAGGGCGACCATTCCACATCAGACCATCTTCCGGCCTTTGAAAGGGACAACCGTCGTCTGGAACGTGGGCTCACGGGTCGTGGAGGGAGGAATAGGCAGTCGATCCCCTACTCGACCCAGGTGGAGTCCCAAAACAGTAGGGGAGCCCTGCTGTGAGCCCTGCCCGGTGTCCTCTCCGTCGGTATCTGACCTCTGGGACTACGGGGTCATATATCGTGGCCTCCTGGGTCGTGGCATCTGCAATAAAAAGATCCGTGTTAGTACATACACAATTGAATATAAAACATGTAAAGTCATTAAGAGATAAAGTAAGGAACGACGCTGGACATTTGGGTGGTCACGCCAGTAGGCCTGCCAATACTCATGAAGGGGAGCTGGCATCCATTCCGAAGGCGGAACTCCCAACAGCCAGTTGGCTTTCCAAGCCTCAAGTAGGATATCCCCCAATGTAGGAACTGACATCTAATAATAATCAACATAATATATAAGATAACCACAACGTAGGAACTGACATCTAATAATAAAATAACCACAATTCTTACCCATTTTTAATTTGCATTATACTTACAATATTTCTAAATTACAACTAAAAATACTTATAATACATACTCATTTTAATTTATCAATGAGTTCTTTATTTTTATACTTATAATTTTTTTTAAATATGACTACAAATACTTATAATACGAAACTATGGTGAAATTATCAACTACGATTAACCACTAGAATTTATCAACTTATATTTCGATTATAGTTATACATTTTCATTAACAACTAATTATAATTATGACCGAATCATACTACAACTCAATTCTAGGTCTCCATTCATCCGAAACAAAGTCTCAACACTCCAACTATCAATTCCTAAAAGAAAGTCCCAATTCCTAAAACAAATTATCAATTTCCAAAATACCCAATTCATCCCAAATCTATCAATTCACCAACCAAAACTTGTGAATCCCCCATAATTTGAGCTACACAACATAATAGATACTAGTAGAATGCATACCATTCAATGAAATCGAAAAAAAATGAAGAATACTCAAATTTAGACAAGTTAGGGATAGAAGTTAATACCTTTGATTTCGGAAGAAATGGTTAAAGAATCACGCAATTGACTAGTTACCCTTGTTCCTTGATGGAAGAGCTTCGAAATGCCTATAAGATTGCTTGAAATGGTGAAGAAATGAAGAAGATATGGAAATGGGGGTGGTCGCCGGTGGTGAACACGGCAAGGGGGGGAGAGGTTCTGTTTGTTGTTATCATCGATCTGAGACTAAGTCCCGTATATATATTTTCGTTTTAGCGACGGATGGCTCATCCGTCGCTAAAACAGCGACCAATGGTTCCATCGGTCGCTAACTAGCGACTGATGACGTCATCGGTCGCTATATATCAAAATTCTTTTTCTTTTTTTTTTACTGGGTCAACGCCTAGCGACGGATAAAATCAGTTCGCTATAAAGCGTACGTAGGGCGTGGAGGTTCAGCGACCGATGAGTCATCCGTCGCTATTTAGCGACGGATGAGAGTCATCCGTCGCGCCCTACGTACGCTTTATAGCGAACTGATTTTATCCGTCGCTACGGTATTTTATCCGTCGCTAAAAGACCGATTGGTCTCTAAAATTAGCAACCGATCGATCCGTCGCTAAATTCCGTCACTATACACCAGATTTCTTGTAGTGCGCGTTCATTACAATGGCAGCCAATACACCATTTCAAATGTTAATCCTCAGAGGTATAATCATATGAAACTGCTTAAGGATATTGATACAAAGGTTCTGGCTTTGTTTGAAGATGAAAAAGATAAGGAACAACTCGTGTTTATGATATGTATGCTGATTCATATGTGAATGGAATATATGAAAGGATTGAGGTAATAAGTGATTTTGGTGTTTTGCTCATGTTTGAGAGAAATAGGAAACTAATGGAAGTTGAGCTGTACTTTAGACAGTTATTTGATTGAACCACTGGCTATTGATGCTTCTCAAAGGAAGGGTAAGGGTAAGAACAGAGCTCATGATGATTCACCATATGAGGTGAAGTTTAAACAGAAAGAACAATCTGTTGCTAGAAGGAGATTGTTTAGGCAGAGGGGTAACAAACCAATACCACCAAAAGGCCCAAGAAGAGTACCTGACCCTAGTGAGATCATTGATCTTGTTGATGATGATGAGCCTCCACATCCCACACAAGAACCATTTGAAGAAAACTCTGAACCCACACAAGAACATACCACTCCACCACCAATCTCCCCACAGCCAACAGAAGAACATACCACTCCACCACCTAAATCTCCTCAACCAACACAAGAACAGAGCATTCCACCACCTAAATCTCCACAACCAACACAAGAACAGACCACTCCACCTATCATATCTCCATCCTACAAGCCAGGTCCAATATATAATACTCCTCTGCCTACTTCAGACTTCCAATTTGAGGATGTTAATATGGATGACTTTGACAGCATTCTAAGGGGCCTACTGGATGGGAGTAGTGTGGAAGGAGAGAGTAATAAGCAAGGGCAAGGAGTTGGTGCTGAGGAACATCAAAGAGATGGTGTTGAGGAAGAGCAGAGAGTTGGTGTTGATACTGAGGTTGCTGTGGAGGAAGAGAATGAGAATGTGGATGAAAATGATGAAGATGAAGGTGTGATTGAAAATGATGAGTCTGCTGATGAGGATTATGTGTTGGAATCAGAAGATGGTGGTGAAGTAGATGAGACTTTGAGTGGGTTTGAGGAGGAAAACAGTGGTGGTGATAGTGATGGAGGGTTTCCATTTGATTGGGAGAATGATGAGCCACCAGCAGAGTATTTATATGATAGTGAGGATGTAGAAATTGGTTTCAAAAAATGTGCAGCTTATGAATCAGATGGGGAGGATAAGGAAGAAGATGAGGTAGAGGATGGGGATAAGGGAGAGGAGGGAGGTGATGGAGATGGAGATAAGGGAGAGGATGGAGGTGATGACAGGGAGCAAGAACCCCCTAGAACTGATAGCAGAACTGCAGCTGGGCCTGAAAATGATGACATTGGTGATGTAGAGTATCCATCATCTGATGAGGAAGCTGGTGCTGAAGAAGGATGGACATGTGATGAGTTCATGGAGAATAATGTTGAATGGGACAAGGATTTCAAGGAGGGTGACACTTTCACTGATGTTTATGAGCTGCGTAGGAGGGTCAAAGAATTCTCATTGAAGATTGGGTTTACATTTGAGAGGGTTCACAATGAGAAGACAAGATACACTAATTCGATGTGCAGCAGCTAAGAAGGGGTGCCCCTGGAGACTTCATGCCTATGTTATGGATGATGAAAGTAGTTTGATGATCAGGAAGTATAATGGGACACATAGGTGTGTTAGACATGTGAATAAGAGGGAAGTGGACTCAAACTGGTTGGCACAAAAGCTTATTCCTGAGTTGAAACAACATCCCAATGCAAATGCCAAAGCTTTGGAGTTGTGGGTGCAAGCCAATATCAAGGTGAAGGTGCCATACACGAGAGTATGGAGATCCAGAGAGAAGGCTATTGAGATCATAGGAGGAAATCCTGAAATGGGATTAAAGCTATGTCCCAAGTACAAAGAGATGGTGTTGAGAACCAATCCTGGTTCAGTGGTAGAGTTGATCACCACACCAGTCATTGATAGGGCTCCTGAATTTAAGAGGTTTTTCTGTGGGTTGGAGGGACTAGCTAAGGGTTTTATGCAAGGTTACACTCCATTTATATTTTTTGATGGTTGTCACTTAAGGGGTAGATATGGAGGAGTGTTGTTGAGTGCTGTAGGGACTGATGCCAATTGTGGCATATACCCAATTGCTTGGGCAGTGGTGGAGAATGAGACTAAGGAGAGTTGGGGCTTCTTTGTGCAATGCTTGGGGAGGTTACTTGTGAAAGTATATATGTCCTAGAGACAACCAACATTAAGGACGATATGTACTTTACCGCATTCAGCTTATTGGTATTTATTTATGTTACGTTTATTTAAGCATACATAAATACAATTGGCATTACATTTACTGGATAGATTATTTGGTTGTTTGAATTATTCTGTAAGATGTTCCCAAGGACTAAAGATAATCACCAAGTTAGTGGGAGCTTGCGTGTCAGAACTTAAGTCCTAAAATTAGCCACTAGTTGATGGTCATTGAGATATGGGATATCAATGATGCGATAGAGACTAGCATGTGTTGCATCAGATCCTTCGAGGATGTAGTAGTTCTCACTGCTGCGAATAGCTTGGTTATTCATGATGAACACATGGACACTTTGGAGAGTGTTGGCATACCCAGCCGAGAAACCATTTGGTAAATTCTATTTAAGTGTCTATGGGAGTATCGGATTGTAGGGTGATGTAATAGTCCTCAGACTTGAGGTCAATACTACATCATATGTGGAATAATATACTTTGACCATGCGCAACGCTTGCACTCTTAAAGTAGGGTAGATACGACATGCGTTGGGTATATTAGGAAGCATATGGTGTGAGTGATTGGACCAAGATCAGGATTCATTCCTCCGAATAGATTCAAGGAGAGAATACTCTACATCTCATATTTAGTGCGATCATTAGTCAGTGGCCACTGCAAAGATATATGTCAAAATGGTGTTGGACATAATCATCTAGATCGACTGAGAAGATTGAGAGACAATGAATGAGTTATTGGAATAGACACTAATCCATATTCTAGACTCATTCGAGTATTCGAGAATGAAAGGACCGTATCATCAAAGTACTCTACATCACAGGCAGTTTGTATCTCCTCAACAAACGTTTCTTACATATTAGTATTGTCTAGTGACGATTGTCTAGGAATATTCACTGAGACCTTGATTTGATCATTGCCTAATATGTGAGGGCCTATGGGTCATATACAACTAGGTGACGATTCTCCCGATTAAGCATTAGGGTAAAATAAATGTCAATTGGATTGATAAGATTTGATTTACTATTGTCAATGACATTTAATTTGATGGAAATCATTAATTAAGTTAAAATTGGATTTATGACTTAATTACTATATTAAATAAGATATCAATTGGATTGATAAATATTTAATTTAATATTGTTGAGAATGTTCTATTTGATAGAATTAATTAATTAAGTTGAATTGAATTCAATGTACTTAATTAATTTATACTTTTAGAAAGTAAATTAATTAAATTAGATTTAATTAATAAAAGAAGAAAAGAATAATTAGATTAAATTGGATTTAATTAATTAAAGTTAGAATATGCATTTGAACCAATTAGAATGAGGTTCAAGTGTTAAAAGCCCAAAAGAAAAGGATTGATAGTAGTGGGTTTCGAACCCAAGACCTCCAGCTCATTGACTAGTATACCAGCCGACTGGGCTAGGCCCATGTAAATAGGTTATGCGTTTTATGCACATATATCCATCAGTAGGCGGCTGATATTGGTTAGTAGGGTTTGATACGTGTTGTTGCTGATTTGTGGCTTAGAGCTCTCCTTCTCTTTTGAGTTTCTTCTACACGGTTGTATTCGTTCTAACTCTTTTCTTTTCTTCTTTGATTAATTCTCATTTTATTATGATCTTGAGATTTCTTGTTTTGCTTAATGTAGATTATGAATATTGATTTCCTAGCATCCATGGAGAATTCGTCAACCAAGAATTGAACTACGTTTGACTTGATCCTGAGGGTACGTAGGCAGCTTAGAGTTGTTCTGAGTTCAGTCAGAATCTTTAGAAGATCATCAATTGTTCTTTGAAGAACAAATTCATGATTAGATCATTCATTAATGGAAGCTGGATAACGGGTAAGTCATTTATATGAAGCATGTTAAATAATCATTCAATCAACGATCCATGTAGGAAAACTTTTGAATTCCGCTGCATTAACCTTAGAGGTAATTTCCTACAATTACTAACAGTGGTATCAGAGCAAGTTTGATTGAATGAATTATTTACAAGTTATTTTATGTTTATCGTGAGTTTTAAATTTGAAGAATTATAATTTGTACTCGTTATAAAATTTAAATGGTCACGAACTGGGTTTTGTTATTAAGAAATTTGATTTCTTCTCAAAGTTTTATTTTACGAACTGGGTTCAATTTGTATTAACAATCAGATTAGATCTGATTAGATTAGATTAATTGATGATTGATTAATTATTATCAATTTGTTATTGTTGGGTTCAATCATTATCATGACATCATCATCATCTTCCCGTGGGTTTCCTGCTTAGTTCATCCACCATGACCGAAGCTTGGAGCTTCGCCGGAGCTCAGCTCCGTTGACCTACGTTCGTCGAACCGAAGATATCATTCTTCTCCGTTTTTCGTCCTCTCCTCCAACGTCCCTTCAGTTTCAAGATTCGATTTTAGTTTGAGTTGAAGAGCTCGAGCCGCCATCGATGGCGTCCATGAAAGCTCCGCAACCTTTAAACTCGAATCAATCTGAATTAATGGAGTTGAGATTCGAAGATGTTTGATATCGATCGGAATTGTTCCGAATAAGGAATCGCGAACGGGAATGGCAATTCGAATTGGGGATTTTGATTCTTGATGCCTTTTGATCCGATCTGTTGATGATTCATATGGATGGATGATGTTTAGCAATGGATTGATTGTTGGATTTGTGTTTGGAACTCTAGGATTGATTGGGCAATCGAATTTAAGATCGAAGCACCATTGTTGGACATGGGTGCAAGCTTTTGGAAAGTACAGGGACTCAATTACAAGTTTTCAGAAGACCAGGGATTGAATTGAATGTTATGAAAATATTGGAGTTGGTTTGAAAGAATGTAGAAGATCAGGGACCTCTGTTACAATTCTACAGATTCTTCTGTCTTATTGTGGCTGAGGCCCCTGCACTGTTGAAACTACTAATTTCAGTCCCTGATTATTTAAAACTTCAATTCAGTCCAATTAAATTAGATTTGTACTTCTAGAAATTGTACATTAGCCCTTTAATACTTGGTATGTTCAATTTAACCCTGATACGTTTTAGTAAATTCGTATAAGTCCTCTGAAAATTTAAATTGGACCCCTAGAGTTTTAGAAACTCAATATTTGATTTATAAATAGTTTATAAATTAGATTTGTATCCTAATATAACATTTGGAGGCTTATATTAATGTTTGGTGGCATACTTGATGTTTATAATATTTAAAACTTGATGGTTAGTTTATAAATAGTTTATAAACTATGTTTAAATATTAATATATTCTTTAGAAGACTATATTATTATAGAAATCTTGTTTTAAATATTTATAAATTTCTGGATAATTCATAAATGAGATTTATGACTTATAAATTATTATAAATTGGATTTATAATTTATTCTAATTTCTTGGAAATTAATAAATGTTTTATTTTGAAATAAAACATTTATAAATACTTTAGAAGTATAAAGATGAGACAAATTATATTTTCTTGCAAACTTTAAACTCACAAGTACTTGCTCACATATGTTTGATTGCCTATATGATTTACTTTAAATCAGTATAGCACTTTATGTCCGCTATGTATGGGTAGGCGGCACCCACTAGTTTCCGGACCGCATCTGTCATATGCATGGGTAGGCGGCACCCATTACTTGCTTGTCCGCATATTGTATGCATGAGTAGGCGGCACTCATTGTTTGTTTGCCCGCGAATTGTATGTGTGGGTAGGCGGCGCCCTATGTTTGATAGTTATCTAAGATCTTGTTTAAGCGATTAAATACCCCGACATAAATGTTCCCCATCTAAAATTTAAGTCTCGATTTGATCGCACGACGTCACCCATCATAATTGAATGATGAATGGAACCATCTAATCTCATGAGTAATATGCACCATAGTGCTTACTCTGTTTGCCGGTGGAAAGTCTCTTTCATAGGTCCATAGTTGGTACTGTGTGATGGTTGTGACTTACTTGGGCTATGTCGAGTCGCCATAGCGTCAGGCATAATCTATAGGACGTCGATCAAAGTAGCTTTGGTCAACCAAGAGTTGTATTGTACAATTGGTTTAGATACCTACCTTATTTGGCTATTACAGTGATCAGCCATAGCAGGGGCTGTAGTAGTGCAGATTTGGATCTTGGTCATTAAGATTCATATTAGAAATGAATCCGTATTCTTCCAATGGGGTCGGTGAATATGATAAAATTAATGGAACTAAATAAGTCAAAAGGCCTTGATTATTTAGTCGCTGAATTAGGATATTGAGAATTGTTATTTAAGTTGAGTTAAATTTAATTCACGCTTTATTTACATTATGTTTTATAAGGTTGTTGTAGAATGGCATTGATGAATACTATTAGTTTAATTTATTTACCAATGACATTTTGACTGTACTGTGATTTGCGTTTGATTTAATTGAGTTTGTCTTGGACATGCACGTACCCAAGATTGTCTTGTGTTTGAATTTGAGTATTTCGAGTTGGACAAGAATACTTATATTAAAGACAAGGACAACTACGTAACATATTCGACTTAGGCGTGTATGGTACACAAGTAGCTTACACAACATGAGAATATGAAGACATTATAGAAGATACCTCTTAGAACATGTATGATGAACAATGACTTTGGTCAACCTCTATTATAGAGTTTGGCTAACTCAGTGGGAGTACAAGTTCTTATGATAGTCAATGTGTATTGTCTTTAAATGTTGAAATTGATTTCTCCTCACAAGCTCTCATATTATTTGGAATAAGAAAGTCAATTGAGGATGTTGAAATTCTTAGAGAATATTGCTTAACATTTCTTCAATTAATTTGTTATTAAGTCACTTCATGATTTGTATTAATTTCATAGTGAATATTAAATACAATAGAAGTGAGATTGACTAAAGCTGCTTACTACTCATAGTCTTTTGCAAGAACATCATCCATGGGTAATGGTGCTCATAGTGAGCGGTTCTATTAAACCAATCCGCAAGGAATGGAAAGTAGAATAAATATACTAAGAGCTGCTCTAAGTATATATCCATTTATCTTAAAATGCCTTGGAAGAAAGAGTAAATGTCTAACGAATAATTCACTCTATTGAAATTATAGTAATTCAATGAGAGTATGGGTAGCAAAGTTTGATTCCTTGAACTTAAAGCAATTATTGCTTAGAGATTCAAGCACATTATTGCGTATTGAAAGTTGGTTATGTCTATGAAGTAATTTTAGTGTTGGATACTAATTACAAATGAAATTATTTGACTATTAATTTCATATGTTAAGAACATTGTTCCCGTACTTGTTAAGACGATAATGGATTTACCTACTTTAGTTACACTAATAGTATAGAGGTAGACGTCTTCAAGAACATGGATCAAAAGTTCTTAACCATAAGACATGACTTTCTCAATACACGATAAGAAGACCAACATAACAAACCAATTTCCCAAAATTATGTTATTTGTCAACTTGGTTGAACTTGTGAGATAAGAATGACAAGTGTTAAGTAAGTTAGACTACTTAACACCATTTGTTTTGAAACATATGGATTGTAAGTCTTATCTTATAATTAAATGGTATTCACTAGATCTTTTTGGAAAGGGATGAATACCAAATAACAATTTGAGATGACACACATTGCAAGGCATGTGTGAGCATTCAAATTGGGAAATGTCCTAATTCACCATGTGCTTTATATTTTCCTTGGTCTAACCACTTGCGCTTGAGAAGATGCAGTTCATTGCCCTTGAGAAGTACAAAGTCACAATGCTGAATAGAATATAAACATGTTATATGGAGTATTTTATTATTTGATTGGGTCAATTGAATAGTACTTACAACGTGGTTATGGATTGTTATAAAGGTCATGGGTTCTAATAGAGTGGAATTAATTAAACCTTGTTAGACATGGTTAATCTCCCATGATGGGTTCCATTGAAATGGAAATGCTATGTTCGACATAGATTAACCCATATACTTTGTTACACGTGCAATTGAAGCTCAATATGTATCCTAATTATATCCTTACTAAATCAGTCTTAGAGACACATAATAGTTATGTTGTAAGATTCTTTATTACATAGCTGAATATGGGGTTGTCCCATATATGTATTAAAGTTCTTCATGATTAATAGGATTTTAGAATGTGTTAATTTATGAAACTTTATCTCTATCTTTATAAGAGACAAATTGGATGTTGTTCCTTGACACATGCTATTCTTTTAGGACTTGGAGTTTACAAGGAATAAACTGGATAGAAGTACAAAGTTTGAAATGGTTTCAAAAGTACAAATTAACTAATGAGGCTGATAACTTGTCACTTAACTATGACAAAGATTTAGAGGAAGAGTCAACGTTGCTTGAGGTTAGTGGGAGTAAGTTACTTGGTAATGCCCATAAGCTAATGAAAGCATTTGGAGAGTAATCTTTTTATGAATAAGTTATTCCCATAAGTTGAAACAGTGCAACTTAAAGGTTGCACATTCTTCGTAGCAAGGATAGCATTTGAGTGTTACCTTGATCACTATAATTTATTGGGTGTCCCAATATTAGAGTGCCTCATAACATTCAGGATTATTAAACGAATTCGAACGCAAATGAACAAACTCCTAGGTTAAGTAAATTGTCGTGACAAATTGAATTGTATGGAATCCTTTAGAAGGATCACGATTATTACTGTCATACTCGCAGGGATGAGTTTATAACCTATAGCTAACAAAATGATATTTGATATCGATTTTGAGAGGTGGTTTAAAGCCATAGGATCTTAAGAGATGGACTAGAGATTACTTAAGTTTAGAACTCAAGTAAATTGATATTTTATTATTACATAGTAGTAGTTTCTTTGAGGAAAGTATTATATCAACAACGGAGTCTATGCCTACATAGTGTAGGACAATCAGAATTATATAGTTGAGTCTGGGAGACATACTATATATATCTATTGGTTGGATTATAGACCAGTCCTATAAGATTTTACTTGCATGAGCATCTAATAATTGCATGATATATTCGATAACAAGCCTATACCACTTTCTGAGGAGAAACTTTATTGCAAAGTGTGTTTGACAGAGTTATAGGCCTTAGTGTCGAATTCAAATCATGTATGGATATGCAAAATCAAATAGGACCATTGTGGACTTATGCAAGCCTCTAGGAGTTTGATCATTTACATTTGAAATAAGTAAATTAGTTTAACTTATTTCAAAAGTAGATAATCATATGTACATCTTTAGAAGTGTTTGTGAGAAGCTCTTATCTATATGAAAAAAAAAAAAAAAGTTTGACACCAACATCATATGAGATGGCTTTCACATTAACAGTCAAGGTATTGGTCATCCAAGAATTTCATTGTGAGAGGCTTGAATGAAAGTATTTAGAATATTCTCATATTGAAACCTTGTTGTATAGGTTTGAGAGAATATAAAACTCTACACACTGTTCGCTATTTTGAATAAATAATGCGTTGGTGAACAATAATCGAATTCTAGGAGAATCTATTATTGTTATTATTATCACATGGTTATACTGTCAATATTAAATTGCCTTATTGAAGTATGAACTTCGTACATATACGATGTTGTATGGTACAACTGTCGCCTAAAATGTACAGATGTGATCCATGAAACAGTCAAGGTGACTAATGATTATGAACGGATCTCGTGGACAGTGGGAGCTTAGCTTAGATATATATTAGATATATGAGTAGTAAGCTTCATTATAATATGATGATTGGACTCATCACAATTATAATTTTGTATTCATCTTAGTAATAGTATCATATTAGATTAGATCTAATGATGTATAGATTCAACAACCTATGTACTGTATGATTATGCTAGAAGGTTCTTAGAAGAACAAGGGGTAGTTCCAAGTGTTAGTAATCGAATTGTGAACTTGCGATTATACTAATGCGACTGCACATGCAAAGGAACCAAGATCTTATGATACTAGCATGATCTACTGAGACACTATCATTGGTTTGGAAACCACTGATAGATTGCAACATAAACAAATAAAGTAATTTCTCCGTGAGGACACTACGCTGATTCTTTCACAAAACCTTGTCTTTGGAGAGACAAGTTAGCCATTCCAGGAATCTAAATGTTGGACACACATGAGTGATTGACTCTAGGCCAAGTGGGAGATTGAAAGTATATATGTCCTAGAGACAACCAACATTAAGGACGATATGTACTTTACCGCATTCAGCTTATTGGTATTTATTTATGTTACTTATTTAAGCATACATAAATACAATTGGCATTACATTTACTGGATAGATTATTTGGTTGTTTGAATTATTCTGTAAGATGTTCCCAAGGACTAAAGATAATCACCAAGTTAGTGGGAGCTTGCGTGTCAGAACTTAAGTCCTAAAATAGCCACTAGTTGATGGTCATTGAGATATGGGATATCAATGATGCGATAGACTAGCATGTGTTGCATCAGATCCTTCGAGGATGTAGTAGTTCTCACTGCTGCGAATAGCTTGGTTATTCATGATGACACATGGACACTTTGGAGAGTGTTGGCATACCCAGCCGAGAAACCATTTGGTAAATTCTATTTAAGTGTCTATGGGAGTATCGGATTGTAGGGTGATGTAATAGTCCTCAGACTTGAGGTCAATACTACATCATATGTGGAATAATATACTTTGACCATGCGCAACGCTTGCACTCTTAAAGTAGGGTAGATACGGCATGCGTTGGGTATATTAGGAAGCATATGGTGTGAGTGATTGGACCAAGATCAGGATTCATTCCTCCGAATAGATTCAAGGAGAGAATACTCTACATCTCATATTTAGTGCGATCATTAGTCAGTGGCCACTGCAAAGATATATGTCAAAATGGTGTTTGGACATAATCATCTAGATCGACTGAGAAGATTGAGAGACAATGAATGAGTTATTGGAATAGACACTAATCCATATTCTAGACTCATTCGAGTATTCGAGAATGAAAGGACCGTATCATCAAAGTACTCTACATCACAGGCAGTTTGTATCTCCTCAACAAACGTTTCTTACATATAGTATTGTCTAGTGACGATTGTCTAGGAATATTCACTGAGACCTTGATTTGATCATTGCCTAATATGTGAGGGCCTATGGGTCATATACAACTAGGTGACGATTCTCCCGATTAAGCATTAGGTAAAATAATGTCAATTGGATTGATAAGATTTGATTTACTATTGTCAATGACATTTAATTTGATGGAAATCATTAATTAAGTTAAAATTGGATTTATACTTAATTACTATATTAATAAGATATCAATTGGATTGATAATATTTAATTTAATATTGTTGAGAATGTTCTATTTGATAGAATTAATTATTAAGTTGAATTGAATTCAATGTACTTATTAATTTATACTTTTAGAAAGTAAATTAATTAAATTAGATTAATTAATAAAAGAAGAAAAGAATAATTAGATTAAATTGGATTTAATTAATTAAAGTTAGAATATGCATTTGAACCAATTTAGAATGAGGTTCAGTGTTAAAAGCCCAAAGAAAGGATTGATAGTAGTGGGTTTTCGACCCAGACCTCCAGCTCATTGACTAGTAACCAGCCGACTGGGCTAG
>CM051458.1:38268781-38320307 GCA_028274465.1 Plantago ovata
ATTTCTTGTTTTGCTTAATGTAGATTATGAATATTGATTTCCTAGCATCCATGGAGAATTCGTCAACCAAGAATTGAAACTACGTTTGACTTGATCCTGAGGGTACGTAGGCAGCTTAGAATTGTTCTGAGTTCAGTCAGAATCTTAGAGATCATCAATTGTTCTTTGAAGAACAAATTCATGATTAGATCATTCATTAATGGAAGCTGGATAACGGGTAAGTCATTTTATGAAGCATTGTAATAATCATTCAATCAACGATCCATGTAGGAAAACTTTTGAATTCCCTGCTTCCCTTAGAGGTAATTCCTACAATTCTAACAACTTGGTGGTTGGATCAGGACAGAACTGGCACTTTATGGTCGACAGACAAAGGTAAAAAATCACTTCTATATTCCAGTTCTTTCTTGTATATTCCTTGTTCTACTTGTTCAAATAAAACCTTACTTGTTTATTCCATGTTTGAACTTGTGATGTAAAATACAGGGGCTCATTCAAGTGATTGAGGAAGATGCACCTAATGTGACTAGTAGGAAGTGTGCAAAGCACATATATGATAACTTTAAACTGAAGTGGAATGGTCTCTTGTTGAGGAAGCATTTCTGGCATGCATCTACTGCCTTCACTACATATGGCTTCAACAAAGCCATGGAGAAGATCAAGACAGCTAATCAAGATGCATATGACTACTTGATGGCAATTCCATTGGGCTTCTGGGCAAGACATGCCTTTGACACTACAGTCAAGGTGGACCATGTTACCAATAACTGTAGTGAGTCCTTTAATGCGCGGATAGAGCCTGTTAGGGGTTATTCCATCTTGAACATCATGGAGGTATGCTTTGTCATTCACTTATATACTTGTAGTCTTTTGTTTCATTGTTTTGTATTTACAGTTTCATTGTTATCTTATTTGAAGGGGCTGAGGCATCAAGTGATGCAAAGGATCACTGTCAGAAGGGCAAAAGGAGAGCTATGTGATACCATTGTCATGCCAAGAGTCCTCAAGAAAGTTAATGACATTTATGATCAGTCAAGGTCCCTGATGAACGTATTTTTGACGCGTTCATCTTGTCTTTTTTACCTTCTTTTGCTATCTTCTAGCCTTGTTTTTTGGTTAGTTTTTTAGAATAGTTTCACGTTTTGTGTTTTCTGCATTTTCAGGCACTTAGGTACGAAACAGCGTTTTTGGAGCTAAAAACGAGCCTTTTTTATGGAAAAGATGGCCCCGTTGAAGTTCCCCAATCTCCGTGGCTTGTTCGTAAGTGTTTGAGCATCAATAAGCATTGAGAAGGATGAGTCCAAGGCACCCGAGGGCCATGCGAGGGCAAAAAGATTGAGTTTGAAGACAAAAATCTGCCAGGAGCCAAGCTAAGCGCCTGGAATAGTGAAGCGCTCCGCTTCAATTTCCAGGAGCTTTGGCACAGAAGCCAAGCGAAGCGCTTGGAGTGCCAAAGCGCTTCGCTTGCCAAGCGCTCCGCTTGGCTTCTCCAAGCGGTCCGCTTGCAGCGGTTACGTTTTCGGATTTTCCTTCTTAGATCTGATCTTTGGTCATTTTTAATATCTTTTGAACTGTAACTTCGTTTTGGAGAGCTCCTAAGCCCAAAACTCAGAGAAAACTCAGATTACATTGTATTTTAGCTTGGGATTCAAGGTTTTGATTGGGATTCATCCTTTGTAATCATCTACGGAGAGGTTTTCTTTGCTTTCCACCGATTAGTGACAGCTTTGGTGGTAACTTGTATCACTCTCTTGTCTTGTAGTTTGATATGATGTATTCTGATTATTATTCATATGAATTGATGTCTATGTTGATGAATATGAGTAGCTAAATCTTTTGTGTTGGTGGTAGAATGTAGAATATGCATGCTATGGGTTATGTTTATGCTTACATGAGATTGTGATTCAATCTTGCTGCAAATCCCTTCATATGATTCTTAGTTGCCTATAAAATATATTCGAATTGAGTATAGTGACAAACTCTTGGTCAATGAAAGCTATAGGATTGTATGTTAGAGATTTGCAGCATGCTAGATAAATGGTGTTGGTGACAAGCCTCTCTAAAGTATTGATAGTGGTCTTTTATGTTGTGTGTCTTAAAGTTGCCTAGACGAGTTGCTTAGCAGACTTGATCGAAGGTTTACGCACTGAACTTGTGAGCATATTCGTAACCCATGCATGTGTATTTGATTTCTACCACCAACCGTTTTCCAAACTTGATTTACATCAATCTGATTTCTCGTTGCTTTGTTCAAAGAAAACCATTCTACAAACACTTGAATTCGTTTACTGAAATTACTTGCAAAAACCTCAAGCAAAGCCACGTTAGGTCCCGAGAGAACGACACTCGGGGACAACTTGCCATTGCACTCTAGTTTGTGTAGTGATAAGTGTTCTTAGGCTTTTAAACAAATTTAATTGGTGAAAAACGACATTATCAATTTGGCGCCGTTGCCGGGGACTTAACTTCTTTGGTTGGTGTTTTTGTTTTGGTTTTTTCAGCCAACATCTCTTTCCCACCCCTTATTTCTTTCTTGATTGAATTGTGTGAAAGTTTTGCGAAACTAACGGAAACTTACAGTTAGTTGAAGGCTTTGTTGTTGAACAGGTATGGAAGAAGTTTGCTTGAACGAAGCTTTCAAAGTCCGGTATGAGGCAATAAGGAAAGAGCCGGCGATTTATCTTGAACCGGAGGCTAGGTTATATGAGGTCACTGATGAAATTCTCTATAGCATAGCTACCTTCCGAGATTCACCTTGCGAGAATGCATTACGATTCGTGGTAGAATACCGCGTGATGTTGGGTTGTTACCACCATGAGATTTGAATGATGATCAGCTCTTGCGTCGGTTGTTTCCATGTGCTCTTACTGGAAAACCCAAGGAATGGTTGAGATCTTTGCCTAGGGGATCACTGAGGAGTTGGCAAGACGTGGTAGACGCCTTCCTTGATCGGTTCCTTTCGCCTAGGGAAAATGAAGAGCTCAAGAAGCGGATAATTGAATTCACTCAGCGGAAGGGAGAAAGGTTCTGCGATGCTCTAGAGAGATTTGAGCTCTACAAGGGCGAATGCCCACATCATCGGTTGAGCGAATATGAACTGATTACTTGTTTTTATCGAGGACTGGATGAAGACTTGCAGTTGGTGATAGATGGTGCATGTGATGGTATGGAGAATTGTACCGTATCCCAAATCAAAGAGGTTTTTGGGAGATTGCTCGCTGCGACACGTAACCATGCTCTTGTGCCACCGGTTGATTACTCAGAGATGTATCGAGCACCCAAGCCTATTGCCATTAGTTCTTATGATGACAACTTCGATTATAAAGTGAAGACATGCTCGGGCGAAAATATTCCATATTACGTCTTTGAGGTGGAAGACTCGCAAGCTCAAGGTGAAGAGGAGTGATTCACCGAAGAGGAAGAAAAGGTGTTATCCACTCTAATGGAGGTTTGGGGAAATGTGCTCGAAGTAGCGGGTAAATACCAAGAGGATTTTGATACTAGAATGGAGTGTGTGTATGAAGTTCTAGGAGAATCTGAGGTCATGCTCGAGTTACTAGAAGAGAAAATGAGTGAAGAAAGGGGTTCCGAGTGTCACATGCATGAAGAAAATTCACTGGAAATTCAGGCTGAGCGCTTGGAACAGTCAAGCGGAGCGCTTGAAATTCCAGGAGAGAAAGGAGAGGAAAAAAAAGAAGCTCCAGGAGCCAGGCGAAGCGCTTGGCCTGAGCCAAGCGAAGCGCTTGGCAAGCGCTCCGCTTGCGCTCTGTCAAGCGGTCCGCCTGAGACCTGGGAGGAAAATTCTGATTTTTCCAAAAATGAGAGAAATCTTAATTGTACAAGAGGAGTTCATTGAGGGACTTGAGGCTGATCTGGAAAGCGAAGAAGAACATTGTGAAAGCTCCAGGATTGAGGAAGAACTTGAAGAGGCAAACATACTTTTGCGGAGTGGCAAGGAATCAAGACCACCATATCCTTTGATATATCCTTCTAAAACTAAATCTTTGCCTAATAATACATGTGATACAGGCGATGATGAGCAGCTGGAGAAGGAGGTGGTAGAAGAAGCCGCACCAACCCCTGAACTTGTTACTGAGAAGGACAATGAAGATGAGGAAGGGGGTGCACAACAAAAGGAGGGCGGACTCCATAAGTTGCCTAACCCTTATGTGCCCCCTAAACCCCATCTTCCCTTTCCCGGAAGGATAAAGGAAGCTAAGAAGGACATCCGAGACTCACCTATATATGGGATCCTATCAAAAGTAGAGGTGAACGTTCCCCTTCTGGAATTGATTCAAAATATTCCCGCTTACACGAAATTTTTCAAAGAAGTGAGGAGTAATAAGAAGATTTTTCAGAAAGGGGATGTGGCTGAACTTGAAATGGTTAACTCGGTGCATGAGTTACCTTTGAAGCAAAAGGATCCCGGGAGTTTCATAATTAGTATCACCATGGGAAACGGCCGATCCACAAAAGCAATGCTTGATTTGGGGGCTAGCATTAATCTAATGTCATACTCCATCTACAAGGCGTTGGGGTTGGGAAAAATCCAACCCACTAGCATGGTCGTTCAAATGGTTGATCGAAGTGTGAAACGCCCACTGGGGATAGTCGAGGATATTCTAGTGAAGGTGGATAGAATCATTGTGCCAACCGACTTTGTGGTGATGGAAACAGTAGACGAGGGTACAAGTTCGAGAAAGGAGCATATTGTGGTTTTGGGCAGACCCTTCATGGCTACCACCAACACATGTTTGGAGCTTCGAGGGAAAAAGATCACCATGGAGGTACTCGGAGACAAAGTTCAGATCGAGCAATACAAACAGGTATGTGAACCTGACTCTGAGGAAGCTATGATTGAAGAACTTAAATTTGTTGATTGTTATGAATCTGTCTCTTGTGATACTTATTCTGCTCATCAAGTTAGCGACCCTTTAGAAGCCGCTCTTACTATGAACCTTGAAGAGGGATTTGTCACCGAAGAAGTGTTAGCTATGACAGCCCTCCTAGATAATGCACCCGAAATTCCTCTAGGAGAAGAAGTAGAAGAGTCTCTAGGAATAGATGAAGATGAAGGAGTGACCCCTCCACCTAGTGAACCAACCCTTGATCTTAAACCATTACCAAGCCATTTGAAATATGTCTTCCTAGGAGAGAATGAGTCTAAACCTGTAATCATATCTTCTAAGCTTGGTAAGGAGGAAGAGGATAAGTTAGTGGAGGTGTTGAAAAGAAACACCGGAGCCATAGGATGGAGCATAGGTGACATCAAGGGTATAAGCCCGGTGCAATGTACCCACAAAATAGCCTTAGAGGAAGATGCGAAACCTGTTAGGCAACCACAACGTAGGCTAAACCCAGCTATGCAAGAAGTTGTGAAGAAAGAGGTGCTTAAACTCCTAGATGCTAAGATGATTTACCCAGCTCCCGATAGTAAATGGGTTAGCCCCGTCCATGTAGTCCCTAAGAAGTCGGATATCACGGTCGAAGAAAATGATAAAGGGGAATTAGTACCCGTTAGGAAAACAACGGGGTGGCGTATGTGCATCGATTATAGGAAATTGAATTCTGCCACAAAGAAAGATCATTTTCCTTTACCATTTATTGATGATATGCTTAACCGCCTAGCTGGGCAAGAGTTCTATTGTTTCTTGGATGGTTTGTCAGGTTTCTACCAGATTCCTATAGCTCCCGAGGACCAAGAGAAGACCACCTTCACATGTCCTTTCGGCACTTTCGCGTACCGGAGGATGCCCTTCGGATTGTGCAATGCTCCGGCCACTTTCCAACGTTGCATGCTCTCCGTCTTCTCCGACATGGTGAATAAATTTGTTGAGGTATTTATGGATGATTTTTCCGTTTACGGTGATTCATTTGATGATTGTCTTGATAAACTTGATCGTGTCTTAAGGAGGTGTATTGAATGTAATCTTACATTGAGTTGGGAAAAGAGTCACTATATGGTTAAAGAGGGAATTGTGTTGGGACATGCTATTTCTAAAAGAGGGATAGAGGTAGACAAAGGGAAACTTGAAATCATTGAAAAGTTACCTCCACCTACTTGTGTGCGTGAATTGCAATCCTTCCTTGGGCATGTAGGCTTCCATAGAAGATTTATCAAAGATTTCTCTAAGATAGCTAAGTGCTTGAGTAACTTGCTTGCTAAAGATGTTCCCTTCGAATTCACACAAGAATGTCTTGACGCTTTCCACACACTTAAGGAGAAACTCTTAACAGCCCCTATTGTAGTCTCTCCGGATTGGAAAATTCCTTTTGAAATTATGTGTGATGCTTCTGACTATGCTATGGGTGTTGTTCTTGGTCAAAAGGTTGATAACCGTTTCAGAGTGATTTACTATGCTAGTAAGACCTTAGATGCTGCTCAGATTAATCATACTACCACTGAAAAAGAATTCTTAGCGGTTATCTTTGCTCTAAGTAAATTCAGGTCCTATATTACTGGGTACAAAGTTTTTGTTCACACTGACCATGCAACTCTCAAGCATTTGATTGCTAAGCGTGAAACCAAGCCACGCTTAATGCGTTGGGTACTTTTTCTCCAAGAGTTCAAGGTGGAGATAATTGATAAAAGTGGCAAGGAAAATCTAGTGGCGGACCACTTGTCCCGGTTGCCAAACATTCCACAAGATGACACGCCCGTCCCAGATGATTTGCGCGATGATCAGTTGATGCGCATAGAGTTGGAACCATGGTACGCCGATATCGTTAACTTCTTAGCCACAAATATGATGCCAACCCATCTCTCTGGACCTGAACGGCGTTCACTTGTGAGGAATTGTCGCCATTACATATGGGATGACCCGTACTTGTTCCGCAAGGGAGGAGATGAAGTCTTGCGGAGGTGTGTACCCGAGAAAGAGCAATTGTCGATACTGAGATTCTGCCATGAGTTAGAATGTGGAGGGCATTATAGTGGCCAAAAAACCGCTCGCAAGGTGCTTCAATCCGGGTTCTTTTGGCCCAGCTTGTATGAAGATGCGCGCTCATTTGTGGGGCAATGTGACTCATGCCAACGGAGTGGCAACATTGGCAAGCAACAAGAGATGCCACAGCAAGGTAACTTAGTTGTTGAGCCTTTTGATGTTTGGGGTATAGACTTTATGGGACCATTCCCTAAGAGTAATGGGTACGAATATATCTTGGTTGCGGTCGACTATGTCACCAAATGGGTAGAGGCTGTTCCCACCCGGACTAATGATGCCAAGGTTGTACTCTCTTTTCTTCGAGATGTGATCTTCAATAGGTTTGGGACCCCGAGGTCCATTATCAGCGATGGGGGAACTCACTTTGTGAACAAGGTCTTCGCTATTCTCATGAAGAAGTACGGGGTGACACATTTCGTTGCTACTCCATATCATCCTCAAACATCTGGCCAAGTGGAAATGAGCAATCGGCAAATCAAAAAAATCTTGGAGCGGGTGGTCAAACCCTCGAGGAAGGATTGGTCCACCAAGTTGCCGGATGCACTATGGGCATATAGGACCTCGTTCAAAACGGTGATTGGTACCACTCCCTACCGAATTGTGTACGGGAAAGCTTGCCATCTACCCGTGGAGTTGGAGCATAGAGCACTTTGGGCCATCAAGCAATTGAACCTTGATATGGAGAAAGCCGGTGAAGAAAGACTTTTGCAACTCACCGAGCTAGATGAGCTAAGATTGAAAGCCTTCGAGAGTGGTAAGATATACAAGGAACGGGCAAAGAGGTATCATGATAGAGGCATCATCCGCAAGGATTTAGTCCCAGGTCAAAAGGCACTCCTCTTCAACTCTCGGTTGCGACTTTTTCCTGGAAAACTCCGTTCTAGATGGGACGGACCATTTGAAATTGTCCGAGTAGCACCCCATGGTGCTGTGGAACTCTTGGGCAACAAAACCGGAGCTACCTTCAAGGTCAATGGCCAGAGAGTTAAGCCGTACCTAGAGCCTCTCGAGTTGACTCATGAAGTGGAGGTTGACTTGGTCGAGGTACCTTTTGTATCTTAGTTCATTTCATTAGTTTCTTGCATTCTCTTTATTTGCTTTTGTAGTTGTGGCCTGTGTGCCTTTTGTCGTGATTAGTTTAGTCTAGTTTTTGTCTTGGTGCCTTAGGTGATTAAGATAGGAAAAAAAACATCGAAAATCTGGAAACATGGCCAAGCGAAGCGCTTGGAAGGGCCAAGCGGTCCGCTTCAAATTCCAGGAAGTTTTGCAACTTCCTGGAAATTCAAGCGGAGCGCCTGGAGCCTCCCAAGCGCTCCGCTTGGACCCTGTACCCAGATTTTCCTCGTTTTTCCATTCTTCTCACATTTGCGCACCCGTTTTCACTTGTTTCTTGAGTCCTTTCAAGTACTACTCATATATAGGAGATTGGACATGAACCTTTATCTTAGGGAAGTGTACTTTCAATCCAATTTTTCGTTTTCTTTCAACTTTTCTTTGCTCGAGGACGAGCAAAAGTTTAGGTTTGGGGAGGGGGTATTGGATTTTGAGTACTATAAGCTTGTGTGGTTCGTACATGCCTGATTTTACTCAAGTTCATGTGATTTGTCGTGTTTTTTCAAATTTTTGCATGCATATCATCCCTAGATTAGTTGTTGCACGTTGTTGTGTGTGGAGTTTATTGCCAAGTCTTTTGAACCTTTTTATTGAGTAGACTAAGTGTTTATGACCATTGATCATATGTTGCATCACTTTGCAAGTAGTTTGAGGCTTGTCTCGCTTGGTTTGTCACATTCGCATGTGCACTAGTTAAGCTTAGTAGTCTCGACATCACCTTGAGTGGTGTTTCTTCTGCTGCGGTTCACGATGGCCTTATGAAATGATGCATGTTAGAGTCTATGGTTGTAACCCGTGTAATTATGTACGTAAGAGGCGACAAGTTCTTCACCTCGATTAGAGATTGCCAAATGCCTAGGAAGGAGGTAGTGTGAGGTGTGCGATTCCTTGTATTAAACCTATTCTATCGAATAGGTTTGGGGAGGGGGTTGCTTCGTTGATCTTGTCTTTCGTCTTTGAGTCGTTGTAAAGCTTCCTTTTTCTTTTTCTTTTTGTTTTGTGTCCCAACCTATTCTTTCGAATAGGTTTGGGGAGGTGTCTTTGTAAAAGAGTCTTTCCTGTTTCTTTTTCGTCTTTGTGCTCAAACCTATTCTTTCGAATAGGTTTGGGGAGGTGTTTTTGACACTTAGTACTGCTGCTTGCCCCTATATAAAAAAAAAAAAAGAAAGAGAAAAAGAAAAGAAGAAGAAAAGAAAAAGAAATATAAAAAAAAAAAAGAGAAAAGAAAAAAAAGGGGGGGAAATAAAGAATAAGACCCAAAAGCAAAAGAAGGGTCGTTGCAAGCCAAAAAGCAGTCTAGTAAAGTGTCAAGTGTCATGTAAATATTTGTTATTGTGAAGTTATCAAGTTGTAAATTCTATCTTTCGTTTTGTGTCGCCTTTGTCCAAGGCCTGTTCTTGACCACCCTCGTCTTGCTGTTCAAGAAGTGGTTGAAAGAGGCTCATTCTTGAGAGTCTGGGTAGAATAGGGGAGTGTTATCTTTCTAAGGGAACCCTCCTTCGTTTGATGAGAGCCAGTATTGGTTCGCCCTCTCTTGAGGAAAAGTCTCGCTTGGTGAACAGTAGTAAGCCCTCGGTTTCATAGGCACGGGGCAATTGTAGTATGATAACATGCATCATTGTGTCGTCACTGACCAGGTCCAGGTAGAAGATGTTACGAGAGACTCCTTTGTTTAACCAAGTGCACATGAGAATGTGTATATTCGCAATCGAGGCATTCTTCAACCTACTTGCATGTCATGCTCATTTGGTTTTGTTCATAAGCATTTGGTAGATTCAATAGATTAGTTCACTTTACTTGGCATGAGACTCCTTTTGTGTTGCATTTAGGATAGTTTGTTGCTTGAGGACAAGCAAAGGTTTGGTTTGGGGAGTTTGATGAACGTATTTTTGACGCGTTCATCTTGTCTTTTTTACCTTCTTTTGCTATCTTCTAGCCTTGTTTTTTGGTTAGTTTTGTAGAATAGTGTCACGTTTTGTGTTTTCTGCATTTTCAGGCACTTAGGTACGAAACGGCGTTTTTGGAGCTAAAAACGAGCCTTTTTTATGGAAAAGATGGCCCCGTTGAAGTTCCCCAATCTCCGTGGCTTGTTCGTAAGTGTTTGAGCATCAATAAGCATCGAGAAGGATGAGTCCAAGGCACCCGAGGGCCATGCGAGGGCAAAAAGATTGAGTTTGAAGACAAAAATCTGCCAGGAGCCAAGCTAAGCCCTGGAATAGTGAAGCGCTCCGCTTCAATTTCCAGGAGCTTTGGCACAGAAGCCAAGCGAAGCGCTTGGAGTGCCAAAGCGCTTCGCTTGCCAAGCGCTCCGCTTGGCTTCTCCAAGCGGTCCGCTTGGCAGCGGTTACGTTTTCGGATTTTCCTTCTTAGATCTAATCTTTGGTAATTTTTTGAATATCTTTTGAACTGTAACTTCGTTTTGGAGAGCTCCTAAGCCCCAAAACTCAGATTACATTGTATTTTAGCTTGGGATTCAAGGTTTTGATTGGAATTCATCCTTTGTAATCATCTACGGAGAGGTTTTCTTTGCTTTCCACCGATTAGTGACAGCTTTGGTGGTAACTTGTATCACTCTCTTGTCTTGTAGTTTGATATGATGTATTCTGATTATTATTCATATGAATTGATGTCTATGTTGATGAATATGAGTAGCTAAATCTTTTGTGTTGGTGGTAGAATGTAGAATATGCATGCTATGGGTTATGTTTATATGCTTACATGAGATTGTGATTCAATCTTGCTGCAAATTCCTTCATATGATTCTTAGTTGCCTATAAAATATATTCGAATTGAGTATAGTGACAAACTCTTGGTCAATGAAAGCTATAGGATTGTATGTTAGAGATTTGCAGCATGCTAGATAAATGGTGTTGGTGACAAGCACCTCTAAAGTATTGATAGTGGTCTTTTATGATGTGTGTCTTAAAGTTGCCTAGACGAGTTGCTTAGCAGACTTGATCGAAGGTTTTACGCACAGAACTTGTGAGCATATTCGTAACCCATGCATGTGTATTTGATTTCTACCACCAACCGTTTTCCAAACTTGATTTACATCAATCTGATTTCTCGTTGCTTTGTTCAAAGAAAACCATTCTACAAACACTTGAATTCGTTGACTGAAATTACTTGCAAAAACCTCAAGCAAAGCCACGTTAGGTCCCGAGAGAACGACACTCGGGGACAACTTGCCATTGCACTCTAGTTTGTGTAGTGATAACTGTTCTTAGGCTTTTAAACAAATTTAATTGGTGAAAAACGACATCATCAGTCCCTCAGAGTTAAGACAGAGACATCTCCATTGTATGAAGTTGAGGACATGAACTTCACATTTATTGTTAATATGCAGACTCACTCTTGTAACTGCAAAAGATGGGACATAAGTGGCATCCCATGTAGGCATGCATGGACTGTCATTTCATATCTTAGAGAGGATGTTGGAAAGTTCATAAGTGAGTGTCATACTACAGCTGCCTATAAGAGGGCATATGACATGGCCATTTACCCTGTTGATCATCAAATGTTCTGGCCATCTGACTTGACATAAGAGGAATGCTCTCCTCCACATTTTGAGAAGAAGGTTGGGAGGCCATGTAAGAAGAGGATTAGGCATCCATCTGAGGGTGAACCAAATAGGAAGAAACCCAGAGTGCAAGTTCCAGTTCAGAAGGTGAGAAAGGCTCCTAAGTGCAGTACCTGTGGACAGAAGGGTCATACCTGTAGGAGTAAAAAGTGCCCACAGTTTGTAAGTAACTTGCTACTCCTATCCTTACTTTATATACTTGTTATGATTGTTTCTCTAATATGTACCATTTACTTCTTATAGGCAAAGGCAACTGATATACAAATGCAGGAGTCTCAAGTCAATGATGATGAAGCTCCCATTCCTGACATGCCAACTCAGGTAAGAAAATTCCAGAAATTACTCCAATGTATTCAATTTATGAAGTAAGAATTGTGAAGCATATGTATTTGATGGTGTGTAGTATATATATGTAGTGATGTGTGCCATTGTTGTTAATTTGTAGACTGAGAGTAATGTTCCTAAAAGGGGTGGAAGGAGAGGAAGAGGTGGCAGTAGGGCAAGCACAACAAGAGGTGGAGGCAGTGGTGGAACAGGAACTTCTACTGGTGGAGACAGTGGTGGAGCAGGAACTTCTACTGGTGGAGGCAGTGGTGGAGCAGGAACTTCTACTGGTGGAGGAAGTGGCAGAGGCATGGCAAGAACTTCTAGACGTGGAGGTAGGGGCAGGGGTTCAGCAAGCACAAGAGGAAGGGGAATTGGAGCATGGTTCAATTAGAAAGTTAGTATTATAGTTGGTAGTTTTGATCATAACCTTTGAATGTTGGTACTATGTTTTGTTTTGCACCTTGGATGATCAAGTAGATCTTTTGATGAGTACTCTACCTTTATGGTTTATTGTGGTGAATTTGACTATGAATATGTACCAAATTTGGCTCCAAACTTATGCTAAGATGCTTAATGTTATGTTTTAGCCTTATACTGCTTGCTCTATTTTGTTTCTTTAGTATGTTTGAGAGTTTTGTGTTAAATGAGTCCAAAATGAGCATGAGAAGCCTGAAAATTAGCTCCAACACTATTCCTACGGCTAGTTTTTTTTTTAAATATTTTTGTTAATTTTTTTTCATTTCAATACTACAAATTTAAATTTTATTACATATAAACCCACACATGCATTTCACGTGACCATCCTGTTAAGCTGTTTGGCCGGCAGCAAAAGTTAAAATTCCGACGAGGGCAAAATGGTACTTTAAACGATTAAGAGCGTGAACAGTCAAAGTCGTGGGGTTCGATGTAATTAAAATCGAACAACAAGGTGTTCAGTGCAAACTTGGGAGTAACGAGGGGTTCGATGTAATTTTGTTGAACAAAAGGGTGCTGTATGTAATGGAACCTTTTTTATTTCATGATATCACATTTAGTGATTTTGGGTTTGTTTGATTGGTGATGATGGCAGATCTGCTGCATACGTTTTCGTATTTGCCAAGGGACTTGAATTTTATTGACCATACAAGTAATATTGGGTGGAAAGAGTAAGTGTTTTTTCTCTCTTCTTTTTGCTTGTGTTGAATTAAATCATGGATCAAAATCTCAGGGTTAGAAACCTGTTTGTGATTCGTTGAAATTCGGGTTTTTTCGGAACATTTTTGTACTGTTTGGGGAGAAAAAGATTGAATTTATGATGTGGATTATGAAATTCAAGTGAGCTTGTGAGTTGAAAAACCGAGTTTTTTTGTGGTTAGTTTAGCTGAGATTTTAGTCCATGGTTAGAATGACTTTGTTTATGTTGGAGATATGGTAAAGAGATGAATAAATGATGTCACGTTTGGCGTATTGGTGTAGGTTTCAGAGGGCGAAACCCATTATAATTGATCCGGGGTTGTATATGACGAAGAAAGCTGATGTGTTCTGGATTACGCAGAGGAGGAGCGTGCCTACGACGTTTAAGCTCTTTACAGGTGTGTGTTTGCGCATGTAGATTGGCTTGTCGTATTTGTGTTTGACTATCTGTTAATTTCATTTGCACAAGTTGTGTGAGGAAAATAGATATGAATGCTTTTTCTGGAAACCTATATGTTAGGTTTGGTATATTTCTTGATTCATTTGCTAGTGGAATAATGGATACTTTTTTTTACCCTTTCTGTACACTTCTATTTTCTGAGTGTTTTATCATGTGGTCATGTGTAATTATACTTAATCTACCTGGTGCAATATATATGTGATCTATCAATTGGTATTATTTATAAGACATGATAAACTTGTTTTACTTTTGAAAATCAGGCAGTTGATTGTTACTTTTTTGTTGGATTCACATAGTATCGGTTGGCTCCTTGTATTTCTGTATGATCATTTTTTAATATGATTTGAACAAGTTGTGAAAGGAAATGAGATGTGAATGCTTCACCTTTTTGTCACACCCTATGTATTTGTTGAAATTTAAAGTTTAGGTTTGTTATAATCTAGATCCATTTGGTAGTGATTTGTAGTATTTCCTTTTGTAGACATTTTTTGTTTTCAAAGTGTTTTGTCTTGTGCGGATGATGTTCAATTGTATTTAATTACTTAATGCAATTTTTCTTTGGATTTGTTTAGCTAATTTCGGATTGATCATTAAATACTGCATGATTCTTTTTGTTTTGCCTCTGTAGAAAGTTGTTGTTAAATATATAGTATACTTCTGCTTGTAGTATGTTTTGTCATTTTGCTGGCTATTTATCAGAATGACGTTTGAGTTCCATGCTCTTGGTTTTACATGATATGAGGCTGGAGAACAATTTTGAAATGGGATATAAGAAACATATCATATTATTCATGAGCATTTGGAGTTTCCACCATAATTTTACATTATGTTTTGTGAATGGAAATTTCACTTTAAAAAACTTCTCTCTAGTGCCTTTCTATCTAATTCTCAAGCTTTGACTTCTAAAATCAAACATGTCTTATCTTACTTTTTCCACATTTGATACGACTCCACACGCATGGAATTTCCTACAATTGTTGATTGTCTTTCAAATGATTTCTAGAAAGAGCGGTTTAGAAAGCTGTTTCCCTTGTAAAATCCATGATCCCAGCCAGTGTACTTGGTGATAGTTCTGTTTTTTACCTAGGCTTCACTACAAAGATTTTGTACTCTTTGGCATGCGTGTTTCTTTTGCTGTTTTCATAGACTTTTCTCGAATTATGAAAAACAACAAAAATATCCTTCCGTATTTGGGTTGATGAACACCCCCCACCCCCTTGAATTGGCATTTGACTGACACAACGTTGATCTCTGCCTGGAAATTATGTTGCTGGTAATTGTACGCTGCTAAATGTTTGTAGTAATTGTTGTCATCTGTCAAGCAAATGATTATCCGATTCATATTCTAATGTGTTTACTGGAAAATGTTAGTATTGGAATTCTCGACAAGATGCAAAGTCATAGTAGTTCTGCATGCCAGCTGAGTCAGTGATACTGCACTACGTTTCATTTCTCTTCAGCAACTTTTAGAGACTCGACTATGGTTGCTAATATCAATAAAAATAATAGACTATCAAATGTGAGAGGTCCCAGTAAATCCTCATATTTTTTTCTGGATTATGAAAGTGTGGAATGATTAGCTTTAATTTGGCATTGGCCATTGAGTGAGAGTTTGATCTGAGTGGTAGGTTTGTTATTTAGAGTTTGGTTTGAAGTATTGATTTACTGAGTTTTCCTTATATCTTGGCAGGATCTGCTTGGATGGCCCTGTCTCGATCATTCATTGACTACTGCATATGGGGTTGGGACAACTTACCCCGAACCGTCCTCATGTACTATGCAAACTTCATTTCTTCCCCTGAAGGTTATTTCCACACCGTCATCTGTAACGCTCAAGAGTTCCGCAACACAACCGTAAACAGTGATCTCCACTTCATTTCATGGGACAATCCTCCTAAGCAGCACCCTCACTATCTAGTCCTAAACGACTTTCAAAGGATGGTCGATAGTAATGCCCCGTTTGGCCGCAAGTTTCACCATAACGATCCGGTCCTTGACAAAATTGACTCAGACCTTCTCTTTCGGGGCCAAGACATGCTCGTTCCAGGTGGATGGTGCATAGGTAGCCGTGACAATGGGACGGACCCTTGTTTGGTTGTAGGTAATATCACTGATCTCAGACCAACTGGAGGAGCAAAACGGTTGGAAAAATTCATTAGCAATCTGATGTCAAATGAGAATTTTCGACCACGCCAGTGCAAATAGTTTACATTAGTAGCATTGTTAGGGTGATTTACATATACACGCCCTTGAGTTGTGGGTAATTACTTGTTCCCCGTATAGTTGGAAAGTTACATACATATATTCCCTCTTACAGGGGGGTAATGAGTAATGGTTTCCGGGGAGCATTCTGTAACATTAAGGGGGGTGGTATATGTGATCAAATGCAAACTTTAGCGGTGTACTGGTTCGTGTCAGTATATTTCCAAGAATGACAAGGAATACAGCACAGCCTTGAGAGATTACTCGATACTTTTGGAACGAGGTGTCAACTTTGAGCGTTAAGCTGAGGAAATTACGGAGGTTGATCTGTATCGTGACTGCTGATGTTTGTTCATTCATTTACTAGTAAGAATTTTTTGGCTGGTACTGGGATGGATTTTGGGAGAAGGAATGTATAGGATGATTAGCTCCTGTTGTTAGTTTACTTCCTGTATGGAAATGAAATGATCATTAATTATTAATGTTTGTTTGGTTTTGATGCGTTCTTTCTTTGTTTCTGCCATTTTAGTTTGATACTTGTGTACTGCAGTTGCTGCAGGCTCAAGGGATATTCTATGGTGGACTCGGTCCACACCATAATAGTAATAGACTGTATTAATTAAGAGAAGAGAACTGTTAAATATCTCTTTATTATTCTCAGAAAGAAACGCTCTCCCAAAGCTTCTATCCAAACAATGTTCTCTCACCTCCATCTCCATCTCTTGCAGCCATGAGCATCTACGGAGTCTTTCTTTCTTTTTTCTTTTGTTTTTTTTTTCTTCTTATTTTGGTGCTTTGACAATGAAACTAGGAAAGCTTGTTTCTAGATACGTGGGAATTTTGGGTTTCTGACCTTGCTCATAAGGTATTTGATGAAATCTTTTAGAGGAATTTTGTTACATGAACAATGAATATTGAAGATGTGGGTGGGATCAACCTTGCATTGTTGCCTCAGTATGATTTCGGTTTGGCTTGATTCGTCCAGACAAATATTCAATAATTGATTAATGGTGAAAGCCGACTGATGCTGAGGGGATTTCCGACAACATTTCAGACTCTTGAGGTATTTTGAGCCGTGGTTTTATGGAGGATGAGTGAAGCACCGGAGCGGGAATTAATGGCGGGAGAACAGAATTAATTGAAGTGGAAATTCATGGTAGATCATTATCTAAACAAGCAAATACATTTTATTTTCTTCTCAAGCTTTTTGGGAAAATATCGTATTAGGCCCTGTTGTGAAGAACTTTCTCAAAATAAGCCATTTGTTGTAAACAATTACATTTTAGGCCATTTTGGAGTTGACCATCATATAATTACAGATTTGTCATTGTCCAAAACTTGACAAACAAACACACCCTTAACTATTTACATTTTTTCTATTTTCTCCTTTTTCCTTTTCTTTTTATTTATTTATTTTATACTTCATCTAATTACAAGTTCCGGTACCGGAATACCGTATTCCGATACCGGAACTTGCAAGTTCCTGCTGGAGCTAAGCTCCAGATCGGGACTGCAAATCCCGACTTGGAGCTTTGCAAGCTCCAAGTCAGAGCTTGCAGAACTCCTACGAGTTTTGCAAGCTCCGGCTTGGAGCTTGCACAGCTCCGAACTCAAAGCTCTGGTGAGTTTTGCAAGCTCCTTTCCGGAGCTCCGGTGTCGGAATGTTTTCCGGTACCGGTGCTCTGGAGAAGATGACAATTTTACAAAAAAAATTAATTATTTTTGTTTTATTTTATTATTTTAATTAATCTAATCTAAATGAAAAAAGAATAAGAAAAAATAAATACATTAATGTTTGTTTGGATACATTAAAATTCATTTTTGGAATAGTGAATTTGTGTTGACCATGACCTAAAATGTAATTGTTGGTATCAAATGTCTTATTTTGTAATTAGAGCCAACAATAGGGTACTAAAGATCAATGGCCCTAAATTTTTTTTATAGTCAGGTAAATAGAGTTTAACTATTTAAGAATTGTTTAATGAAATTTGTTTATATCTGGACCACACGGTCTATATTACTTACTTGTGGACCGAGTCCACCATATCATTTTCCTGGCCTAACACAGCTGAAGTGCTGAACTAAGTGCAATTCTAGACTAGTCTTGAAACAAATTCAGGAAGTCAATTTTATACTCCAAGGAACACGTGATCGGACCTAAATTTGGCTCCTAACTACATAAAATAAGTTGTCAAAATTATGGTAGTAATGTTTACAAATGCTTTTCGAAATCATAGATTTATTGTGTTTAAACTTTTAAAAAGTAGATTCTAAGCAAGAACAGGCGGTTTTTAAAATGGCTGTTTGAATGAAATTCAAACAATCACTTTACTACTTACTTGCCTTTAATTTTAGTGTACTTGAACCCCAAAAATAACTTATTTTGATATTTTTAACATATCGTGGTTAGTTTGCTCAATTGTAGAAAAAACAACCACGGAAGCAGAGTATTCAACTTTGCAACTGAGGACAAACTGATAAATGTCATTAACTCTGCACTTCTTAAGATTGCTTAATAATAAAATCATTGCATGCTTATATGTAAGTAACACAAGATTGAAAAAATAAGCATGAAACCAGTTGGTTTTCCATACCCATGCCAAGTTTCTTAGCTGTCTGTTTGACATTACCTATTACTACTACTAGTCAACCAAAATCATAAACTTGGTACATAATCAGACAGACAATTCTAGTAAAATATTTGCTTCTTAGGTAGAACAGTTACATGTCCACTGTCTTCTGGGCCTGCAAACTTCAACAGTTTTACCACCATTTCTTTATTTATCTTGCAAAAATCAATCCGAACCACGGCTTCAAAGGTTTCCAAGACAGCTGATTTAGCATCACTAGCAGTGAAGGTGATATCATAGACCACCCATACTTGGAAATGGTTGGACTTGATGGTAGCCTTCTCAACTTGTTCAAACTCAAACTCAGTCCCCGTGTCTTTGTTATAAGACACAATGGCCACCTTAGCAAGACTCATATAATTATCCTCTCTTGCAGCACTGACGTCACTAGGATCTAGGGGAGGACCCATAAAACTCAGAATACGAGGGTCAATATCAGCATAGTATCCCTACAAAATTTAGGCAGATAGAACAAAGTAAGAATTCAAAGATAGATTAAAGATCAGTACACAGAAATTGCAGATGGTGTTGATTTAACTTGTTGCAAAATCTATTTTATGGAAGTATGGAAAACTATACCTCATCTAATTTATCATTCTTTTTGAGAAACAAGTAACATAATCAGAATTTATATCGTAAACATATAATTGCGTGAACACTGTTGAAGATGATGAACATGATCCTGTTAAAGAACTGAGGATCATGTAATTTATATTGAAACAGTTCAAGCAGAGTGATCATGTGTTAAGGCCATTAGTTCTACCAAGCCAGAACTAAGAATTCGAATCTTTGCCTATTCACGTTGTCCATTCTACGAGAGAATATCATAAACTAGCTTAATAAAAAGACCATCCCTGAATGTATCTAACTAAAAGATATAGGCAAAGTCAAACTCAACTATTATACAATGTGTCACAATGATTAACTAATACACAAAACTGCATGTGATACTATACTGCGCTAGAAATAAAGTTGGTTCATGCATACTAATGACGTGATCATCTAAGATGTAAAAGTTGAACGAAATAAGCCACGCAGATCAAACTTAATAGTACTAACACATCAATAGCCTCCACGTCACTCACTAGAAGAATAGGCAAGGGCAACTTACCATACATTCACGTTCTGTACGCTTCAGTTGGGCGATAAATTCATCTTGAGACATTTTCACTCTCTTGACGGCAACCGGGGGAGAGGAAGGCCCATTTATCGGGATTTTTCTTTCGATACCCAGTTCTACATTTCTACATGTGCACTGTCTTTTAAGCCTGCAAACTTCAACAGTTTTACCACCATTTTCTTTATGTAACTTGCAAAAATCAATCCGAACCACAGCTTCAAAGGTTTCCAGGCCAGCTGATTTAGCATCCCTAGCAGTGAAGGTGATATCATAGACCACCCATACTTGGAAATGGTTGGACTTAATGGTAGACTTCTCAACTTGTTCAAACTCAAACTCAGTCCCCGTGTCTTTGTTATAAGACACAATGGCCACCTTAGCAAGATTCATATAATTATCCTCTCTTGCAGCACTGATGTCACTAGGATCTGGGGGAGGACCCATAAAACTCCGAATACGAGGGTCAATATCAGCATAGTATCCCTACAAAATTTAGGCAGATAGAACAAAGTAAGAATTCAAGGATAGATTAAAGATCAGTACACAGAAATTGCAGATGGTGTTGATTTAACTTGTTGCAAAATGTATTTTATGGAAGTATGGACAACTATACCTCATCTAATTTATCATTCTTTTGAGAAACAAGTAACATAATCAGAATTTATATTGTAAACATATAATTGCGTGAACACTGTTGAAGATGATGAACATGATCCTGTTAAAGAACTGAGGATCATGTAATTTATATTGAAATAGTTCAAGCAGAGTGATCATGTGTTAATACCATTAGTGCTACCAAGCCAAAACTAAGCATTCGAAGCTTTGCCTATTCACGTTGTCCATCCTACGAGAGAATGTCTTAAACTAGCTTAATAAAAAGACCACCCCTGAATGTATCTAACTTAAAGATTTAGGCAAAGTCAAACTCAACTATTATACAGTGTGTCACAATGATTAGCTAATATACAAGTATGCATGTGATACTATACTGCGCTAGAAATAAAAGTTGGTTCATGCATACTAATGACGTGAACATTTACACTTTATCATCTAAGATGTAAATTTGAACGAAATAAGCCACAGAGATCAAACTTTATAGTACTAACAACATATCGATCGCCTCCACGATCACTCACTAGAAGAAACGGCAAGAGCAACTTCTTGAACATGTGTTGTATGTTTTAGGTTCTCATTCACATTAGTATGTATTATTTAAATTAAAGTATCTATTCTGAACAAAACTTTCGATTGACCATTTTTTAATTATTTCTTTTTAAAACAGAAAATTACATTAACACGCACTTACCATACATTCACGTTCTGTAATCTTCAGTTGGGCGATGAATTGCTCTTGAGACTTTGTAACTCTCTGAAACACGCATGAATGAATGGTGTCTTAATTGACATTCAACAAATTTATTTAACACAGGTGAGTAACAAAATAAGAATAAGGAAAATTCAAGTGGGGAATGCTTACAGAGGATTTGTTATAGGGTGTAAGGGCATACTTGGCCAGATCTTCATAAACATGATACTCGTCTTTCGATGCCTATGTCAAGGGATAAAAAAGGAAGTTGAGGCTACTGTCTGATACAAACACCATAAATAAATTTGATCTCAACACCATTGTTAAGCGGAGTATGAAAACCCCAACCCCATTGCAATCCAAATAAACAATACACATAACTCGGAATGAGAATCTTTCACAAAACCTTGCATGAATTCACTTTGAAGCCATAAATGTGCATGATATTTTATTATTATTATTATTATTATTATTATTATTATTATTATTATTATAAAAGGAACCGTGTACATGCAACATCAATTCAATAACTAGTTCATGGATGATAAACAATTAAATAGATTTATTATTAAATAAAATAATAATAATAATAATAATTAAAAAAATAATAAATAATAATAATAAATAATAATAATAATAATAATAATAATAATAATAATAATAATAATAATAATAATAATAATAATAATAATAATAATAATAATAATAATAATAATAATAATAATAATAATAATAATAAATCTGGAGAGAACCTGGCGACCGTTTGGGGTTGGTGAGGGACCGTTTATCTGCTATTTATTTGCCTCCTCGGGGGTTTTCCGAGCCTCTTGAGTCTGAGGAGGCTAATTTATCCCAGTGTCTGCGCAAGCTGGGTGACGGGCACTTCACGGCCGCCATTAAGGTCCTCACCTCTTCTGGGTTGCCCCTGATACCGCTGGCACCTTGGCTGAGTTGGAATCTAAGCACCCATTCGCCCCACCTCCGGTTGTACCTCCTTCTTTGCTTGAGGAGGACGCTTTGTCAGTACAGAAGGACCTTGTGTTGAATAGGATCCGGAGCTTCCCCAAAGGTACCTCCTGCGGTCGTGATGGTCTCAGAGCCCAACATTTGTTGGATGTTTTAGGGGGGGCTGCTACTGCGGTCTCTGATGGCCTGTTAGCGTCTATCACTGGGGTTGTTAATCTTTTCCTTTTGGGTAAGTGTCCGAGCCTGCTGGGGGAGTTTGTTGCCAGTGCCCCTTTGACCCCTCTCGTTAAGCCTGGGGGGGGGGGTGTTCGACCCATTGCTGTGGGTACTATTTGGCGGAGGCTGGTTTCTAAGGTGGCCTCTTCCTCTGTTGGGAACTTGGTGACCTCGTACTTACAGGATTTTCAGTTTGGTGTTGGGGTCTCGGGTGGGTGTGAGGCTGTCCTCCATTCAGTCAACAGGTTTGTGGAGGCTAGAGGAGACGAGGTCGGGCTCTCTATGCTTTTGGTGGATTTTCAGAATGCATTTAACTTGGTTGACAGGAGTTCCATTCTTCGGGAGACTCGGTTGAGGTGTCCGGCCATTTCACCTTGGGTTGAGTTCTGTTATTCTCGGCCCGCTCGGCTTTATTATGGGGATTCGGTTCTTCGGTCGTGTCAGGGGGTTCAGCAAGGGGATCCTTTGGGTCCTTTGTTGTTCTCGTTGGTTTTGCATCCGTTGGTCCACGCTATTCATCAGTCATGTGAGCTTTCTCTACAGGCTTGGTATCTTGATGACGGCACTATCATTGGTGACACTCTTATGGTTGCCAAGGCGCTCGATATTATCCGTGCTGATGGACCAGCTTGTGGGTTGCATCTGAATGTCGATAAGACTGAGCTTTTTTGGCCTGTGGAGGACCCTCGTGGAAGGGTGGCTGGCCTTTTCCCTACTTCTATCTCTCGTCCGCTTCGGGGCGTCAAGCTCCTTGGGGGCTCTGTTAGTGCGGATTCTGGTTTTGGCCTTGATTTAGTTGCGCGCCGGGTGTCCAAGACCATCTCTTTGTTGGAGGCTATCCGCAAGCTCGATGATCCCCAGGGTGAGCTTCTTCTTCTTCGCAATTGTGCGGGGGTGGCGAAGCTAACTTATGCTTTGAGGACCTGCCCTCCGTTGGCTTGTGGTGATGCTCTAGCCCAGTTTGATCAGGCCTTGCGTACTTCCTTGGAGTTGATTGTTACAGGTTCAGGGCCTGGTTTCGGGGATTGGCAGTGGCGGCTTGCCACTCTTCCCATCAGACTTGGAGGTCTGGGGGTCCTGTGTGCGGAGGATGTCAGTCAGTATGCTTTTCTCGCTTCTCGATTGCAGTCCAGCTCTTTGCAGGATCGGATTTTGTTGAGGTCCGGGGTTTCTTCTTCTGGCCCTACCTATCAGTCTGCTCTTGACAGTTTCACGACCTTTTGTGGTGTTGATGTCCTCTCTGTTACTTCTAGCTCTCCTGCCCCCCAGTTTATGAAGTCTTTGGCAAAGAGTTATTTTGGTGTCATTGATGAACATCTGACGTCTCGGTTTGGGCTGAGTCATCGGCAGCAGGCTCTTCTTAGTTGTGTACGTGCGCCTCATGCGCAGGATTACTTACTCACCATTCCTATTGATGGGTTGGGACAACGGATGAACCCGCGTCAGTTCCGTGCTGTGTTATGTTATCGCCTTGCAGTCCCTTTGTTCCCCGATGGCTCCTTTTGTTCGAGTTGTCGTGTGCGACAGATGGACCAGTGGGGTGACCACGCTGTCCATTGTTCTAGTGAGGTGGGGGTGAAGTTTCGGCACAACCTTGTGCGTGATACCTTGGCTGACATCTGTTCAAGGGTTGGAGTGGCTGTGCGAAAAGAGGCCCCTATGGGGTTCCTCTCAGATGATGGACGGGACCTTCGCCCGGCAGATTTGTTATTATACAATTGGTCCCAAGGTCGGGACGCCTGCTTGGATGTTACGGGTGTCTCTCCTTTTGCTGGTGGGGGTTTGGATTCTTGGGTTCCTGGCGCTGCGTTGCAGTCTGCCGTTCAGAAGAAGAAGAGCAAGTATTCTTCTAAGTGTGCAGAGCACGGCTACTCTTTCATCCCGTTTGCCTTCTCCACCTTTGGGGAGCTTGATGAGGAGGCCCTGGCTACTTTTTCGCGCCTTAAGCGCTTGTGTGTTAGCCATTCCAATGATGTTAGGAGTGGTGTTTTCCTTTTTTCTAGACTTAGCTTTTGTATACAGAAAGGGGTGGGTGCTCAGATTGTCTCCCGACTCCCTTCCAATTTTGTGTGAATAATAACAGTCTAGTTATAATAAAAAAAAAAAAAAAAAAAAAAAAAAAATAATAATAATAATAATAATAATAATAATAATAATAATAATAAAATAAATAAATAAGGATTTACTTACCCACGAAAATTTGCCTTCATCCGATTGCTGATTAATTTTGCCCTCTGATTGAAGATTTCCATCGCCTAACTGGTAGCCAGGCCAAAATTCATCGCCGATTTCTCCTTCGATTTTGTGCTTCTTCAATTCAGCTTTTCCCTCGCCTGATTGATCGCCGGGCAAAAAATCATTGGCAGTGTCTTCGAATTTGCGCTTCTTCGATTTCAACTCGCCAAAGCGATCCGAGGGGAACGAATGATGGTCGATATCTTCTTCGATTTTGAATGAAAACGAGCGAAAATAATTTTCCATTGCAATTTCTTCGATTGAACTTTTCCCTTGTTCTTTTTGTTTACTCTGAGCAGGATTTTAGGAAACGAATAGTAATTCTCCTCTGGTAATAAATACTCCGAAATTTGTGGGCTTCATAAAACCTACTCCGTATAGAGTAATTTCCGGAGCCCACATCAGACCAATTATATTTTATATCGGATGAAAGGACCTATCCAAAATCTGAACCTCCAAAGTCAACCCAATTACGGAATTTTACCCACATAAGCGGTAAATTTCATTTGATGCACCTAATAAATATCATTATTGCATTTAAATCTCTGTAATTTCAATAATTACAGATGGACTCACTTTTGGTTAGTGATGTTACGTGAACCGAGCCTTATCGAGTACTCGGCTCGGCTCGATAAGGTTTTCGAGCCGAGTTCAAGCCTACTTTTATCTCGTTTCGTTAACGCACCGAGCTTGGCTCGACTCGTTAAATACTCGTTAGACTCGGTTCAAACAAACACAATGTTGAATGAGAACGTCTCCTGTGAGACCACTAGTTTCCTGAGACCAAAATGAGACTCAAAGGAAATAGAAAATAGATTAAAAACTCGCTGATCCAACTAATAACTCGCGGGTCTTGTTATAACCCGAAATGGAACCGGGTATTATCAACACAACCCGTTAAAAATCAGAGAAATAGTTCTTCTCCGTCTCTGCAACAAAACTCGCTCCAGTTTCTCTCTCTATCATCATCGCGATTCTCTCTCTATCTCTCTCTATCTTCGACGAACAACAAATATGATGATCACTGAGGATTACTCTCCTAGATCGTTGAATCAACTGAACGATTTGAGGATTAAATTGGCTCAATCGATGAATTCGAAGGGGGAAAAAAATGTTGAAAAAATTGATGAGATACCTAGAGATCCAGAATTCATTGAAAGATTTTCTATGAGACAGTCGGAATTTGATATGGAAGAACACTGTAGTGAATTTGCTGAATCATCTGTTGAAAAAGTTGAAGAAATACATAGAGATGGAGAATTCACAGAACCTTCAGCTGATAAGGACAAAGGAACTGGTGAACAATCAGGTATGTTGCAATTTCGGTTGAGGTTTATGTATAATTGATTTGAGTTTTATTAGAAAAGTTTCTAAGTTTTGTTCTGTTACAACTGAAGTATGTTGATCTGGCTTGAATTTATGAGATCATGAATTAAGATTGAGCTTGATGTTTATGTATATGCTGAGTAATTTGAGGTTTATTCTTTTGATATTTGAGTTTCATTCATATACTGATTGAGTTTTATAATATATCATTGCAGAGCATATACCACTCTCTTTTATTGGTTTAAAGAAGGAAAAGTGGGAACATTTTGAGGAACTTACAAACGCTATGCATCAATGGTTGGATTTTCTGTTAGAATCTCAACAACAAGGACTAGATTAAAGCCAAGCCAGAGTTATAGAGTTCTTATGCACAATGCTGGAGGTAGAGAGAACGTTGGGCACACTATTCGCGAAAATATCAACTATGTAAACAGGTTAATTAAGTTTCCTGTCCTGGTACTTTGAGTTTTATATGGTGTTTTTTTGAGTTTTATGTGGGGCTTGTTTGAGTTTTACATCTGTATTCAAGAAGATGTTTGTTATGTGTTCCTGTGCTTGTCTATTATGCTATGTTTGTTGTTTTTTACTTTGTTGAACTCTGTAAACAGGCTGAGGGCCAATAGAACTGGAGGAGAAGATTCACAGTGTGTGATAAATTTATTGCTAAAAAGGCAAAGACAGAATCCTAAGTTCTTTTACAGAGTAAAGCTTGATGACAAAACAAGACTCTGTGGAGTGTTTTGGTGCGACTGGGTTATGAGGAAGGATTACAAAATTTTTGGAGACGTGCTCATTTTCGATACAACATATTGTACTAACCGGTATGATATGATTTGAGCACCTTTGGTAGGAGTCAATAGCCACTGGATAATGTGGTTTTCGATTGTGCCTTTCTTTCTAATGAACAAGCGAACACATTTGTTTGGTTGTTGGAGACATTCTTGGAAGCAATGGACCAAAAAGGATAAAGGGTGCTATTGAGAAGAAACCAAGAAAGAAAAAACGTTCAAACACAGGGGAAACAAGTTTCCCCAGGAAGGAACAAGTTATTTGATTGATTTTAGTACTCTATTCTTTTGTGGACTATGTTCCTTGATTTCAATACTGTATTTCTTTGTATAAGATTGAGAATTTTATGGGCTCTGTTCCTTAATATCGATACTCTGTTTTCTTGATTTTTCTCATGTTTATGTTGACAGTTGTTGAGCATTTAACTAAAACTAATCAAGCATTTGTCAAAGGTAAATTGAAAAAATTTCTATGAACATTAAACTCAGTCTGTGAGTAAACCTCAAACAACCACCACATAAAACTCAAACACACAGCATATAAAACTCAAATATAAGCCAAGCCTCAAACTAAACTAAGGGTGTATATTTTTTCTAAAAGCTTAGATGGATTAGTGAACCCCAAACACCCTGAAAATGAATTGAATTACTTTCGGATTCTACGGTCTTAATTAGGGTTTAGGGGTTGGATGCGGTGCATTGTCAAGGGATCATGTAACATATTTCCATGAATGTTCAAAGTTTAACTCAGTCTGTAATGCATATAAAAGTCATGGACAGTGGTAAACCTCAAACAACCACCACATAAAACTCAAACACACAGCATATAAAACTCAAACATAAACTCAAGCCTCAAACTAAACTAAGGGTGTATATTTTTCTAAAAACCTAGATGGATTGGTGAACCCCAAACACCCTGAAAATATGTTTTGTCAACTCAATCTGTAATGCATATAAAAACTCATGGACAGTGGTAAACCTCAAACAAGCACCATATAAAACTCAAACACACAGCATATAAAACTCAAACATATAAACAGAAATATAAAAAAGTTTACTAAATATGACTGAAAATAGTACTAATTTGAGTTATTACAGACAAATTTCAAATTAAAAACATGAACAAAATATCAAAATGATGGGTGAATAAACATGTTCAATGAAGTTAAAACTTTGAAATCAAATCCAACAGAAATTGAGCCTCTTGTGCCTTTATCAGCAGCCTTCCTCCTTTGCTTGACTACAACAACATCAAGTGTCTTAGGATTTCTGACACTATCTTTTGAAGCCTCCGAAGCTGAGTACTCAGAAGTATCATCATCATCATCATCACATTTCCTTTTCTTACTCTGAGGAGTATCGAAAGAATTCGAAGGTGTACCATCATCAGAAGGTATCTCAAAGTCTTTTTCCTTTTGATTCCCTACAAAACAGCATACAAGAGTTAACACAACTTAACTCAAACATACACTCTAACAAGCACCACATAAAACTCTAAAACAAACAGCATATAAAATTCAAACCTCAAACTAAAACTAAGCGTGTATATTTTTCTAAAAGCCTAGATGATTTGATGAACCCTAAATATCCTGAAAATTAATTGAATTACTTCTATGAATGTTCAATGTTAAACTCAGTCTGGAATGCATATAAAAATCATGGACAGTGGTAAAACTCAAACAAGCACCAAAATAAAACTCAAAACAAAGAGCATATAAAACTCAAACATACACTAAAACCTCAAACTAAAACTAAGGGTGTATCAAACCTCAAACACACTTACCATCATCTCTGTTTGTAGGTTGTTTCCTCTTTGACCTACGAGGTTGTTGAACCTTTACAGTAGCATCACTGGGCTCATTCCTCGTTGACCTACGAACATTTTGAACCTTTTTCGGTGCTCCCTTTACAGTAGCATCAACTCCCTTACCTTTCTTTTCATTAGAATCATAAGTGCAAATATTAACCATGATTGCTGCAAAAAAAACACAAAGAAGATAAACTCAAAACACTCAAACTCAAATAAAACTCAAACATAATATAAGTAAAACTCAAATATAATATGAGCATGGACAACAGTGGTAAATTTGTGTTAAATTCAATAAGCTACAGAATGGAAAAGGAACCATTATCATTGTGTTAAATTTGAATAAAAAATGCATATAAAAATATGAGCATGGACAGCAGTGGTAAAACTCAAACATGCATCAAATAAAACTCAAACAAACATCATATGAAACTCAAAAAAATGAAATTTATCCTTAAGCACCATATTAATGTATAGAAGTTTGAGTTTTATCTGAAGCAGGTTTGAGTTTTATCTGAGCAGGTTTGAAAAGGAAAACTTATAATTTCACAAAGATACAGGTTTCATTTTTATATGATCCATGTTTGAGTTTTTTCTTTGAAAAAAAATGGAAAAGGAACAATTATAATTCAATAAGCTACAGAATGGAAAAGGAACCATTATCATTGTGTTAAATTTGAATAAAAAATGCATATAAAAATATGAGCATGGACAACAGTGGTAAAACTCAAACATGCATCAAATAAAACTCAAACAAACATCATATGAAACTCAAAAAAATGAAATTTATCCTCAAGCACCATATTAATGTATATAAGTTTGAGTTTTATCTGAAGCAGGTTTGAGTTTTATCTTTGCAGAATAGAAAAGGAAAACTTATAATTTCACAAAGATACAAGTTTCAGTTTTATATGATCCATGTTTGAGTTTTATCTTTGAAAAAAAATGGAAAATGAACAATTATAATTCAATAAGCTACAGAATGGAAAAGGAACCATTATCATTGTGTTAAATTTGAATAAAAAATGCATATAAAAATATGAGCATGGACAGCAGTGGTAAAACTCAAACATGCATCAAATAAAACTCAAACAAACATCATATGAAACTCAAAAAAATGAAATTTATCCTCAAGCACCATATTAATGTATAGAAGTTTGAGTTTTATCTGAAGCAGGTTTGAGTTTTATCTTTGCAGAATAGAAAAGGAAAACTTATAATTTCACAAAGATACAGGTTTCAGTTTTATATGATCCATTTTTGAGTTTTATCTTTGAAAAAAAATGGAAAAGGAACAATTATAATTCAATAACCTACAGAATGAAAAAGGAACCATTATCATTGTGTTAAATTTGAATAAAAAATGCATATAAAAATATGAGCATGGACAACAGTGGTAAAACTCAAACATGCATCAAATAAAACTCAAACAAACATCATATGAAACTCAAAAAAATGAAATTATGTAAAACGGATGAATGGAAACCACACAGAGCAAACCTTATGCATAAATTATGCAGCATAATTTAAACAGAAACTCAATGCTATCTAAGACAAACCTTAACACACTGAATCAAACCAAACAGTATTTGTAAACCTCAAAGTAAACCTTACAAACAAACAACATAGAATATCGATCACCACAGAAATCGAATAAATGAACAGAAAAAAATGCATGCAAAATCGAGCAGAAGTGAATGAAATAAGCTTCGACTTACATAAAATCGACCAAAATTGAAAACACGGAGATCGAGAAAACTTACATAAATGTGAGGGAAGAAATCGAGCAAAAGTAAGCTTTGACTTGTGAGGATTAACTGCATAAACATAGCAAAATCGGAGAGAATGTAGAGTTAGAGTTAGACGTAAAGGACAGAGAACCTCATCGCGGAGGAGACGATTCAGGCGGCGGAGACGATGATTCAAGCGAAAATGAGTAAACTAGGGTTTCGAAAATGAGTGAAAAACAACAGAAAGGAACGAAATCAAACCTTCAACAGCTGAAGAAGACGAACACGATGACGGCGAGCTTAATTCAGGCGGAGGAGACGATGTCTGAAGCTTCGATTGCGGCGACGAGAACAATTCAGGCGGAGGAGACTTTCTCTCTCTACTTTCTCTCTCTACTCTCTGATATTTCAATCGATCAATGACGTAAAATGAAAAGAAATGGGTCAATTCTATTATTTATAGATAACCCGTTTAATGACCCGAAAGGAGTAAACCGGGTTATAACATGACCCGCGAGATTTGATACAGCAGAATGGATGATCCGGAATGCTTTGGTCTCACGGTCTCAACTTACAAATTGGTCTTAAACAAGAAATTGTAATGTTAAATAGCCCACACATTATCAAGCCCATTAATACAATTTTGCAAGCCATAGTCCACCCCAATAATAATTCTAGCCCATATAGGTTGATTTTTTATATAAATTTTTTTCTTATTCTCTACAATTCAATAAAAGCTAGGTTGATTTTATATATAAAATTTTTTGCAAATTTATTCAATTTAAATTTTACATATGCGAGTTCTTGTCCGTTAAATTAACTTCACCCCTGACCTTTAAGTTGGTAGTTTTTTAGTGTGAGCATCTCTATTTTCAATTTTTTTTTTATTTCACAAGCTCGTTAAGGCTCGAGTAAGAAAAATATGGCTCGAGCCTTATATTTTACTCGTTATTTATTCAAGCTCGAGCCGAGCTCGCCAATACTCGGCTCGGCTCGAAAAACAACACTATATGGTTGACCCAAGAATAAGTGGACATCATTACCCCTAAATTCTCAAATTGATGATTTTAAAATTAATTTACAGCCCCCTTCCACTAGACCACCTTATAACTCCCACCGCTAAAGGACTAACTGCTTGGATGAGTCTACCAGACAATAAATTATTAGAACTTTAATTGCATTTGGTGATCTATTTTATAACAATTTAGAACTTTTTTGGTTATTTTCGTATAATTTAGAACATAGTTTTGTTCGACGGATCTATTTATTAATAGTTTAGAATAACGAACACATTTAATTGAATTATTTCACAAATTTTCTATTAATAAAAGTGAAAGAAGGTATTATTCAAGTTAACAAATATATTTGTGAATTATTATTCTCCGCCGAATTTTGACAGGTTATTTACTAGTATAGTGAAGTAGTAGTAGTAGTAGTAGAATATAGCCTCTGTTTATCATTCGGTGATATTATAGCAACTTTTATGGTATTGGGAAGGGGAGGATGAGTGTGGTGTCAAAATTGTAATATTATTTTTTATGGATGGTGTTGGAACCTACAGCCGCAACATTTTGGGTGCGCACTGAGTAAACCTCATGGATGTGACGCCCCGCCAGGAAGCATCCTGCTCACTAGCTCGACGCCACCTGCCTGCAACCTTCCTTCCAGAGTCATCTCAGCTCTGACAGAAAGTTACAGGAACAGGCCAAAATAAAACCCATAATTTTAAAAGCCATGCTGCTTAACATGATAGAATGACATTGGCTTAACCTAGATGTGGGGCCCATCAATGCTCGTTGTAATCAAAGAAGTACTTGATCTCCATAAAGTTGGGCATCAAACAATTATCATGAGTTCCTCTTAAAGAGAATGTGAATCAGCTAAAGGAGTGCACCTGAGGAATTATGGACAGAACAAAGAAAAGGAGTAAGTCTTTGATGACTTAGTAAGGTGTGAGAGATGACAACAATATAATATTGAATATGAAATGAATTGCACGAGTGGAATATAATGAAAAACTTCAATGTGAAATAAAATGATGATACAAGCGTGAATATCAGATACCAACCATAAAACTCCCGTATAGAATAACAACCTTATGACTTCCCTCGAGGTGCGACCTCGATAAACTAAACATAGTGTAACACCCCGTCTTTTTTTTTTATTATTTATTTATTATTTTATTATTTAATTATTTAATTTAGTTAATTAATTATGAGAGTAAATTATTTATTCGATAATTATTTAATTAATTTCGCGTAAACTAGTTCGTTTCGTTACGTTTGGATCGAGCTGGAAGACTGGACATTCTTACCTCTTTTGGCCCATTCTTTAGCCCAGTCAAGGCCCATTGACCGGCCCTTTAGACCAAAACCCTAACCCTAATCAGTATTCTCTGTCCCATCCTTTCATTCTTCATGCTTGCCGTCAAAGCTAAGTAGAGAAAGAAAGAAAGAAAGAGAGAAAGAGAAAAAGAGAGAGAAGAGGGAAGATTGCTGCTGCTGCTCCGTTCTCCTCCAGCCGATCCGCCGCGTGACTCCGTCCGCACCGCGTCGCCGTCGCCGCGCCGCCGCCGCGTCGTTCCTTGTTGATCGATCGATCGATCCGGCTCGTCTGTCCCGACCGTTCGTACGCTCGCGCCGCGCCCGTTTCTGTCCGCTCCGCCGTCGTTCGCTTGCTCGCGCCATCCCCGCGATTCGCGCTGTCCATCCGCTCGATCGCGCCACCTCTGTTCTGGTCTGCCGTCTCACGCCGACCTGTACCGTCCGCCGATTCGCTCCGTCCGTCCGTGTGCCGCGTCCGATCCGCCGTTCGATTTCGCCGCGGCCGCCGTCTATTCCCGATCCGTTCGCCGCCGATTCGTTACGTCCGATCCGGTCAGATACCGATCTCGATCGGTAAGCTTTTGTTTTGTCCTTCCGTTTCAGATTCAATCTCGATTGCGATTTCGATTCGAATCTCGTTTTGATTTCTTTTCGTTTTTGGTATTCATTCGATTTGTAGATTGACTCTATTCCCTTTCGAAGGTAATCTCGATTTCTTTACTGTTTCTTTCGATTCGAAATTCGTATTCTGTTTTGGACTTTTTGCCCCTGGACCGTTTTACCCTTGTTCAATCTGACCATGTTATTTTGATTCGAACTGAGAACCAGGACTTAGGATTTGTTAGATTGTTGTTACTGTTGTTGGACTTGTGTTGGTTGTTGACCTCGTATGTTGACCGTAGTTTCTGTTGACTTCGAAAAGGACTGAATTGGACTTTAGTGATAGTAATCTGAACCTTGTGGACTGTTTTGGGAGTTTGAAAACCTAAAGGACCTTTTTGCAATTTAACTTTGACCGTAGTTGACTGACATAGTACTTTTTCGTAAACCTTTTTATTCTGTGGGGACTGTTATGTATGTTTGGAAAACTTCTGGACTTGTTTGTACTTTCTGATTTTGAAAAGGATCTTTTTGCAATTTACCGCTGAAGGGTATTTTAGTAATTTCCAGAGTCTAAAAACTGAAATAGTATTTCTGAAAATGTTTCAACTTAGTTTCCGTTTTTGTACTTTAGTAATGACTTGACTTGCTAACCTAGTTAGTTAGGTTCTTGCTTGACTAACTTAGAGGTCCCGTGTTCGAACCCCGTCTTTACCACTTCTTTACCAACTTTTTTTCCTTCCGTCCGTTCGACTTCTAAAGTGTAATTAGTATTTTCTCTTTAGGTTCTCCGTTGTTCGATAACCCGTAAGCTCACTGCTCGTTGGAGATCTTTTGCTTGCAAGTTAAGGTGAGTGTTCACCCCTAAACCTATTTATTTGCTGAAAAACTGGAAGGATATGTGACAACTTGTACCTACTATTACATATATTGTTTTACTGTATGCTTCCGCGTAAAAGTATTTAAGTCCTAAGTATGACTATTTACTTTCTTTGTTTATTGCTACTCTGTTCTGGATTGACATTTCTGCAGGAACACTTCTCGGTGTTCGATTATCTGTATATGTTGTTCTGTATCTGTTCTGTTTTCTGTGTGACCAGTCGATTAGGTCGTAATTAGGTAGGCTTGGGTAGTAGAGGACTATCGGGTTTGCTTGATTATTGCCTAGTCTAATCCCTTTTAGGCGCGAGGCAGAAGTCGCTGAGGTCTATTAGGGTCGTAGGTTCTGTTTCCCCAAAGTACACGGGGGTTTCTGTTTCTGTCCGGAGTTGTGCACCCTCTAGAGGGAGTTATAAGGGCATTCTGGGAGTAGGAGCAATAAGGCGGGCTGCATCAACGGTCTTCAACTTATTTGTTCTCTTATTCTGTTATGTGATCTGTTCTGTTTGTTTGCTTTACTGAAAAGGAATTTGATTTCAAAACTGTTTACTTTCTGTTTTTAACTTAGAACCTCACTGAGATCCTTTATCTCACACTCTCTTTGTTTTCAAAATTCCTTCCTTCTAGATACTGCTGAGGATGTTCGCGAATAGGATGCAAGCGATTGAGAGAAGGGTCTGGGGTGTATTGGGAATTTATTTCAAAATAAGAAGATGAACTTTTTACTGTCTTCACTCGTTGTTTCATTTGAATTCTAAGTTATCGTTGGATATTTACTTGTTTCTGTTAGCGCTGTGCGCGTCAAAGATTATTTTGGCATTGATCGTCGACCATTGCTATTAAAGTTATTTTGGATTTTCTTTTTCAAAAATTATTTTGTTTTCAAAAACCGATACCGTTATAGTTGGTATCAGAGCTTGAGTTCAAACTCGAGCTTGCTAGGATAGGATCTTTTGACCTTTGGGGTGTGTGTGAGGGTCCGAGTCGCTGGTTAGGTCTTGTATTTTCTGTTGCTTTTCTGATTCGAGTCTTGCGTACTAACCTTAAACTGTTTCATCATCTTCTCTGTTCTGATTCTGACGACTCCCTGATCCGTTTCTGAAACTGTTGACCTTCCGTGGTTGTTTTGATTTTGACGTAGTTATTAACTAGTTAAATACGCGTGTGCTTACAGATAGGTATGAGTTCTGAAAAGAAAGTCATCCGTTACCGCCTAGTCGAAGGAGAGTTTAACCCTTATACCTCCGTTCCTGTCGTTGGCGTTTACCCTGGATGCGTGATGGACAGGGTCGTTCGTGAACGAGATCACTACTGGCTGGAAAACTTTAAGCTTCGAGACGAGGTGGCAACGAAGGATGCGGAAATCGGATTCCTTAAAACGGCTTTACGCGCCGCAAAGGAGCACTCTGGCTTTGTTTCGTTAACCACGTCCAACCTAGGCACCCAGATTCGCAAGAGGAAGGCTCGGAGGACGTTCCCCGAGGGTTGCGGACCATCACGTAGAGTGGAGAGTGAAGGAGAACCCGAAGAAGAATCCAAAGAAGAACCCGAGGAGGATCCTTCTGAGGAAGAAGGAGGAGATGCTCACGTGCCCGAACGACGTTCCGAAGATGATATCGAGGATGTTTATTAGGATAGATGCCTTTTCGAGCTCGTATCGAATTTCCTTTTTGCCAAACGAGTTTTTTTTAGTTCAGCCGACTGAGACTGTTTATGCTTTTCTGTTTACTTGACTCTGTGGTTTTCTGTTTTCTCGCTAAGACGAGTAGAGACCGGTTTTCCTTTGTTTAATTGCATGCTTGGCTGTTTTGAGACTTCGTTGATTTCTTGTTTTTGCGTTTTTTTTAAAGTTCAAGGCATGTTTTCTTCTTCACTGCTCAGTTTATACTTGTTGTAGAAGATTAAGTATTGGCCTTAGTTCTTTGTTTTCCGTTCTTTTCTAAGTTAGAGATTCGAGGTTGTTAAATCAACTGCTAAGTAGTGCCCCTTTGTTAGAATGAATCGCAGAAACACTCGTGGTGCCAGCAGCAATGGAAGTGGAGATGATCAGCATGCTGAAAATGGAGACCAAGTGGACCGTATCATCGCTGCTTTGGGAAATTTCAGCGAAACCATTCGCCGCGCTGGAGCACCACCTGTTCAGCCAGCTCCTCCGCCACCACCACCGATCTAGACCATCGATCAAGCTGCGGAACGATTCACTCGATTCCATCCTGAAAGGTTCGAGGGAACGCCTGATGCCCGTAAGGCTGAACTCTGGATCAAAAGTATGGAGAACTTATTCTCGATCCTGCACTATCCGGACGAGAGGAAAATTGAGCTTGCTGCTTTCCAGTTCGTGGGAGCCGCCAGGAACTGGTGGAGAACCGTGAATGCAAGATGGAGGCAAGAGGGAGTTGCTCGCACCTGGGAGAACTTCACCAAGGATTTCATGGATAAGTACGTACCTTGCCTGGTTCGCGAGAACAGGAGAGATGAATTTCAAGCTTTGGTGCAAGGGAACATGGATGTTGCCGACTACGACTCAGAATTTACCCGACTACTGAAGTATGTGCCTGCATTTCCAGGACGATGAACGAGAGAAGGTTCGTCACTTTGTGAAGGGCCTGAACTCTGAGATCCGGTACAGTTTGTTTGGGACCAACATGCCTACCTACCTCAAGGCTGTCGAACTTGCCTCCGAGGTAGAAAGTGGTCTCAAGGAGATCAAGATGGCTGATCAGCCATACTTTAGCAAGAGGAACTACTCTAGTTCTTCTGGGAGCTATGGAGGAGGAAGCCAATCTGGATACAAGAGGCAGAGTCGAGGTGGATATCAATCTGGATATCAAGCACCACCGGCGAAGTATCCCCGTAATCAGCAGGACAACCGTTCCCGCAACACCACTGGAGGGTCTGGGCAGTCATCCCAGACAAGGAAGAACTGCAACTACTGTGGAGGAGTCAACCACGATGTTAGGAAACTTGTAATTTTGATGAGCAATTAACCATGCTAAATTAAGAACAGTCCAGTAACTAGTACTCTTAAGGTCCATAGGAATTTAGAATTTTAAGGACATTGTAAAGAGGAACGTTTGCTGATGACTTAGATAGGTGTTAGATAAGTTATTTCTTCGGTGGATGACGTACTTTAATTTCTGTGAAGAAATTAATCTATTGACACATTTGCGTATGATGTATTTTATTTTCTGAAAAGAAAATATCTTATTGATGCTTAGCTTTGATGTATCTTATTTTCTGAAAAGAAAATGACCTATTGAAGCATTTGCTGAAGATGTATTTTGTTTATTACAAACAAATTATTGAAGCAAATAAGAAACCGGTCAGAATCTTGAAGACTTTTGAAGATCTGAAGACTTGAAGACTTGAAGACTTGAAGATTGCTGAAGACTGGTAAGGCACATGTTGCTCAGAAAGTGAAATTTTCAGCAACAACATTGCATAAGTGAAAATCTGAAAGACAGAGTAGGTTGTGCTTGCTGAAACTGAGAATGAACACTTGCTGATGAACATATGTGACCTCTTGCTGAATGTACGTGTTTTTGCGCTCCATTGTTACTGTTTGAATTCTATTCAAAGGTGCATTTAATGCAAAGCTTACACACAAAGGACACGAAGACTAGAAGACAAACAAAGGTTGCTACTGAAAGTACAAAAGCAAGATAGTGACATGTTAAGGAACAAAAGCCTTAGGATTTGAAATTCAAACGGCTCCTTACTTACACTATAAATAGAGGTCATCCGGCAAAGAGTTGAAGTGTGTCAACAACGTGATCAAACTCTCACTTGTGCTTAAAAACTCTTTACTTGCTGAAAAAGCACTTATCGTTTCAAAGACTTCCGCTCTCTGATTTTAAGTATCAGCAAACCAAGCTACTGTAAAGTAACTTACGCTTGCTGAGAAAGTTAAGTATCAGCAACCTCATTACTGTAAAGTAATAAGTACTTGCTGAGAAAGTTTTAAACGACAAAAGTTTGAAAAGACTATTCACCCCCCCCCTCTAGTCTTTTCTTGTTGTTTAAAGGGACCAACAAGTGGTATCAGAGCAGGAGGTTCTTTAGCCTTCTGCACTGAACCTAGATCCCCTTAAGTGCTTTCCGTAAATCTCTTTCACTTGATCAGTTTGGTAGTGCTTTGCTGACAGTATGTCTTTAGGAGATGCTCCCTTGCTGAAGCTGGAAAATTACGAGAAATGGCGAAACAACATGATGTTACATCTTGAGGCCATTAGTGATGAGATGGTCACCGTCATTAATGATGGACCTATCAAGATCACCAAGGTTGAAAGGAGTTTCCCTCATAGAACCACTGAAGCTGGAAAGGAAACCATCTAAGGCGAACCATTAGATACAGTTGTGCAAAAACCAAGAGAGGAATGGACTTCTGACGAAGCTAAGAGATTCCGTCTTGATGGCCAGGCAAGAAATATCATCATCAGATCAACTCCGGATACCATACAGTGCAAACTGTGGGGTGCTAAGACTGCTAAGGAGGCTTGGAAAATGGTTCAAGATCTTTGTGCTGGATCTGACAAGACCAAGGAAAACAAACTTGAAGTACTTAAGATGAAGTTTCAAAACTTTAAGCAAGGTGCTAACGAGTCACTGGAAGACTTGGACTTCAGATTCACAACTCTTGTTAGTGAAATGGCAGCGCTGGGTGTTGGAAATCTTTATTCAGATTCTGAGAAAGTGAAAACTATCATCAGAAGTTTGAATCAAGAATGGATCCATACTCAGAATTTCTATTATAATCAAGGAATGCCTGACATTACACCAACTGAATTGTTCTCTCATCTTGCTACTGTCAATTATGAGACAAAGCAAAGAGAAAATGTGTTTGCTGAAAAATCGCAAAACATTGCTCTTGCTGCAAAGCCGTCATCTTCTGAAAAGAAGAATGATAAAGAGCCTGCTGATGAAAATGCTTTAGTTGTTAAAAACATGAAGAAATTCATCAGTAAGGAACTTGAAAGGCGAAAAGCAAAAGAGAAGCTGAAAAAGCATCTTGGTAATAACTACCATAAGTACAAGAATGATACTAGCTCGCTGAACAAGCAAGCTCAGCAAGCTACATCATCAGAAGAACCAGCAGTTGGAAATGATCTATGTTTTTACTGCAAAAAGCCTGGACACTTCAAAGCTAATTGCCCTTTGCTGAAAGGCAAATCTGCTGAAAAGAAGAAGAAGTTCAAAAGAGCTTTCATTGCTGAAGAAAAGAAGAAGCTTCAAGCAAAAATCTATGCATTATGCATTGAGACAAGCCCCGAAGACAGTGAGGATGAAAGTTCAGACACCGACGATGAGGAAGCCACTCTAGACGTGGAGATTGGCAAAGAAGTGTGTGGGATAGCTATGGAAGCTTATCCAGATGTGTCGAACTACGAGTTCTGCCTCATGGCCGATCAGGTAAATAATTCTACCTCTGACTCTGATTCAGAAAGTGAAGACGAGATTGATCTTGACAAGATTCAAGGAGAAATCGAAAGATTTGAGAAAACTCTCAGCAAACAGCAAGAAAAACTTCAATTTGCTGAAACTCTGACCAAGCAAACTACTGAAAAGTACGCTTTGCTGAAGGAAGAGACAGAAGAAAAGGATGCTGAAATAAGGCGTCTTAAGAAATTGATTGCTGAGGCTGCAGAGAAAAATTCTCAAATGGCATTAGAATTGGAAGAGTATTAGTCCTCAATTCTAAAGTTACTTGCTGAAATTCAAGAAATGAAAAAGATGAAAATCAATTTCAAATCCTATGTAGAAGCAAGTAATACGCTGACTGAACTAAACTCTTATTTGAGAGATCCATCTCAGAAAGAAGGTTTAGGAGCAACGTGTGAAGGTGATAACGTAGAAATCTTGAGAAAAGATAATTCACCGATCTCCTTTGTACGTGCTACTGATAGTAGTCCACTAGTGATCTATCAGTTTGGTCAAACTAAGATTGCTGAAACATGCAATCAAGTACCTATGACCATAAAGCCCGCTGTTGCTACTCAAAGTAACAAGACTTTAAAAGGAATACAGGTTGCTGTGAAGCAAACTGGAAAGAAAAAGAATGCCGTGAAGCATTCCGCCAAACAAGTTGCTGAAAAGCAAGTTGTTAAGTCTAAAGGCAAGATTACCAAAAGTAATAAGAAGTCCTTTGCTGACAAACCTGAATCAAGTAAGGTTGCTGATGCTAAAGCTCAGCATTCTCCAAAGAGTGGACTCGGTTTCAAAACCAAGCAAAGTCAACTCTTTCATGAGTATAAGCAAAGTCAGCAAAGATACTTCAAAGAGATGAAGAAAACCAAGCCTAAGAGTTTTGAAAAGACTCCCAATGCTAGGACTAGAAGGAACCTTGCTAGAAAAGAACTTACTGAAAAGTATGTTCAGCAAAAAGGTCAACAGAGCAAGACACCACATCAGAAAGTGGATTTGACCAGCACGAGTCAAAAGTCTTTCAACTCAAAACCTCCTAGTTCCTCAGCAAGTAGAAAACAAGTCAAAGTTGAAAAACATCAGACTTGGGTTTCCACTGGACGCATTCTTGAACATGTTAATGGGCATCCATCATTGGATAATTAACTTGTTTGCTCTTGATTGTGCAGACTGCAGCCACGGAGACAAACGATGCAATCTGGCACTTTGATAGTGGTTGTGGAAAGCACATGACGGGCAACAAGAATAACCTTGTAAACTATAGACGGTGGTCTAAAGGTCCAACAATAAGGTTTGCTGGTGGAGGCTCCGGATCTACAAAAGGCTATAGTGATGTGAAGTTGGGATGCATAACCATCTCTGGAGTTCTTTATGTCAAAAATCTTAAGTTTAACCTTTTCAGCATGAGTCATTTTGCTGACAAAGGATACTTCATCGAAATTAAAAGTGATGAATGTAAACTTGTAGATTTTGAGACTAAAAAGGTTATAATGATTGCAAGAAGATCAGGAGGCTTGTACACCGTTGATTGGTCTTCAGCAAACGTTGAAAAATGCCTTGTCTCAGATCATGATTGCCTTGCTGAAAAAGCATGGTTATGGCATAAACGAACAAGTCATCTAAACTTCAAGACGCTGAATAAGCTGTCTAAAAGGCACTTGTAGTTGGATTACCTAGGGTTAATTTTAAGAAGGATGGTGTTTGCAATGCATGTCAGCAAGGAAAGCAAACCAAATCTTCTTTCAAGAACAAGGCAGTACCGTCAACTACAAAACCTTTACAACTCTTACACATGGACTTGTTTGAATCTTCTTCAATAAGCTATGCTGGTAAGAAGTATGGTCTAGTCGTGGTAGATGACTATTCAAGATTCACTTGGGTAGTATTCATCAAACACAAATCTGAAACCAAGACTGAAATACCTAACTTGCTGAATAAGCTTGAAGTCATGAAAAATGACAAGGTAAGAGTTGAAATAATATAAGGATCGATAATAACTTGTTAATAGGAACAATTCGCCAGTAAGCAGGAGTTATCGATGAGGTTGAACAACTCGTACGATAACACCTCAGTAATCCACAACTACTACCTGCAGATTAGTCAGACAAACACAAGTAATATATATCAGAATATTAAGCACAGCGGAAAGTAAATAAGAACCTGTGTTTGTAAATTTTCAGGTTGACGCAGGTGTTCACTGAACCCCGTAGTCAATCCAGGACCTACTGGCTGGTAATTTGTATCTAAAGCAAGTTATACCGATCCTACATTTTTTCAATTGGCATCTAGAGCTTGTTACTTTTATAAGTAATTGTTTTTAGGTAGATACGATGAATCACGCCAAAGAAGGAAGACTTCAAGATGGTCTATTTTATATTTTGGGAAGAGGAAAGCTTCCATGAACGTTTTTATTTTCAAAAGACCATCTAAAAATATTTTTTACAAGAAGTCTGTCCTAAAGTTTTCTCTTCGGAATTGTTTTTCTAAACCTTATGCTAACAACTTGCGGGAGCGAGTCAATTTTTGTTTCTTATCTAGCATTAAAGGTAAAGATCCAGCAGAAGAGAAAAGAACAACAGAAACAAAGGATGCAACTGCTCTTTTTATCTCAATAGGAGATGTTGATGAATTTAGTGATGGTGTTGACCAGCGGCGCTGCACAACTCCTACCTCAACACCAGAGCAAAGATTTAATTTTGATTTTTCTTACATCCATTGTTTCTATAGTGTTGTTTTTAATGCAGGACACCTCCGGGAGAATGCAGAGGTGCTGAAAACTCCTATGAGCTCTAGCGTGAAGATCAGTAAAGAAGGCGAAGGTGAAAGTGTTGATCCCACTCTCTACAGATCCATGATTGGTAGCTTTCTATATCTATCAGCCTGTATACCCGATATTATGTATGCGGTATGTGTGTGTGCTAGGTATCAGTCTGATCCCAAAACCACCCACCTAAATGCTGTCAAGAGAATCCTTAGGTATATTTCTGGCACCATTGAACTTGGTATATGGTATACTAGAGATACTTCTTTACAACTTGTTAGTTTTTCTAATTCTGATTGGGCTGGAGATCTTGATGATAGGAAGTCTACTAGTGGAGGATGTTTTTATTTAGGAAATAACTTGGTTTCTTGGTTTAGCAAAAAGCAAAATTGTGTCTCATTGTCTAGAGCTGAGTCTGAGTATGTTGCCGCTGGTAGTGGTGCCACGCATCTTCTTTGGCTTAGATCTATGTTATCTGATTATGGTCTTAAATGTGAGTCAGTTTTATTATTATGTGATAACTTAAGTGCAATACATTTGTCCCATAACCCGGTTCATCATTCTAGGTCTAAGCATATAGACATAAGACATCATTTTTTGAGAGAACTTGTTGAGGCCAACATTCTAAGTATGGATCATATAGAAACAACCAACCAACTTGCTGATCTGTTCACCAAGCCCTTAGATACTGAGAGATTTCTAAGTCTTAGGAGGTCTCTTGGTCTTTGCTTTCATTAAAGTTAGGAGTCGACCAGGGGTTAGCTTAACACCACAGTTAACTCCTGTAGAATGCATGTGGTGTGCGTGTGTCATTTTTTTTATTTTTTGATTTTTCCTTTTTGTGTGTCTGTGTGTATGTGAAAACGCATGAATCTTTGTGACTTTGTGATCAGTCTATGTACTATGTTGCAAGTAAGCTAGAAGTTTGGCTTTCTGGAATGCATAAGTGAAAGTGATTTCCCTAAAAAGTAATAGTCCCTGTTGACACCTTATTTTGCTCATTATTGGAAGCCCTCTCCTGGAGCTTGAGCAGCTCACAATAATATGAATGACAGTCAGTCTTCATTAGGAACCTTGAATTTTCTTTGCATATTATATGCCTTTTCACAGGAGAAAGAGCACATAGGGGCCTTGAATTTCCTATGTAGCTAAACAAGTGCCGCAAAGGTCCGAAAGGCAAGGAAAGTAAAACTTGTCTCTGGTTTTCTGGCAATCTTTGGGTCTCAAGTCTATGAAGGTTTGGAAAGAAACAAAAGCAAAAAGCTGCATTAAATAAATAATGAACAGCACAAACAAAAAAAATATATATTTTTGCAAATTCACCCATGGACATTGCACTGAGATTTAAACAAAGACCAGAAAGCAACTTGTTTCAAACGTCTTCTAAAAATTTCAGGTGAAAAATACAGGTGAGGCTTTTATAAATATGGGAGTTTCTTGATCGCGTGTTGACCTAGAAGTTGAGCAACTCCTTACCCAACACCTCTGGACTGATTGTGAATTTTCTATGTGATTTCATAAATGTGTTTTTTTATTATTTTTATTATTTGTTGAGTCTAAAATTCTTAGGTTGTGGTGTTTTGTTGGTTATTCATATAGGTTGTGTTAAGGGGGAGAGTACATTATGCATGGGGTTGGAAATTTTGTTTTCTGTTACATTAAGAAATTGTGTTATTTCTTAAATACAAATATTCTCCCTTAGTTTAATTCCTAAAATTTATTTCTTTGTTCTGATCTTGAATTTGTTTCAAAAATATTTTTTTTTATTTGGTATACCATATATCTTGTTTTTTGGTGCTAACCATTTTTTTCAGATATATTTTATCTCAAATATACCAACATTATTTTTTAGGAGGATCTTGACACTATTTAGGATTTAGCTAGCATATTACCCTACCCAAACACTACCTTCCCAATTCCCACTCAAACACTTCATTCTCGTCTCTCTCTCTCGCTCTCGTCTTCTCACCTTACCGTAACCCCCAAAAACCTGATACCTCAACTCCTCCTTCGGCTACTGCTCCGGCTACTGCACCTACTGTCCCATCTTCGTCTGCTGCTGCTTATGAGTTTCTCCATGGAATTCCGCCTTCAGCAATTGCATTAGTTATGTTTCATTGATCTAACTGTGCATGTTTAGTGATGTGTAGAATAGGCAAAAAGGGGGAGATTGTAAGTGTTGCTGTTTACGGAGGTTGACCTGTAGGTTTACCTAGAGGTTCACTCAACCCCGTATTACTGGAAACAGAGCACTTTACCGCCTTTTATTGTTTTACCTATTCTAACACTAATTGTTCCACAGCTGTAGTTGTTTTACTTGTGCAGAAAGTTTATTAGAACGTGGATACTATCAGAATTCAAGAAGGAAGAGACTTATTCAAGGAAGAACTCTAAAAGGAAATCAAGTTCTAAAAGGACAAGGAGTCTTACATGAAGAAGGCGTTTCCTAGTAGAAGACTAAAGATCAAAACGTCCAGATTCATTCACACGTTTCCTAAAGGATTTCGAACTAAGCCTTATCTACCACTATATATATGGAGCATCGACATAAGAGAGATTACGACACAAGAGCAGAAAGTTCAGTTTATAGAGTTATAGTTTTATAGTTTTATTTGTGTCTTTTACACTAGTTTATATTCTAGCCTTCTCTAACAACGTATTGAAGGAAGAATAGGTAGATTGGTTTCTATATCATCTTATAGGTGACTAGTGTTGTTTTTCTAGGATAGATATTGAGAGTATACAGTGTTGTACGAACAAGATCTTTTCTAGTTGTTTTTCTGCCTTGACTGGGCATTCAAGAAGCTTGCCAAAGCTGCTTGAAAAATTCCAAACACAGGTTTTTCTTTACATTCCGCTGTGCTTTACTTTATATATATTATTTGTGTTTGTTAATCTTCAGGTTGACGCAGGTGTTCACTGAACCCCGTAGTCAATCCAGGACCTACTGGCTGGTAATTTGTATCTAAAGCAAGTTATACCGATCCTACATTTTTTCAAGAGTCATAAGGACAGACCATGGTACTGAGTTTGTAAACCAGTACATAACTGAATATTGTACCTCCAAAGGTATTCAACATCAGTTATCCTCAGTAAGGACACCACAGCAAAATGGTGTTGCTGAACGGAAGAATCGTACCCTGAAAGAAGCCGCAAGAACAATGCTTGCTGACACTGAGATAAGTGAGGCTTACTGGGTTGAAGCGATTAATACCGCCTGCTATACTCAGAATAGATGTCTGATTACTAAGGAATACAACAAAACTCCTTAGGAATTGTTTGTTGGAAGACCTCCTAACATCACTCATCTAAGAGTATTTGGTTGCAAGTGTTTCGTTCTTAACAATGGTAGAGAATACCTAAGAACATTTCAACCAAAGGCAGACGAAGCGATATTTCTTGGCTACTCCTTGCATAGTAAAGCTTACAGAGTTTACAACAAAAAGTCACAAAAGATTGAAGAATCTGTGCATGTTGTATTCTACGAAAAGACACAAGGTGTGCCTGCTGAAGAAGAAATATCAGAATGTATGAAAAAGCTAATCATACATGAGCAAAGAACTGAGTCTGATGCTAGGCAAATCAAGTCAATTGAACTAAATGATGATTCTGACAATGATTCTCCTTCCCCGAGTCATGACAAGATAAATATAGTTCACGACAAAGAATTTCCAGCAAAAGATGCGGTTGCTCCGGAAGTTGCTGAAATTACGCAATCTCCAGTGCCTGCTGATGAAATATCTCAACCCAGCAATGCTAAGCAAGCAGTTGCTGACGATCAAATCTCAGCAGGGACACAAATTCCCAGTAGTACTGAACAAGTACATACTGAAGAGTCACATGCTGATAAGCAAACATATCCTGATCCAACAAACAGGAAACCTGTTAATAAATGGATTAGAGATCATCCCTCTATGGATATGATTGGCGATATTAATAAACGCCAAGTAACTAGATCCAAAGCTACTCAAGGACTTGCTGAAGAAGCAACTGTCGTAGAAGTAGAATCTTTATTCTCTTGCTTTGTTTCAGAAATTGAACCTAAAACCATAGAAGAAGCTTTGAAGCATTCTGAATGGATAAAGGCAATGCAAGAAGAATTGGATCAATTTGAAAGAAACAAAGTCTGGAAACTTGTGCCACTTGCTGAAAATAAGAAAGCTATTGGTACAAAGTGGGTGTTCAGAAACAAGCTGAGCGAGTCTGGTGAAGTAACAAGAAACAAAGCACGCTTAGTTGCTCAAGGTTACTGTCAGACTGAAGGATTGGACTATGATGAGTCTTACGCTCCAGTTGCAAGATTGGATGCAATTAGGCTTTTCTTGGCCTTTGCTGCTCACAATGACTTCATTGTTTACCAAATGGATGTTAAGAGTGCATTCTTAAATGGTGAACTTGCTGAAGAAGTCTACCTAGAACAACCCCCTGGCTTTGAACTTCCCTCAGAAACCTAGATGGTATATAAGCTTCAGAAAGCTGTATATGGTCTAATGCAAGCACCAAGAGCATGGTATGATACCTTAGCTAAGTTCTTGCTGGAAAATGGTTTCAAGAAAGGTGAAGTTGACAAAACTCTTTTTACCATGAACCATGATGGTAAATTAATCTTAGTTCAAATTTATGTGGATGACATAATTTTTTGATCTAAGGACAAGCAACTTTGTGATGATTTTGCCAAACTCATGACAAATAAGTTTGAAATGAGTATGATGGGAAAATTGAATTATTTCCTAGGGTTGCAAGTCAAGCAACTCAAAGATGGAATATTCATAAATCAAGCAAAGTATGCGAAAGAAATGCTCATAAAGTTTAGGATCAAAGAGGATGAAAAACCTGAAAAGATCCCTATGAGTGTTGGTACCAAATTGGGCTATACTAAAGAGGACAAAAGTGTTGAAGAACACAAGTATAGGAAGCTCATTGGTTCCTTGTTGTATTTAACAGCAAGTAGACCTGACATTCAGTATGTTGTTTGTGTGTGTGCAAGATTCCAATCGGATCCAAGAGAATCACACTACAAAAAGGCAATTAAAATACTGAAATATGTTAAAGGTACAGTCAATGTTGGATTATGGTATCCAAAGATTCTGGACTTGAATTGGTTGGCTATTCTGATGCTGATCATGGTGGATCAACTCTTGATAGAAAAAGTACCTCTGGAACTTGTCAGTTTTTGGGTACTAGATTAATATCATGGTTCAGCAAGAAGCAAACGTGTGTCGCCAATTCATCTACAGAATCTGAATACATTGCAGCTGGTTGTTGCACAGCTCAAATCCTATGGATTCAGCAACAATTAAGAGATTATGGTATTTCTGCAAAGAAAACACCAATCTTTTGTGATAATACAAGTGCTATTGCATTTACGCAAAATCCTAAGTTTCACTCTAGGACCAAGCACATTGATATTAGACATCATTTCATTAGAGATCATGTGGAAAAAGGTGATATTGAGGTTGTGAAAGTAGGTACTGAAGATCAGCTTGCTGACATCTTTACCAAGCCCCTACCGGATAATAGGTTCGCAATGCTAAGGTATAACCTTGGATTGATTGAACTACCTCAATAAAGGATACACTTGGCAGAATGCTGAAACAGGTATTCAGCAAGCCAAAGTATTCCTGTCCAAAAGACCAAGTCACTAATTTCTTCTAAGAAATGATAAGTCACAACATGATTGCTGAAACAGGCATTCGGCAAGTAATTCCTTCAAAACAAGTATTTGTTAGGAAACTTGATCACTTGCTGAGACAGGAACTCAGTAAGTGAAAGAACTTAAGGATTGCTGAGACGGGTACTTAGACAATCAAAAGATACTGAAAGAGGTATTCAAGTATCAAAGGAATTTTCTGAAACGGGAATTCATAAAAAGAGCAAAATCTCATCTCTCAGATTTTACCAAAGGATGTCTCAAATTGTAAAAGAATTTACTGATACGGGAAATCAGAAATATCTTTTAAACTTAGAAAATATGAGATATCTAAGTAAAGGGGAACTTTCAGCAAGTAGCTAGTTTGTTAATTCAAACTCGCTGAAAAGATTCTTGTCTATTCAGCAAGCAATCTATCCCTTATTACTCGGTAAAATCAATTTGTGACGTTAAGCTGGCACAGATAAACTCGCAATAAATCATGACATGAATTTCAATCGTGGCCATTGATTAAAAGGAGTTATTAATCTAACGGCTAACAAACAAAGAGAGAGAGTGCTCTGACGGTTTTAGTTAGTGGGCCACTACGCATTCAATGCAAATGTTCCACTATCTCCAGTATTTCTCTGTTTTACCCTTGCTGAGAACTCAAATCGATTGAGCTTCTCACACACCAGAGACACTATATAAAGAAGGAGTTAGAGAAATGACAAAATTCTTTAACTCACATTTCCTTTCTCTGAAATTTCTAGCCTGAAACTACTGTACCTCCGGTCAAAAAGCAAACTATCTTTTTCCGTACAATTTCTTGCTCTATATAAAGAAATGTCTCCCAAGAGACAGTCATCTAAGTCCTCAAAATCGTCAAAGGTTGACAGTGCTGAAACACGCATTGCTCCGGTGACTTCTCTGACCCAAGACACAGCAAAAGTTGTGTTGAAAAACGATAGAATCACTGTTAAACCTATGCCTCCGTCATATCTTGACACTGCAAAGTGTGAGATGTTGATGCAATGGGGAGGGTTTGCAAAAGAAAAGTACATTAGGTACTTTTATGAACAAAACTTGATGACCAAAATGAAGAGGCGCTTGAGTTCATCAAGCAACAAGGCCTCATGAACTTTATCTCTGCTCGCACTAAGCAAGTGAGCATGATTGATACCATGGAGTTCTACAATAATGCAGAAATCCAGTCCCTTACAGACAGTAATGGAGTTACTGAAAAAGTGATCCTTACTTATGTTCAGAACACGCAAATCGTCCTGAAATGGACTGATTTAGCGGAGATTTTTCAGATTCCAACCATTGGAACTGAAGATGACGTCACTGCTTCTGACGAAGAAATTGAAGCTTTCTACAGTGACGTCAGAAATGCAAAAATGAAGAAAGGCGAGATAGCCCCCGTGACTTGGACAAAGCACGTTAAGTGAAAGCATCTCTGCCCTTCACTTGGTCTAGTAGCTCTGCTACTGATTAAAGTTCTTGACTCCCAAGTTGGAGGAATTGACCAAGTAGGCCTGAGAAGATGGCCATTGCTGATGCATATCCATGAGAATAAATCGGAACTTAACTGGGCTAAGTACATTTTCAACAGGCTTGTTGATTGTGTTACTAAGTTTAAGGTAAAGGTAGAAGACAACAAGGTCTCACCTTCCTTTCCAGTTATGTATGGAATCAAGATATGCTATATCCTTGAACATTTCAGGATTCAGCTAAGAAACCCATTGCCAATCAAGAAATCTGTGTGCAATGTGGGAAGATCTTTCTACAAGCAGAATGTACCTAAGATTGCTGGTAAGAAAACCAAGAAGACAACAACTGCAAATGTTGTCAGCACAAGCCAGCAAGAAAGGTATACAACAGCTGCAGATGTTACCACTCAGCAACTTAGAGATGAAACTGCTGTTGGTGGTGGTAACACAAATGAAACTGCTAGAGAAATCAACAAGGTACGTGTACAGAGCCGTTGCTGAAAATGCAACAATAGATGACTCTGGGAAACTGGAGAAATCTAAAAGAAAAAGAGGAAAGCTGATGATGACACTCAGACTGCAGCGTCATCAGCAAATCCCGTACCTAAGAGGAACGGACAAGTAACAAAAGAAAGAAGACACTGGCTTCTCAGTCAGTCCCCAATGTCCAAGACTCCTCAGTCAATTCCCAGACAAATGCTGAAACGCATTTGCCAGTAGATGTTGCTGAAATAATTACTGAAACATACATCAGCAATGTTGAAGTGTTTGCGGAAGCCTTCAACAATCAACTTAACGTTGATAACTCTACTGAGAATAGACCACAAGGCAGTGGAAATGAAATTCCTGCCCAAGTCCCAGATATCTACTTGTAGATAATCTAGATGATCAAACCATGGAACCAGTAAGCAACATTGCTGCTGATCTGCAAAAGCGGCACTTGCTGATGCTGCTGAACAGATGGTTGCTGAACAAGCAACTCATCAAGTTGCTGAAACCCAGCTTGCTGATGGACCAGTTGCTGAGATAGCAATGGTTCCTGTTCCTGAAGTTGCTGAAACTCAAGAAGCATTATTCAAGACGCATCTCTTGATGCTGAGAATACTGCCCAAGTTCACCCAAGACTTCAATTGACAAAGTCCAGCTTGTACTGGAAGATTTAAGCAAACAATGGAGTTGGAGATTGAAGAATCATCCAACAAGTCAATTGATCTCTTCATGACAAGCAGTGAGCTTAAAGGTCAAGTTGCTTCTGCTCAACTTGTCAATTCAGAGACAAGGGAGATTGCTGAAACCGCACAGCTTTCTCAGTTAGAGCAAACTCAGAAGTCTGCTGAAGAAACAGTCCAAGAAGCTGAAGAAACTGTTAATGCTGAAAGGACTGAGCCACAACCTGTCCTTCCTCAGCAGGTAGTTAATTCAACCATCAGTAAAACTTCAAATTCTGAAACTTATTCTTTTGCTAATATTATTTATCTCTACAGACTTCTCAAGATACAAGTCAGATGGTTGCTGAAGCCCTGAACCAGAACCAACACTCCCTGCTCAGCAGGTAGTTAATAATTTTGGTATAAAAACTAAGTTTGACAGCTTAGTACTTGTGTCTAATTTTAATTTATTTCAGGATGAACAAATGGAGGATGCTACTCAGCTCCTCATGGAATGGAAATTGTACTACATGAGCTTGCTGACTCTCAGCAGGTAAATCATGTTTCAGATTTAAACTCTAAAACAATTCTCCAAACCAATCCTGATCTAAATAAAATTCTTTTTCAGGCTCAAAAGGAGACCACTGAAGTGGTACTCATCACTGAAGATCAGCAAGTAATTTCTGAAGAACTTTACTTGAGCTTCAAGAGGACAACTTTGTCAAGAGTTGCTAAGTCCGTCAGCAACTGGCAAAGATATAGGAGAATGGACTTCTCAGATCTTCACCTTCATCTCTCAAATGAGAAAAAAGATCTTCACTGCTGAAGCTCGAAACATTTGTCCACTCCATCTTCCTGACGAAATGACATATTCTCAGCAAATGAGTTCAAATCTGATTGCTCAAATCAGAGAGAATATGAAGGCCAAATTTAAGAGTGCCCTCTCCAGCTGAACAAGCTGTGATGCTCAAAGGCTTCTTTGTTCCTGTGGTGGCTGATCCCCACAAACTAACTGAGGAAGAGGAAGTGACAAGTGTTGCTTTGTACAAGCACGTTGAGCTAGTCATTTTGACAGATGATGAAGAAGAAGAAGAAGATGAGAACATTCCTCTGATCCAGTGATGATGAAGGGAAAGATTCTAAGGACAAAAAGGATGACGATGATGACAATCAAGGTCCAAGTCCTGGTGCTGGTGGATTAAGTTAACAGTTGCTGAAACTAATCCCTCTGACAATCAGCACTGAACAACAACAATCTCAGCAAGAATCTCAACTCCTCCTGCTGCTGCTGAAAATCAAGCACCTGTACAAGGTGCTGATACTGAAGAAGAAGATACGCCAGAAAAAA